>OX419603.1:2923033-3365746 GCA_948473455.1 Teleiodes luculella
AGTATCTAAGATGTTGACCGGGGATATAAGGTACCACTATACAAAATTTCATTCAAATCGGTCGAATAGTTTCGGAGATTAGCCCGTGCAAAGAAAAACAAAAAAAAATATATAAAATCTGTACATAGAAAAAAAATGCTATAAACCTATTTAAGGGGATGTAAGAAGCGATATAGTACATACCCAGATTTTTTATTAATATTTTTGTTTCTCTGTTTGTCTGTTTGTACGGGCTAATCTCCGAAACTATTCGACCGATTTCAATGAAATTTTGTATAGTGGTACCTTATATTCCGGTCAACATCTTAGATACTTTTAATCCCAGAAAAATAAAAAGTTCCCGTGGGATAGTTAAAAAACTTTAGTAACTCATACGGCGCAGTATATTCTACGGGCTTATCTCCGAAACTGTTAGACCGATTGAAATGAAATTTTGCATGGTGGTACCTTATATACTCGGTCAACATGTTGGATACTTTAAAATCACGGAAAAAAGTGGGATAGTTAAAAATTAATACGGAAATGTCGAAACACAACGCAAGCGTAGCCGCGGACAGAAAGCTAGTTTTACATGTAAATAGACTGTGGCCTGGATTAGTACATGGACTGTTTTATTTCTAATTGGAAAATCTGAATCTAATCTACGCTAAACAAAGTTAACAGAAAGATGTATTCTAAAAAGGTAAAAAAAAGAGTACTTGAGTCAGACGCGGTGAGCTGTAACTCTAGAAGTAATGCCTTTACGACTATGAAGTAAATGTCATTTTTTAGCTTAATGTATAAGGTAGTTGACTTCTTTAGTCCATTTTATCACCACTTTTGTCGTTTTCCTATAAATGAAGTAAGGAAGAAAAAAGTGTGCCTGTTTTTAAAATTTCATAACACGTTGATGGCTGTATATAGAAATATATTAATCTTAGCACTATAAAATGTACTATCGTTTTGTAGGCAATTTATCGACGATGATTTGATCTCTGAAAAGTAAACTCCTCAGACGTACTGTTTTAGTATAAAATTCAAAAAACCAGAATGAGGGAGATAAAAGGGGGGGGAAAGGGGGGAAACAATAATTTATCGAAGTTTTTCCATATCGATATTGAAGCACATATATGACAGCTACATTCATGCCAAGTTTCGTACTTTCTGCCAGATGGGACCGATATCCTTATATTTTTTAGCTAGCAAGCCGTACTAGATGTAAAAAGTGATATAGTTTTTTTTCAAATTTTTCGTTTCTCGGTTTATCTGTTGGTAAATTCAACTATTTGTCTGTTTGTACGGGTTAATCTCATCTATCATGAATTTACTTATAGTAAGTTAAAACTGAAAGGTAAAATGGCGAATTTGTCGGTGCAGCAAAAATTTTTGCTCTAGAACTACCTATATGAAAATTTAAAATGTTTTATTAGTAAAGTGACGGAAAACAATTTTTCAACTGACTTGTAGAGTCAAGTTGGTACTGCGAGAGCAACGAATATGATCGAACGAATGCCTTTTTCTTTTTTTGAATTGACCTATGCTTGAGTCGAAAAAGTACGACGGATCAAGCTTCACCGGACTTGCGGGGGAGCGGAAAACTTTACCCCAAAAAACCACGACGAAAAAAACGACGCCTGAGGGGCTCTGTCTCTGATTACAAATAATGCCAGTTTAGTGAAACCCTTTTATTCATAAACATTGCCTAAGTTTATTAATATTTCTGTCCTAGTTAGTCCTCAGTTTTATAGGTATTTTAATGTAGTTTTTTTTAGCAAAATATGATTTTGAAATAAAATTAAATCTAAAAAAAATTGCATACAACTCGGCAATCATCTTTGTAACCCTAATTCATTACTCTTGCTAGTATTAGGTCTCCAGCACATGAATGATTTTTATCAAACTAATTCATCAATCGTGATCAAAAAGATTATAAAATACGTACCAAAATAATACGAAGGCCGCGCACTGTACACAAATGGAGCCTTTAAGCTGTCGCCGATGGCCCACGGCTCAACGAAATGGTTGTTAAACCTCAGTCGCCTATTATACAGCTGGTTACCAACCGACTTTTTATTCGGATCTCTTGATCGAATTCCGGCTGTACCATCACCTGTAGAATAAACGACTGAATTAATTCAAATTGGGAAAATAATAGTATAGGTACAATAAAGAAGTGTCCTAAAAAAATTTAATTAGTCTCTCAGTTAGATTACTGAAAAATAATGTAGGTACACGTTTTTTTTGGCGGGCAAACGAAAAATGCCGAAAATACAGCACTTTTAAAATTTTTCAGTGACCACACGCCGCCATACAAATTGTACGAAACAAGTGACGTCATAGCACTCTTCTCCTATATTTTGATTTCGTCGAATTGAAAAAAAAACGTGTTCAATTTTTTTCGATAATCTAACTGACGGACTTATTAGAATCGATTTCTTTTTTCCAGGACACTTCCCTATTATCATAAAAATCCTGCTTTATCAGTCTTTCTGTAACTAAATAATTTTAACCAGTCACCTATAACCATTCGAGTAGGGTAAATGCGACAAAATGCTACGAGGAACTAGAGTTTGGGGTAACAACGACTTACCTAAGACACTTCGCATAGCCAACGCTATTTGAAGATTAAAATGACAGCTGCTAGACGTACCTAGAGGAAAATAGGTTATGCTTTGTTCTTTTGTCCTCTTTCACCCCAGTTTTCGCCTGCGGAGGGCGGGGAACGCGTTTTGGTGCGGGGAGGCGGGTTGAAAGTCCCTTCTGTACAGTAAGTAATATTATATCTATTATTCTGTCCTCTTCTTCTTTTTCTATTGTTATCTTTTATTCTTTTTTTTATTTATATTTATATATTTTTTATTATAATATCATTTTTATGCTTCTGTACGTAAAGTTAGTACTATCACAGTACTTCTGTGGTATTGGTATATGGTTATATCATCCAAAATGTCTGTATGTTGGCAAACTTCGAGGTGAAGAAGCAAGCGAGCGGTTATAATTAGCTGGCTGATGAATTCAGTGCAATCAGCAACAAATTACTAGATGCGCGTGGTTCCCTAGCCTAGCTAGTCCCCCTTGGGATACTACGAGTACATTTTTATGCCCTTGGAACTCCCAAAATACAAAGGGGTACTATCGCCAAATTATTCGGCATGTGGTACCCCCACTACGAATTGCTATTAACACAGAATACCAAATAGTAGTCCCTACTATTAATTGCTACTAATTGCCAGAGATTACAAAAATGCAAATACTTACAATCTGAAAAGAGACTCAGATGGAATGCAATGTAATTAAAAATAATCATGAGATTGTTATTACTGTTACATCAATTGGTCTGGTAATTAGCGGTCAAATATTTTGCCCATCATAGTACTCCTTTGGGGGGGACAAGTTTTTGGGGGTTCTGAGGGCAAAAAATTGACTAGTAATACCCCATGGGCAAGTAGCGGATTCGGACAGCTCGAAGTGACTGGTTAAAATAATAAACATTATGTACCGATATCAACTTAATTTAAAAACAAAAACTATTCAAGTGCTGGAGCCTTAACATGCTGGCATTTTTGCATGTTTTGATTTATCAGGCGATAGACAATTTGGCTAGCGAAAATTTTGCTTTTTAAGGTTACGGGCCGGATCAATAGGGGTTGAATTTAGTTATATAGAAGGCTCATATTTATAATACAATAATTACCTACTTCTTAGTCAATCAAATCAAATCAAAAGGTTGTATTCGAAGTAAGATTTACAAAATCATTCTGACGTCAAAGCTAATATACAGAGTAACTAGCTGTACTTAATGTTCTTTGCAGATATAAGATTGTTAGATTGATAGTTTGAAAACTGCGATGTTATTAATTATAATTGCATATGTGTTTATTCTTCGAGAAAATTTTTATTAGGATTTTGAAGGTTTGTGAATGTTAATAATATTGATTTAAAAAAATTATGTAATTACTACCTGAAGGTTTTTCTTAATTTATTAGGAATAAAATCATCATAGATAATTATAGTAAAGATTACAATAAAAGGGGTGTTCCATACAAAATCTGGTGACCACTTCTATGGGGAACCCGCACGGCTCGAAATAATCACTGAGCTCATTAATTAAATCCTGGAACTTTTTGTTGAACTCCGAAAGTGTGGCAAGGTTTAAAGCGTCGTAGTATAGAAGAATCAGCACTGCAATAAAAAAGGGATGCATTTAAAGCCACTTTAAAAGTAATTTAGCGCCCTCTTAAAATTAGTAATAATCTCTGTATAATGTCATGTTATTGCAGTGGACGTCTGTCGGCTGAAATTATGAATTAAAAAATAATAATTAAATTGTTAGAGTTGCCAACTTGATTGAATGGTGATGGATAAAGAGTTGCCTTGCTAGTCTTTTGCAGTTTGAGAAAATGTAGTACTTTTAATCATCTGAAACTACCACTACTAGCCCAAATGAGTTTTTTTTGCATAATCAATCAATATGGTCTCGCTGTAAAAAAAAATCTTATTTATAAGTTTATTGTGTCGTATTGTATATTATGTACCTAAGTCTTGTAGCAAGCTAGTCTCCTTCAAAAAATGTATAATTCACCATTTAAGCAAAAAACTTCTATTGCTGGATAAAGGCCTCCCCCTGTGATCTCCACGACGATCGGTCCTACGCTGCCCGCATCCAGCGGCTTCCCGCGACCCTCACTAGATCGTTGGTCCACCTTAGTGCACGCTCGCCGTTCAAAGAATCTTTCTGCCCCAACGGCCGTTGGTTCTACGCGCAATGTGCATCGCCTACTGTCAAGTGGCAATTAGAAACCAAAAAAAATCTAAATTTGTTCTATGTAGGTTAAAATGTATGTCAGCAGGTTGTATGGATAGTATTTACTTAAGAAAATATATATAATTGCTTATAAACTTACACGAAAAAAATATATACGTGACGATATACCTCCAAGCCATATCCCGCCGGAACATGTATTTGTGATCATTGCTGGATACAAAATACATTATCTATTATTTAAGAGTATAATAATAGTCTTAAATACCTGTACATATATAATATAGGACGGGTACATCATATTATTTTCAGTAACATAAGATATTTCATTATTTAAGCACAATGGCAATGACTTAATTAAATGTAAGGCGAATCAAATTTGTTACTCATATTTTTAAGTTTTTTTATAGTTCTACGGAAAAAATAAGACAAAATTGTCCAATTTCGTCCCAGTGACGTCAGTTCTATAGAACAAATGGGAACTACTCGCCCAGGACAAACATTCGTGTGATGAGCACTTTTTTTGCCTTGTGATACCTATATTATCACTATCACTACATAGTATAAAACAAAGTCGCTTTCTCTGTCTCTATAATAATAATTATTATTATTTATTTATTTCAGGCAACGAGGCCCATAACATAAATACCCCTATGTCCCTATGTCCCTATGTATGCTTTAATCTTTAAAACTACGCAGCGGATTTTGATGCGGTTTTTTTAATAGATAGAGTGATTCAAGAGGAAAGTTTATAAGTATAATACATGCATAATATACTTAAGGATAACCCACAATAACCATTTTCCCGTGCGGAGCCGGGGCGGGTCGCTAGTATACCTATATAGTACACTCTATGTTTAGGTTGGGATCAGATAGCCTTGTATGAGATATCAGATATGTCTACATATTTATTTGTTATTTATTTCATCTACAAGGTCTAAGTAATGCATATATTTTATAGATACCCAAACGAGATCCACACTAAAGTGTAAGATTCCCAATCAGTTCCCAATATTACTAATTTCTAACGTCCTTGGACTCCCATTTCTTTTTCGACATTTCATTTGCAATACATTTTAAAACAAACCTTGTCAAGCAACTCACAAAAAATTATCACCGTCATCCATTTCTTATTAGTATTTGAATACCGCCCGGGAGTTTTAAATTTTATGCCTGGGAGTTTGGTTTTACACGGAAAATTTCATTGTTGGTACGATAATTTTAGTTACTATTGATAGATTTAATGTTTGAAGTTTACGTAATCCTCTTTCTGTCTTCAAACAAAAAGGTCAGTTATATTTGAAGGTTCCATAATCTGATTTGTTCCACCAATAACATCTCTAGTAGACGAAAGTTTCTTGCAAAATACTATTATTGCAAAAATCAAAACACTCGACTGGCTCCGTAAAGAACTTTACAATGCATGTGCTCGAAAAGAGCGTTTTCTAAGCAGCCAAACAGTGCGGAAAGTAGCACTTTTCCGCACTAGTGCTTTTTACTTTTCAGTTTTTTTTTAATTTTTGCTCAGCCTGTCATTCAGCCAGTCAACCTAACATTTCAGTATTTGAGATATTTTTATTACC
Organism: Teleiodes luculella; assembly: GCA_948473455.1. Classification (NCBI taxonomy): domain Eukaryota; kingdom Metazoa; phylum Arthropoda; class Insecta; order Lepidoptera; family Gelechiidae; genus Teleiodes; species Teleiodes luculella. Next base: position 2,929,358 of record OX419603.1, read on the forward strand.
AATTGTTACTAATATAAAGGGAACAATAAAAATAACAATTCAATAAACGCGTTTTTAGTATAAATTACTTTAGAAATTGATTTTTATTGATAAATTACGTTCAAATATTAATTAAAAATTTGAGTGGCTGAATACATTTTACTCATTGCCTTATTGCGATTCGACAGCTTTGCACATGCGCAGTAGATGTTTTTTTCAGCGCGAATGTGTTTTGTTTATGAAGCCCGTCATTTTATACGCCTTTTTAATATAACTGTTTTTTTTTCTTGCACAATGCATTGTAAAATCTTGTATGATACACGTGCGAAAGATGATTTCCGACTCGTGTCGGCTTATACACTCGCTCGCTTTGCTCGCTCGTGAATAAAATGACACTCATCGGAAATCACATACTTTCCGCACTAGTATCATAAATAACTATTCTATGTTGACGCTTTTTTTTTAACGTCTCATTTAAAGTTAGACTTAAATATATTTTTATAACTCTTACATACATACATACATAAACTCACGCCTCTTTCCCGGAGGGGTAGGCAGAGACCACTTCCTTCCACTTGCTTCGATCCAAACATACTTCTTTCGCTTCATCCACACTCATTTATAACTCTTACTTATTCTATCTTTGTACCAAGTTCCATTCAGATCAGTTTAGTAGTTTTAGAGTTTATCTAATACAAACACACACACACACAAATACAAATCTTTCGTCTGTATAATATTAGTATAGATAAAGATATTATAGATTTACAGTGCGATTTGGCCGAATTGCCACCAGTGTACGGTTTTTCGAATATAATAGCAAAAAAATTAAAATCATCATGTTGTGAGGGAAGAAGCTTTACACATATTAAAAAAATAAATAACGTACAATAACAGCTGTTTATCGCTCACTAATTTCAAAAGTTTGTAAGATCAAGTTATTATTTTTTACTGAGTCATTAGAATGTTTATGGAGTCTCTACATCTTTGGAACTGAGGTTCGTGAGAATGATGATGATGCTGTTATAGAACATCGTCTGCGTCCGTTTGTACAACAGTTTTACAAAAATACAGGATTTATAAAGTCTTTTATTTTGCAAAATATGAACAACTAGCTGTACGTACGCCCATGACGGCTAAGCCCGCGAAGTTTTTTTTATTTCCCTTGGTAAAAAGTATCTAAGATGTTGACCGGGGTTATGGGGAACCACATTGCAAAATTTCATTTAAATCGGTTCAACAGTTCCAGAGATTAGCGTGTATAAATAGACAGACGGACGGACATTTTTATCATAACTTGTATTTTTCTGTTAAGCTACACTCCCTATAATACCTGCAATCAGTTTTTTGAAAAACAAATCAATGTACAGACACACCGATTCTTCAGTTTAGAAGAATAGTATAGAAGAAGATTGCAAGATTACAAGTTTGAAACATAGCTAGATTGCAAAGTAAGTATATCTAGGGCTATACAAATTAGAATATAAAGAGAATAAGAGTTTATTGAGAGTAAGAATACAAATCATAAGATCAAATAATATCATACAAACTTGACAAAAGAAACAAAAATAGGCTATTTTATGACTTGTATATAAAATGAGCTGACTTTTAATTTTATAGTGTAATGTTGATTAACTAACAATCTGAAAAGTATTAGTTATACTGTTCCTGTTTCAAATTCTTCTAACTTATTCTCAGTTCTTTCAATTTTCAATCTTCTTTCTTCTTTTTCTTTCTTTGTCATTAAGTCCTCATAAATCTCTTCAATATTCCGCATTTTAGTTTCTGGAACCACTAGGATAGCATAAACTGCAGCAGCTATGCAGACGAAACCAAAGAAGTAGAAGGAGACATGCTCTCCCACTTGGGCTGCCACCTGTTTGAAGAAGAGTGCTTGGACGAATGCGAAAAGTGATGCCAGGGCCATCGAAGTTGCCATCACTGTGCCTCGATACTGAAAATATAAACCGGGTTACTCCCCGAGGACACCTTCCCGGAGGACACAAATTTTCTAATCCGGGAATGTAACCCAAAAAAACTGCTATAGGTACCTAAACATTTACAGGTTTATTAAAAAATACGATGGGCAAGCATAGGTTTGTAGATAAACAAAAATTATAATCGTTTATTCACTATTGGCTATTACATTTCGCAGATGTTTGTTTATTAGAAATGATTACTTCTAAAGAAATTATTAAAACTATGTAGTTCTAAAGATCAAATTAGAAAAACTCGAGGCTTGAATCCACGAATTTCCAAATGAAAGTTAACAGCCCTAGCCTCTGGCTCTTATTTTCTTATTACTGTTTATTAATTTAACCCCACAAAGACGTTTCGCTTCACCAGACTTCAGAAACTTACCTTAAAAGAGAACATCTCTCCAGTGAGCAAAACAGAAACTGGCTGGAGACCGCTGGAATCACAGAAGATGCACACACAGAGAGTCATTACTGGAATCCAAGCTGGCAGCAACACATCGTACAATCGCGCGACGTACCAGGATGCCAGAACACACATGCTTAGGCCGGAGAGCAAGGATGTTATGGCTAAGAGAGGCTGAAACAAAATAATGAATGATAGAGTAAGATTTTTGACATTGGAAAGGCGCTCCAGCCCCCGTAACATGCAGTGCTATGACAAAAGTTTGTCGTACATTCAACTGTCAAACAGTTGCAAGAAACCCGCCATATTGAAATATACATTAATCTGTCACGCGTGGACCGGGCATATTAGAGGGGCAGTATAGGCCCAGATTTCACGAAAATGTGCGATACCCATAAATCTCGAAGAGTTAATGTAAATACGACATTCAAAAAATACGCGTATTTACAAGAGCTGTAAGGTTCAGAAAGGATTATTCGAGAAAGTCAAAACGAAAATTCATTTCAATTCCTTCGAATTTTAGCTCTCATTAAATCTAGATCTATGACCAACAAACAAGCAATCAAGAATAATAACTCGTTTTTTGAACTAATAGTTCTTCAGCTGTTTTTGCTTCAGCAGACTTTAGTTCAGGGTTTATTTAAAGATTTCCAAGTTTTCATACAGGGACTCAACATCAGGTAACAATGCTCGTACCCGCCGGCGGGGGCGCGACCGAAACTATAATAAAAACTAATAATCAGAGACGGAGCCCCTCAGGCATCGTCTCCTTCACGATGTTTTTCCGCACGCGCTAGGCCGTGGTCCGAGGCTCCCTCGAGCCGCCCCTACACGCATTGGTACATGACTACTTTAGGGGTAGAGCAATACGCTCCCCCACAAGTCGGGTGAAGCTTGATTCGTCGTACAATAAAACAAAGAGTTTTGTGTGACTGGTTGCGGATGTTTAAAAAATACCCCTTACTCTCCTTCCAGTCCTTTCGACGATACTCGACGCCAACATTGATCCAAGCACTTGGACGCCGCCCAGCATCATAGCTTGCTGGTTTGAAGTCAGTATCAGACTGGACCCTTTGGAGGCATTTTCGAAGATATCTCCAGCGAAATTGAGGACCGGAATAGCCCCACATACCTCCCTAGCTTGAACCACTATCATAACTATGACGAATGCTCGAAAGACCAGTTTGTCCTTAACTGTAAAAAAAATAAGATTTTTTTTATTGTTCTAATATATTATGCTTTTTCTTCTTTTCAAAGAAAGCACGAAATCTTTTTGATCAATAATGAATTAATTATCTATAAAAGATTTAAAAAATTAAGTTATTTTAAGCATCTCAATGCTGAACATTTCCCTATCAACAAACCTCCGTGGTTTATGTCAAATTAAAAAAATAATAATTTGGAATCATAATATTATAATTAGCTCATTATCCTCCCGAATGCTCTGATTTTTTTAAATTGACCTATGCGTGTTTCCAAAAGGTAGGACCATTCAATTAAAATGGCGGATCTTTCAGCATAGATGATGACGATTGTACATGTAAATTACTTAAGATGGGATTAGAACTGTATTGTTTAATGTAAAAATTCTAAGTATTGCCCCTAATTTAAAACTTTACATAAGCTTTGAAATGTGTATAAAAATGCTAACATCATTATTATATATATTGGCATTACTAGGCTGTTACCAATTTGGCAAGTGTCGGTGGCCAAGTGGTTAGGGCCGATGACTTCCATTCGAAAGTTCGGGTGTTCAGGCCTCGGCACCTACCAATGTTTTAGATTTTCGAATTCTTAAGTAGGTACGTTTATTCGACGCTCTTACAAAACATCGTCAGGAAACCTGCACACACCTGCGAAGTAATTCAACGGTTGTGTGTGAAGTTGAACAACCCGTATTGGGCTAGCGTGGTCGACTAAGGCCTATTCACCCTGATTTCAGGGTAGGCTGTTACTAACGACTGTTACCAACTCATTATTAATGTTGGGTTTATTTACAAAAGAAACCGTTTGTTGCCGAGGTTATGTAATTAAGTTTTAATCTGCTGTTTACCCTAAAATCCATTTCAATAATAATTGTAGTATTGTGTTTATCGTACTAATATTTTATTCATATCTACTGAGTTATAAAAACTTGATGAAGTATACAGACGTAATAATCAAATACTAATATTTGTATTAGAAGCTGTTACATTTCAGGATAGGAACTAGATAAATATAAGTTTTATTGTTAAGACAATAAGACATAAAATTATAAATTGTTAATAGCTCTTTTATAAACAGAGTACGCTTGATGAAGATCGAATCAATTGGCTATTGACCTTGCAAACAATAGTCGCGTTTGTCTATCTTGTCTCGTAAACAGTACATAGTAATAATGTACGTCAACATGATTTTAATACGACTGAAGCCTGTAATTACGATAATGAACCAAATCTTTGTTATATGCTCCAGATTCGTGACTGTCTGCATCAGTTTGATTGACTGATATAACATACCTTAGTCGGTGACATTTTGAGCTAATATGTATAACCATTAAATTTGTATGTACATTTATTTTTAGACAATCTTCTTTATCAATTCATACAATATCTTACTGTCAGACGAAAACCACCAAATATTTGCAGATGTCATTTTATTTTCTTCTAAAAATAATCTATGTTGGTAACGAATGCCTAATAATGCATATCTCTTATCAGTGTTATCATAAGATGGATATTTTTGATGATCTTTTTCGCAGTCATTTGTAAATATAGAGGATTCTGTGCTATTACAAATGTTATGAAAAATATGATAAACGTATTTTTTTATTAATTCTCTTCGACTTAATAATAAATTAGATACTTATCTGTTAGGATATTTTATAACTAATCAGTCAATTTATAGATCCTTGTCTGTGTCCTTACCAATAGCTTTCGCCACAAATTTGCTGCTATCTGCATCAGCCTCCTTTTCTTTAAGTATTTGCGCTAATTCCTTCTGAACAACGCTATCTTGTTCATTTCTACACCTAAGCCAAGCCAAAACTCTGGCAGCTTCCTGTAATAAATTTCTTTTATCATTAACAATAATGGTACAGCTGATATTTTACCAATATTAATAGTTTCAGAGAAAATTTTATCCGACAGATGGACGGGCTAACGGACGGACAGACACAATAAGTGATCCTTTATAATAGGTTCTGTTTTTGCTTTTTGAGGTGCGGAACCCTATAAAGATTTGTGTACCTGTGTACCTTACAAAAAACTACATAAAAAAAGAGAAAAACTGATGAGAAATATATTCCGCCCCGCGAGTTTTACTGCGTTTACAATTTTTTGCCTTGGGAATGAAGTATTTTCCCGCGGTCTATATGTTATACTGATGTATAAACTATATTATTGTAAAGTTTCGTGAAAGAGTAGCAAACAGCCATCCATTCTTTCATCTTCACAAACTTCCGCATTTATAATATTAGTAGGTCATACTTCGGTTTTTCCGTGCTTCACCAAATAGGATGGGGACTCCGGCATCATCATGAAGATGATCAGGTGGAATGTTGGTACAGACAAGCACACCCATAATATGGTTCTGTAACTGAGCAGGTCTCCAATGATGTACGAGAAGAGGTTTCCTGATACATGGAAGAGAATCACCTGGAATCAAAGATAAATGTCCATTCGGGAGACGCAGGCTTAAGCATTGGTATATATGAATTAGAAAATCGATAACACATTGGTACGTGCCGTGGCTTGAACCTGGGAACATCCGAAGTGAAGTCAACAATGGCCAATGGTTGTAGTGTAGGTACAAAGGTATGTCCTATTTAACCATATTGGGAAAATGATAAGATAAATTAATTAATATTTTATTACATAAACATTGAATATCAGATTACCGTAACGGTACCTTATATGGAGTGACCTAGTTAAGATGTTTATAAAAACAAATGTATTGAATATCATTGTAACTTGATATAATTTTAGATATGAAAACATTGAATATCAGATGACCATAACGGTACCTTATATGGAATAACTTAGTTAAGATGTTTATAATAACAATGTATTAAATATCAATGTAACTTAATATTATTCTAGATATGGTAAATGTCAGGGTTAAAGCATGTAGTTCAACGACACGAAAATTTAATATATAAACCCGTATTTCACTTAATAAATGTTCAGTCTATTACCAACTACTGTCGTGTTATTCTGTCTCCCTAACTCCGCACATTTCATGGCGACCCTGCCAGCCACTGCCTTCTGGCAGTGCTGGTACGTTGTGGGTTCCGAGCCATAGGTTGTAATGTAGAGCCGCGAGTTAAAAAAAAATAAAAAAAAAAATGTAACTAAAAAAAAAAAACTATCTCGTTAAAAGTATATTTTCAAACAGAACAACTGAAGCTTAAATATCGGGACCACGCCTGCACCAGATTGCGATAATTGAATAAAAATTAAGAAAGATCGAGTAAAAATAACTAAGAAGAAACTAAAATCGTGACAACGAAAAAAAAACAAGAAATTAATCGGCGAAAAACGCGAAAGAAATAAAAGCTAGTATCAAACTCCAGTTTAAAAAAACACGCGACGGAAAAGAAATAAATTTAGTTGTAACAAAAAAAAAACGGCTAGAACTATTAAAATTACAAACTAAATATAGTTCGGAACAGCACATCGCACCAGAATTCAGTAGAAAGAACCAGTATAGCAGCAGAACCAAGCAAACAAATAATAACAGATAGAAGAAAATCAGAGAGAAACAGAGTTAGAAGAGACAAATGATGAAATCCAACGACGGTAATTATGACTATTAACTAGCTGAGATCAGTAGAAGAAACAAGTTCCTGCTGGAAAAAGATCAAGATCATTACAAGCGTATGCTGCAGTAAAAGAAAAAAATATATAACAACGCCAGGTTTAAGAAGAAAGTGAATGAAGAGCAATCAGGTAACCAGAAGAAGAAAATATTACGAACAGATTAGAGATAAAAAAATAAAAATAAAAAGAAGCGGCTACATCAGGAAACAAATGAAGACGTTGAATCGCGATGATGATGATGATGATGACTTGCTGGGCGCAGGGAGAAGTTCGTGTCTGAAGTGGATGCTGCAGGGAGATATGAATATCAAGATGCGCTGAATGTAAGGTATCCCTGCCGTGCGCCAGAGCGACGCGATGTTAAGGAGAAGCGAGCGATGTAGCCAGAGAAAAATCTAAAATGTAAGTTGTATGTTTAAGATAGCCACGGATCATGTAATAAATAAAAGTATTTATTTAAAATCATGAGTAATAAGTAAAATAAGGAAAACAGTTGTTTTAAAAAAAAATTAATTACATTATCCGTGAGCATAATTTAAATACTGTTGGCAATATAAGTAATAATTAATGAAAAGAAATAATAAAAGAACGATTACAATTTAATAAAATAATTATACTAGTTTAATTAAAAGTGTTTTGAAATAAAAGTAGATAAATAATTTTATTTTCACTTAATAAGATCAAAATTTTTAAAAAGGCGAATAATAAATCAAGCATAAAAAAAACGATTTAATTAAAAGATATAAACGAATCGCAATAAAACAGAATTTTTAAGAAAAGTCACTAAAATGAGGAAATATAAAAATAGGCAAAACTAACGTGCATTCAGAAACACGCATATAAATTAATGTGAAATATACATTCATTATTAATAAAAAAATAAAACCAAGTCATGAATTCATAATGACAAAGTGTTCACCTTAACTGCAACATGATATGCTGACACGATAGTGACGGACGAAGATAGCGGTCATTTTGCTCTGCAGACCACCCACTTCGAATCGGCTTAGCCGTGTACGTATGTAGGTGTCGTAATTAAGGCTAGATAACATTAACTATAGATGTGACATGACTTACTTAGTATACAACAATAAAAATATTTTTTTTTATAAAAAAAAAACAGGAAATAAGAAAAATAGAAGTATGAATTGTTTTAAATAAAAAATACACATAAAGAAATTAAATAATCCAAGGCATAACACGATGATATCTAGAGGTATATTCGCATATCTATATTCTATTAATTTAGTGTAGTGTCGTATAAGCAATAAAAGATAAAATTAGTAATGACATATTAAAAAAATTGTAAGTTAAAATTAAGCTATTATTTAAAATTTTGAAGGATTAAAATCAGAATATCAGAATATAGTAAAATATAGAAAAAATTTCTGATCATTATACACAACAAAACAAGTTAATGATGTATAGACAGGGAAATACGTCAATTGAACAATTCGGACAAGAAATTGAGGATCTTTTTGAAAACTTAACAATTATTGCACAAGCTAATAATAATTCAGAGATATTATAGAGTATTATAAATAGATAGGTGGATAGGTCTTGTGTATTAGATGAAAGTTAAAAAGAAAAATAAAAACGGTTTTTAGCAAATTCAGTGAAGGTTAGCAAAGTACAAAAATAAATAAGTATTGTGTCAGTAAAGAACGATTAGTCATTGTAAAAATACATACAAGGTTCTAGAGATGAATAAATAGTAACAACTTCATCTCTTAAATAGTCATGTATTTAAAAACACGACTACGGATATTCTAAGAAGCTATAACATGAACATGAGTTTACATTATCAAAATTCTGTATAAAAATAATTGATAACCATTTAAAATGCGTAGAAGTCAGATCACCTTTAAGACAAAAATAGATGGATATAAAACAGTTTTATTATTGCGGAATTGAAAATCAATACTAAATTAAAAAAATATATATATAACAAAGAGTTTTAAAAATAAGTCGCCAGTTGCGACTACTAAATTCCACAATATTTGATTGAGAGTAAAACACCCATGAACAAAATATAATAAGAAAACGAACCGATAGAATATCACTGAGTAAAAGTAAATAAGAACAGATAGTGAATAATCGTAAACACGGGAATAGATTGGTAAACTGTTTTAGAAAGCTTTTGTACTGGCCATGCAAAGGTTATTTTAAATTACAGTCAATCAATTTGTTCAGTGGAAAATAAATGAAAATCTTATAGTAAGAACGAAAATAAAATTTAAAAATATTTTAAATCAAATAAAGAAAGTAAATGAAAGTGAGTAAATATAGCGCTAAAAAGTAAGTACACACACAAGAAGTAAGTAGTAATAAATAGGTCAAATTCTACTAGTCACTGACTCAACATAGGATGGACGAGCTCCAATATGAAGAGTAAATACTGTAGGGTGAATCAAAATAATGATTGCCTATATAATGAGTGTCCACACTAATTTTTGATCGTGAACGAAACGAGCTTTCCTCGCGTAATTATTGGTAACCAAAAGCAAAGACACAAATAAGTACTATAAGTACACATACATTGGTACGTTTTTGTTGGGTCCCAATCCTTCATGTGATCATAGTGTCAACGAGATTGCACAGTGAATTATGTTGGAAATGGTTTGTAGAGCTCAAATAAATTGTACTTACGTATAGTAAGGGCGTGGCGCCACGACGACGACCCGGCATACAAATATGTATTGCCATTATTTTATAGTAGAGTCGACTCATGTTAAGTACCATGTATAATAATAAAAAGGGATCGCTACCCGATAAGTAAATAAATACTTACGTTAATAAAAAGGTGACAGTACTTACAAAAAACTCACTTAATAACATTAATATAGGTACCTCAATACGAAAAACAATTTCGGAAAGAAACTTTAAACAATCATTTACTTATAAATCTCAAGGGCGTTCGACAATGAATAAGACGAATAAGACGAAGCACACAGTGCATAGATGTTAATAAGATTAAAAATCACTATCAAAAGTTAAACATATATCGGTCTAGTAATATTTAAAAAAAAGATATGAAGATGAAATAATTAAAACTCAGATAGGACAAAAGTATTATGTAGAGTAAAAGCTATTTGAAATAAAAAGTAATAAAAACGGTAAGCATTATATTGCTTAATTAAAGAGGAATTATTTGGAAAATAATATTAATAATGATAATTATAATAATAAGAAATGTAATCGAATTATGAATGTAAGAAACAAGTTTAGTGAAAATAAAATTTAAAGTAAAGATTGCCAACAGTACAATAACAGTATCGCCAGTATAATCATATTAGGTATTAAATATGTTTAAGAAATTAAAAAAATATATAACTAATAAAGATAAAGAAATAAATATAAGAACAATAATACAATATTTTAACAGTATAATCATGTTAATTAAGTATTTAGAAGTTTAAGAAATTAAAAAAATATATAACTAATAAACATAGAGAAATAAATGTAAGAGCAAGAATATAATATTTTTACATTCACGCCCATATCGTCGAGCACAGTATAATATGGTCCCGTATATTATTATACTGTATCCAATTTTACTCTATCTTCTTTATATTATTTTTTTTAATCAAATAAATTATATTCAGGTAAAGAAAATATAATTCATAAAAATAGAACTAAGAAATACATATATTAACCAAATAAATAAGTTAAAAAAAAGACATTGTATCGTCAAAATTTAGAAATGTAAGTGAAAAATTGTATTACTGAACAGCATATTATGTAATAATAATAATATTGATTTTTACTAAATAGTACATAGTTTGTATTTTAAGCCAAAAATTGTGTAATAAATTTTTGTCTCAAAAAAAAGGGGGAAGGTGTAGTGTAGGTACAAAGGTATGTCCTATTTAACCATATTGGGAAAATGATAAGATAAATTAATTAATATTTTATTACATAAACATTGAATATCAGATTACCGTAACGGTACCTTATATGGAGTGACCTAGTTAAGATGTTTATAAAAACAAATGTATTGAATATCATTGTAACTTGATATAATTTTAGATATGAAAACATTGAATATCAGATGACCATAACGGTACCTTATATGGAATAACTTAGTTAAGATGTTTATAATAACAATGTATTAAATATCAATGTAACTTAATATTATTCTAGATATGGTAAATGTCAGGGTTAAAGCATGTAGTTCAACGACACGAAAATTTAATATATAAACCCGTATTTCACTTAATAAATGTTCAGTCTATTACCAACTACTGTCGTGTTATTCTGTCTCCCTAACTCCGCACATTTCATGGTCAGCGACGACGCTCTTTATGACCACAATAAGATAGTAAAAAATACTACTTAAAAAAATACTTTGCTATACATATGTGACTTACAAAGGATCCCAGAATGCCTCTAATGCTATTCTCACTAATCTCCTTAGTGTAAAGAGGACAGGTGACGTAAGAACCTGCCATAACTATGCCGATGAAACATCTGGCCAAGATCAATGCCCAAGTCTGCAGAGAAGACAATTTGATCACCCAGGCGATCTGAAAATTGTAAACAAACATCCTTTTTTTAAAAGTAAATGGTTAAAACCTCTTGATAACTTTACAACCTACAGTAAAAACGAAATAGTAATTTTAAGTGTCTCTAAAATGACAAAAATTAGGAAATAGTCAGGTCAGATCGAATTGTGTAACAATAGAGAACCAGGGAAAGAAAAAATAACCTACTTGGTAAGACAAGTTTTGTTTAAATTTGAAGATAAGTGAGAAAGGGATATACTCAGAAGATCATTTATACAACGAACTAAGGAGAAAGAGCGGGTCAGGTTGTACTGGAAGGTAAAAGAACTAGCAGAGTATCATGTATTTAATCAGTAATATGCAGAAAATAGAGAAGATTGGCGATCACTCCACCACAACCACAACAAAATGTGTGAATCTCAAAGAAAGAGAGAGATATATTGAATTAACTGACATCGTGGGCTAGATGACAATGATGGACAAATTATCTAAATTAATAGAAATAATAATTTAAAATAAAAGCTGGATGAATAAATGCAATGATTAGTAGTATAGATTCGTATCGTAATAAAAATTTGTAATGATCTTTATGAAAGCGGAAAAGAACCACTGCCATGCCACCAACTGAGACAAGGCGACGAAGAAGACCCAAATGACGATGGCAAGACGAGCTAGACGCATTCAGCGAAACATGGCAGGAAGAGGCACAGGGAAGGGAGTCATGGAGAGAGCGGAGGGAGACTTTTGCCCAGCAGGGACACACGGGGCTAATGAAAGCAGGAACATGATAAGGCCTTAAGAACTAAAATTACATATGATCTAAAACCTAATCGTTTACTTACAGCAGCAGCGCTTGATATAAATAGAAGTGCTTTTTTCCTTCCGATAAAATCACTTAAAAATGCCATCAAAAAGTCTCCTCCTATGCACACGAAATATGCTACTGAAGCTATGTAAGAAATCTGCAAAAAAACATAAGTGTTTAAAAAACCAAAGAATAGAACAGTAGCCAGCTCGCTGGACATATTGACCTTAAAAGCGACTTTATTCCGTAGTAATAGTGGCGAAACTCGTAGTGCGATTGTCCAACCGCATGTGCTGGCTACCGTACATTACGTATAATAGATAAGGGCAAGATAAATTGAACACGTGCACCGCAATTCTGTTCCTTATTCAATGGACATAAGAACGGCCCGAAGCCCAGTGTTCAGCTTGGCATGCTCTTAACTTTACTTTTTTTACGCATACTACTTATACAACATAATTATGCAATTATAAAATAAAAAATCATAATTCGAGCAAGCATCAAAAATATAGTGGTTTCCATATTCATAAGATTGGTTACAATGCAATGGACCACAGAAGACAGCCAAATTGTGAACTCGTCTCGAGGTCGAAAAGTGATTTGTAAAATCTTACTTCGACAAAAAACTTTGACTTTTGACTTTTGACTTATGGATGGATCAAAATTTTGGTTAACTGGACTTTCTAAGAGAGCAAAAGTTTTTCTTCTTACCTCGGAGTTCGTAAATTTTTCTCCCCTGGGAGATGCGTCAGATTGAAACAAGAGAGTCATGGGTGACATCCATCCTATACTCATGCCATACGCAAATACGGGAGTGTTTACTGAAAATAAACGTAAACATATTGAAACCTTTAAAATTTTAATTGAACTGTTAGGTAGTTTTGACAGCAGACTGATGGTATTGACTGATATTTTCGTGCCGAGATCTCTTACTATAAGCGGAAGACTCATTGTAATCACTGTTTCAAGTAACAGTGCAAGCGATTACCAGGTTTATTTGCAGCCAAGGGCGCAACCATTCCAAACAGTGGAAAACAAAATATACAATCGAAGCGGCAAAAATAACTTTGTATTGCTAAGTTGTTTTTGCTGCCGCTCTATGACCACAATGTATTATAAAAATAGTACAACAAGCTCAAATAAGTTTGTAATCGATTGCACGTGAACTTTAAACAGGTCATAAGCTCTTTGATCGCCTTAATACTGAATTATTAATCAATTGAAGTCCTTTAAGACTGTTCCTATTGATAGTAAAAACATTATTTATTAATTACAGTAAGAACTTACTCAAAATCGCGCATAACACTTGGTTAATTTTACTCCCTTCACTAAAAATCAAATAATACTTTTTCATTTTGAACTATAAGAGAAACTTTCAATATTTTTTGGATTTCTATTTGTAGTATACTCAGAAATTTTGTAGTACATTCAAGAACTTTAACCCTAAAGGTACTTTAGTCAAAAGCTCGGACTCTTAGCGGCTAAATATATTTTACTTTTTTAAGCACATTTTTAAGCTACGTCATTATCACAGAATAATTTTAGCAGTAGGTAAGTTCCATACGGCGCACTGTCCCACACTGGCTACATTATAATGATACCAAGAACATCTAAGAACGCAATTGGGTATGTCTAAGTATTTTATTGACTCATAATCAAAAACGATTTCGAGATTATGTACAAATTTCTTACAGTATTTGCCAAGTTTTAGGTCATAAAACAAAAATAATATTGCGATTATTTTTGCGTTTTCTGGTAATTTAGTTCGATCTCCAAATAATCTAATGGATGCTCTACATAAGCCAATTCAATGATGAATTTTATCCGAAGTTAAAAAAATACAAAACATTATGAAGTCATGTAAAATAAATAAATGTAAATTGAGAGTGTCGTCGGTGGCCAAGTGGCTAGGGCCGTTGACTTCCATTCGGTAGTTCGTGGGTTCAAGACTCGGCACGTACCAATGTGTTTTCGATTTTCGATATTATGTACGTTTATTCAACGCTCTTATGGTGAAACCTGCACACACCTGTAATCCAAAGGTTGTGTGTAAAGTTGACCAACTAAGGCCTGTTCACCCTGATTTCAGGGTAGGCTCGAACCCTAGGTACCGTCGCGACGGCAGGAGCACGTCGTCGTTGCGCTCAGAGGGAGCGCTGTCCTAATCCTATCACCCTCAGCAGTAATACCAAGTACTTTACTTTAGAAGATCATTTATTTCTTGAAAACATGGTACAAAGACCAGCTCGTAGCTGGAGCTACGGCCGTCTGTGGTGGCAGCCGCCAAATTCAAATCATTTATCGCTTTTCATAATTAAAAGGCTCAAAACGCGGAAAGAGGCTGCCAGCACGAACGCGGCGAGCATGTAGGATGCATGCACGCCACAGTAGGGACGTATATGAGTACGTATATTACTTCGCTTATCGACGATGATGATCACAACAAAACAAAATTATTCTCTTAAAATAAGCAAAACTTTCAAATAAAACATTTGATTGGTCGTACAAAAAGAAAATTAAGCATACCCAATTGACAATCAAAGTGAACGGTTTGTTAACAGTTGTATTACTTGTTAAGGCTTACGTACTGTAATATTTTCTTTGATATCAAGACTTTAATGCCAACTCCCAGGATATCTTGTTTGAATATTTGATTCGACAACACCACTCACGTTGACTCACGTGTTCGGTGTTTTATAATCTAATATTAGTTTTTCTATGAAGAATATTTTTGTTATATTGCCTTTCAGGTTAAAAAAATGACTATCCTACCTTTTACCAATATACCTCGCTCTTGAAGCTATCCATACAATGGGAATACAACTTTTTTTATTTTTAAATTTTTTTTATTTCCATTATGTAGTTATGAACCCACCCACATTCTCAGAGTACCTGATATACCTAGAACCTAGGCCATACCCTAAAGTTTACATAAAACTGAATTGTATTTAAAAATTAAAATATGAAGTATTTTACGTATATAGCGCCTTTATATATACAGTCAAATAAAATCGTTAGATCCGAAGTGAGAATGGGAAGCTTTTTTCTAATAGAAATAAGAAACAAGAATAGGTATAAAAGATCTTCTATTAAAAATGTTACATCACAAACATTATTATAAGAACAAACAATATCTATTATTTCTTTTCTAATTTAAATTATACAAAGCGTTAAAATTACACTACAGAGTTTTCAATTTTAGGGACTTCAAATTTGTTTTCAACTTTTAATTTTCGTTCTTCTTTCTCTTTCTTTGTCAACAAGTCCTCGTAGATCTCTTCAATGTTCCGTAGTTTTGTTTCTGGGACAACCAAGACTCCATACAAAGCAGCTCCTAAGCAGACGAAACCAAAGAAGAAGAAGGAGGCATGTTCGCCCACCTTGTCAGCCACTTGTTTGAAAAACTGTGCTTCTAAAAACCCGCATAAGGAGCCAAGGGACATTGTAGCTGCCATCACTGTGCCACGGTACTGAAAAAGAAAGTATTATATTTAAATAGGTGTATTTAGCAAGAAACATCATGAAAGGAGCAATGCTAGAAGCATTGCTGCGGATCTTGGGGCGTGGCGTGAAATGACAAAGGCCCTCTACACTTTTAGGGTCCTTTAAGACAACAACACATCATGGAAAGGAAAATTGAAGGTTAAAGAGGACCAAGAAGAGCATATTTTAGATAAAAAAGAAACACGTGAAGAAGCCAAACAATTATCCTATAAAAGAAGAGATAAGCATAATAGTCTATCGACAAGAGCACATCTTAAATTCTCGACATAGCATTAGGGAAAACTAAATTACATCTATAGTTAAAGTCATTGAACACCATTTTTATCCGTAGAATTAGAAATAGAATGACGAGGAGCCTGTTTAACTAGACTTCTTCTTGATCATACATAAGCCAAGAAAAGAACAGCAGCTTTCACTGTCATCTAGAACATCAAGCGTGGATGATACATCTCCATTTAAATAAGGAGAAGTCTTTGGGGGAAGCCTTAGTACAGCAATGGGATAATATACTCCACAGTTATATTATTAGTGTAGGTAAGTATTCCTATAAGAACTAAGTTGGTGAATACGGCAGAAGTAGAGTTTACAGATGACCTTTAGATTATTTAATAATAATGAAGATGTATTGCCATCAAGTTTAAGAAAATATTAATAAACTTACCTTAAAAGAAAACATTTCTCCACTCAAAAGGACGGCAACGGGCTGAAGACCACTAGAGTCGCAGAAGATGCAGACACAGAGGGTCACAACCGGAATCCAGGCCGGAAGCAAATAGCTATACGATCGAGCGACGAACCAGGACGCCAGGAGACACATACTGAGGCCAGAGATGAGCGATGTTATTGTGAAGAGAGGCTGAAATAAAAATACGAAACAAAACATTAAAAGAATAAATGAAAATGAACTGAAGAAAGTTCTTCAAACAGATTATGACAGACACATAAAAGCTTGATAAAAGAGTTTGTAAATATGATATGATCATTCAGCTGAAAGGCATCCACTGTTGAGCAAAGGCCTCTCTGTTCACAAGGATATTGTGTTCTAAGCTGCCCGTATTTTTTAGTTTTCTATGCATTACAAATTTTGCCAAGTGAAAATTTGTATGGTGTGTTTTATTTTTTCTGGAATCTTAATAATAACAGTCATGATTGTCAGAAAAATATCGTGCAACAAGTTGCTAAAAGTATTTTTCCGACCCTTTCACTTTACTATTAGCAGTTCAAAATTTACGCTTAAGCGAAATTCCAATTTATTTCTTAAACTAACACCAGTCCTTAAAATTTGAATGTTAATTGTACCTTTCTGCCGATCCTTTCAACAATACTGGATGCTACAAGAGATCCAGCGACTTGCATACTTCCAAGTATTATGGCTTGTTGGTTGGCTGACAACACTAAGCTGGTGCCTTTCGTAGCGTTATCGAAGATATCTCCAGCAAAGTTCAAGACTGGAATTGCTCCGCAAACTTCACGAGCCAAAACTACTGTGAGCACTATTCTGAATGCACGAAATAGTACTTTATCTTTTACTGCAAAAAAATAATAATTGTTGATTAATCTTTGTTTTTAAAGAGTGTTGGTTGCCCATGCTACGGCCATTATCTTTCATTCAGGTGGTTTGGTTTTTGAACGTCCTGTCCTTAATGAGTTTTCGAATCGTGAGGAAACCTGCACACACCTGCGACAAAATTCAAAGGTTGTGTATGAAATTGACCAATCTGCACAGGGCGAGCGTGGTTATTTAAGGCCTATATACCCGATTCAGGGTAAGCTGAAGCGCCTCAGTTGGGATATATTTTATGAGGTCGCAACGATGTTAACGATAAATTGCTATGAAGTCTTCGAAGAATTTCGTGCCAAAATTATATCAATTTCAATGAAGAGACGTTGGAGATATCTCCATTATTCTCCTTCTTATAATGCATAACGTGTGATATAAATTAGTTATTAATTTCAATAAGTATCTGACTCGTTATTGTTTACATCATTACGTTAATTGGTTTTCAATTATTGACATTTGATTTTAATTATATCGAATGAGGTGGGAAAACCGCGATATTGGACACGTGACAAGTAATACCAGGCGTTGTTTTATGTCATTTTTCTCAGGTTAACCTGCATTAATATTAAACTAGCTATTGGAGTTATTTCTCGACGTTTTCCGTGGGATTAGGTATATTATCCCTATGCAATAAAACAGGTCGTTTTGCTGCTGGCCTTAGGCTAAGCGACAAAAAAGAGCAAATATACTATCGCATTCATAATATTGGTATGGATTTTTTGCTTACCAATCGCCTTAGCCACAAACTTGCTACTGTCTGCATCTGCCTTCTCTTCTTTTAGTATTTGTTGTAACTCTTTCTGTACCGCACTATCGTGTTGGTTCCTACAACGTAGCCAAGCTAAAACCTTGGCTGCTTCCTGTAACAAATCATAATTATCATAATTTCAGTCCAAATGCAACGAACAAAGATATACAAAACTGTCTCACATTTAGTTTGAAAATTTATTATATATACCATGGTCTAAGAAAACAAGGTCTAACCGTTAGACCACGTGACAGACACGAGCCTACGTCATTTTGCGCTGTTAATCCTTGTCTATTACACGCATTCGACAAGGATGAATAGGCAAAATGACGTAGAAATGACGTAAGCTCGCGTCAGTCACGTGGTCTAGTGGTTAGACCTTGTTTTCTTAGACCATGATATATTGACGTGCCAAAGAGCCACGTGCCAATGGGTAGTACTTATAACATAATTGCAAGATATAAATTGTTATCAATCATCAAAATTTCAAAAAAAATTCTTCTCATCACCTAAATCACTTACTGGTTTTTGATGACTTTTTTGACCCTTAGCTACCGTTATACAAATACTAATTACAACCACAATGTCATTAGATAAACCTGCAGGTGGTCTCTTCTTATCGTTTTTAAATTACAACTATAAATTTCTGTTTATTCAATGAAGTATTTTATCTATAGCTGGTTTTTCTGCTGTTTGTAGTCTCGTTATGTGCAGTTAGATAATATTTTTCTTTACTATTATAATATCGCTCATTTACTTTATGTTTCTTCTTTTGTGTGTGTTATATTTTTAATTAATAATGAATTAAACCAAATCGCTTGCTTGCTTATCGTGTGGGTTTTGAGGTCAACTACCTCACAAACCCTGGTGTCGGAATTATTGAGCCTCCTAAGGCTAAGGCTGGGCATTGTAAACTCAACAAGCACATGAACAGATGGGCTTATCAGAAAACCCTTACTGTAGATTATGTGCAGACGAAGAGGAAACCACTTTACATTTTCTGTGAATGTGATGCTCTCGTCAATAAAAGGAGTCGGATGCTGGGAGCTCACAAACTTGTCCCCCAAGAAGCCTGAACCCTGAATCCCACCAAAACCTTCAGCTTCTTCAAAGCTGTAGGTTTGGAAGAGGCTATATTTTAGCCAATGAGGGCTGACTACAATAGATTATCTTGGGTCACAGTGGTCTTTGGGTAGCAATTGCCCTTTCCCTCTCCATTTAAACATAATCATAATAAAGCGACTAACTAACTGGGACTAACAGATTGACTTGCCTTTCGAAACACGGAATTATCTTTCTTTTCAGACAGTCAGATGATTCAACCTGCAATGTCCTGACTAAACTGGGGAAAGTTTCACAAAGTGATAATCGTTAGACGAATGCCGCACCTGGATTCGAAGTTCGAACCCAAAACCTCCGTTATCTAAGGTGACCATTACCCAGAGAGGTTGGAAAGCCGCCCATTATCACTCGGCATAGAGAAGGGGGGGGATTGTCTTGGAGTTGTGATTGCTCCAAATATCATGCAGCTTTCTATTGGTGACTTTTTATTGGTAGAAAGTAGGTAAAACAAAATTATATCAATACCAAATCGCATATGTGTTGACAGGACAGGTCGCCTTATATTATCACGTCTCTATAATGTTAGATACTCTTTGCCACTCGGCCACAGCAGACTACGGAGGAGATCAAATAGCTTACAATGTCCAAAGGCTTACCTCAATGAGTCCTCGTTTCACCAAAAATGATGGTGATTCTGGCATCGCCATGAACGCGAATACGTGGACCAGTGGTATTGACAAAGAAACCCACAGTATGGCTCTGAAGCTCAGCAAGTCGCCTATTATGTAAGCGAACAAGTTTCCAGATACATGGAAAAGAATTACCTGAAAACAAAATAAAAATAATGACTTATTTTATGGTCAGAAGAATAAAGTAAGTGAAGTTTCACAATTCATTGAAGCTTTACGCATATTAGTTTGAAAATTTATGAGGACAAACATTAGAAATATTCGTGCTGTCGAAAATAAACAAGAAGATAAAATTGTTTGCTTAGGGCTCTTAAAACTTTGATCTTTTTAACCTAAAGTTAGGCTAAATATGTCTAGGAAAATGAAGTGTAGGACGCGGGACGCCCCTCAGCTAGATGGAGTGACGATCTGCGGAAACTGTACTGGCTGACAGCAGAGGGATGCGTGCAGCCGAAGTGAGGGCCAAATGTCCAGCAGTGGACTGCCGCAGGCTGCTAATGATGATGATGTTGATGATGGGCTAAATATTAACTAAAAAGTTTACATTTTACATAAATATAATGAAGTGGAACACGCAAATGCAATTTTAATTTGATCCAATTATCTTTTTTCAAGTGTTGGTTCCTCCCTCATGAACCCTACTGTCAGAATTATTTAACCATCTAATATTCATAACAAACACATTCAGAATCCACGAATCTAGTGTCAGAATTAAAAAGACAAGGTTTCTAACGTGATTCAATCTACATCTTTAAACCTACTCAGTATACACCGACTTCTGTTACCTAGTGAGTGAGAAGAGTGCCAAAGTTTTTGACCAGTCTGTCATCTAAAAATACTTATCAATTCGTTTACTTACAAAAGAGCCCAGAATTCCTCTAATGCTATCTTCGCTGATCTCTTTAGTGTACAGTGGACACGTGACATAGGCTCCTCCCATCAACAACCCAATGAAGCAACGGGCCAATATTAACGCCCAAGTGTCCAGACACAATAGCTTTATGGACCATGCAGCCTAAAAGAAAGAAAAATGTCATTATAATAATATTTTGAATAAAATGTTTGGATGAATGAATAATGCGTTCATTTGAGTTTAGTTTACATTGTATCACTAACGTTAAATTTTATTTTAAAATGGACAAAATGTACGGCTATGTAATCACTGTATCAAGTAAGCGTGCAAGCAATTACCAGGTATTTTTGCAGCCAAGGGCGCACCCTTTCCAAACAGTGCAAAAGCAAATCAGACAATGGAAGCGGCAAAAATACTTTTGCATTGCCAAGTTGTTTTTCTGCCGCCCTACGACCACAATGTATATGAAAAGAGTACAACAAGCGCAAATAAAGTAGTAATCGTTTGCACCTTTACATGAGACAGGTCATACAGAATACTCAAAGGTTGACTGGAAGAAATCCCTTATGGGATAAGTCCGCCTTTGCTCAACTGTTCTGTATATGGTATGTTTTCTTATGTTTTTATGTGCAATAAAGTGTTTACAAACAAACAAACAAACAGAGTAAGTTCAACATGCGTATCGCGATTCTCTTCCTAATTCAACGGACATTTAAGAACTGTGCAAAATGTACTTCAATAATTGAATGCGTTACCCGTAAAAGGGTCTATCGTTATTTTTCGTTATTTTTATTTGATAGAGATATTGTACTTTAATTGTTTATACATAAATAAAATTGTATAAACAATTAAAGTAAATGGTACTTTAATTGCTTATACAAATTTTACCTCCACACACCTCTGCACCTCTTTTCTTCTGAGAATTAATAATCATGTGTACATTATCATCATTATCATCATTATTTAAGCCAAAACACGTCCACTGCTGGACTCCCCCAAATATATTCCCAACGATAAGTCTCGCGCTGCCTGCATCCGACGGCTTCCCTCGACCCTCACCAGATCGTCGGTCCACCTTGTGGGGGGCCTGCGTACGTTACGCTTTCCTTCGCGCGGCCGCCATTCAAGAACCTTTGTGCCCCAACGGCCATCACTATGTGCACAATACATCAATGTCAAAAAAGTTACACTACTTACCATAGCACAAAGAGACATGATGAGCAGTGCTGCTTTCCTGCCTATAAAGTCGCTGAGGAATCCCATCAGGAAATCTGCAGCCACGCATACTAAATAAGCCACTGAGGCTATACAGGAGATCTGAAAGTTCATGGTGTAATCAGTAAAAAGGTAACATTTAGAACTTCCGAATAATTTATCCGAAACTACAAATATCTTGTTCATAATGTGAATACTCGTATATTCTTACTTCGTATAAGATACCTCGAACATTTTGTCTGTATGCTAACCAAATGCAAGATATTGGGTCATGCTTGTATCTATTCAATATTTATCAAATGCAAGACATTGGGGCTCATGCTTGTATCAATTTAATATTTAGAATGTATGGGCTACTAAAAGTTTTTAAACAACAGATGTTGTCTCTAGATTTGTCATGGTTAATTGAACACGCCTAGTAACATTTTGTCTACACTTTTTTTTAAGCATACAGCGGACGCAAATTTACAGAAATTCGTCGAAAATCTTTACAAAAGCCGGAACCTTAGGGAATAAATATGATTTTTTTCTATTTATACTCTAAGGCCGGAACGAATACATATTCATTTGTTTAAACTAAATTTAACTGACACTTGTATTGTTTCCATGTGAAGTAGATAGATAAATTTTCAAAGTATTAGGTACTCGCATTAGAACTAACGCATTGTTCTGCGAAACTTATTATATGGAATATTCACGGTTTGTAAAGTCCCTAACTAACCGTGAACTTCGCAAGATTATGAATTAGTTGTAATATTTTTTTATAAGTGTAGACACGTGTAGAACTGTAATTTAAGGCATAGCGCAGATCGGTAACTTTCGTCATTTCCATGTTTCTGTCGCTTTTGCCGCCATCATCATTTCAGCCTGAAGACTTCCAATGGTGGACAAAGGCCTTCACCAAAAATGTCCTGGAGAATTTCCTCCTCCAAAAGAACCTGGCAAAGTTCGCATTGTGATTAATTAAGTATACTTATTTGTCAATCTGCTAAAGGCGGCTCAATAATTCCGACACCAGGGGCGCGTTCAGTGGCTTCGTACGAGTGCACTCGAGCGCGCTCTGGTGCGCGCTCTAACCGTTCCGTGGCTCGGTGAAATTTTACCCTGACAGCTGTCAGAGCGTAGTTTCACCCGTTCCGTGGCTCAGAGCGAAACAACCAAACAACCGTCTAATGAGATGGTTAATTTTTACTCTGACAGCTATTTGACGTTTAAAGCTTGCAATTTATGTCAAAGTCAAAAGACTCAAAAAGCCCGCCATTTTGTTTCGTAGTTACTTTATAATAATTTTATTAAATTTGTATATCACAGGCGTCTAATACGTCTGTAATGTATATAAAAGTGGAAAAAAATTGAGACAGAAGAAGAATTTACTCTCGTTAAATATTTGAGGTTATAAAAACAACTCGATCGTTCAGTGGCTCGGTTGCAACTCAAACGGGTTAAAATTTAACCGAACAACTACGCTCGAAGCGACTGAACGCACTCCAAGGTTTGTGAGGTAGGTTAACCTCGAAACCACTACACACGATAAGCAAGCAACTACCTACTTACATCTATACTAGTCTATATTATAAAGAGGAAAGATTTGTATTTTTGTGTGTGTGTGTTTGTAATAAATAAACTCAAAAACTACTGAACCGATTTCAAACACTATTTCACCATTAGAAATCTAGACTACGATTTACCGCGGGAAAATTTCTCATTCCCATGGGAAAAAATCTTAAAGCGGGCGGAGTTGGCACAAAGAAAGAATAGACCTTGCGGAAGAATAAAGGCTAAAATTCACCGCGGGAAAATGCCTCATTCCCACGGGAAAAACTATTAATGCGGGCGGAGCCGCGGCGGGAAGTTAATTCTTGATATAAAGCTATTTTGACATTTAATTTAAATGTTATTGTATAATTTAGTTAAAATTAAAATACTATGTTTTAATGGGGAAAATATTATTGCGGCGATAAAAGCCAAATAACGTTAACCAAGTACTTAGTAAATTATTATTATTTGGAAATTTCATAGCGTCAATAGTGTTTAAATAAATTGATGAAGTTAGCGGGGAAGTTTAATCACCTGAGTCAATAACACGTTTCTGAGCTAAAATACATTTATAAGATTTTCGTCATTAAGTACCTACGTTTAGGTACTTGGGTTAGTTTAACAATGTGATATGTATTATTTAATACTAGCATTCAATACTCGAATGAGGGATTTAAGACCAATCTTTAGGAAGGACTTATCTATCATTCCCCACGGTTTATTTTGTCTCTGTACCAGGTTTCTTCAAAATCGGCTTAATAGTTCTGGCGAGAAAGTGTTACATACAGTCAGACAATTTACTTACTTTCACATTAATTATACTATTAGTAGGGGTTATAATTTCTAATTCTAATATTTAAACTTTTGACCACTGTTTTGACGAATATTAAATTTCGACCTGTACTTTTATCTATAATATAAAAATGAATCGCAAAATATGTTGGTAAGCGCATAAATGTCCAAAATTTATACCAATTTTTTTTTTTATGTTCCTTGAAATCGTCCGTACGTCATTTTTACGTCATTTTGCCTATTCATCCTTGTCGAATGCGTGTAATAGACAAGGGTGAACAGAGCAAAATGACGTAGGCTTGTGTCAGTCACG
This sequence comes from Teleiodes luculella, assembly GCA_948473455.1. NCBI lineage: Eukaryota > Metazoa > Arthropoda > Insecta > Lepidoptera > Gelechiidae > Teleiodes > Teleiodes luculella. The sequence goes on from OX419603.1 coordinate 2,954,101, forward strand.
TGGTCTAACGGTTAGACCTTGTTTTCTTAGACCATGTATTTTTCTTGGATCATAGAGCACTCTCGATTATGACACCTTGCGAACAACTTTCGACCGTTCACCCAGGTGGTCATGAGAGGTGGACGGTGGATTGAAAGGGACAAAAATAACTAGACCAAAATCGGCGCATCCGTTTAGGAGCTACGATGCCACAGACAGACAGACAGAGACAAACACACGCACACGCACACACATGACAGACAGACATACACGTCAAACTTATAGCACCCCACAAGCACCCCACTTTTTCGCCGGGGGTTATAAAGGCGCATCCACCGGATTTTCTCAAAAGCTGAAAACAATTTATAGGTTACAGAGAAAACTATTTAGAGTAAAATGGCGTATTTAATTATCTATTATAGAAATTGAAAAAAATCTAAGTTAGATACGCTCTTTTGCGTTATGGTGGCAGTAAGTAGCTACATCTCTTAAAAGAATTTATGAATACTAGTCGGGAAGAGCGACAAAATGATTGTGCATCATAGATTTGTTGTTAAACGTCTGAGAGCTTTATTAGTTTGTTTACTCACCTCGAAATCTGTTAACTTTTCACCTCTAGGAGACGCGTCTGATTGAAATAATACTGTCATAGGAGACATCCATCCTATACTCATGCCATAGGCAAATACTGGAGTGTTTACTGAAAACAAAATGAGTATTATATTGCCACCTTAATTTTAACCTTATATCCTCAACATAAAGTCGAAAACGAATGCATTTTGTAAAGTTGTTTTGCCTCATAAAGGATTAAATTTTGATTTTTATCACCGTTCTTATTTCTACTTGTATCTACATATTTGTAACCTAATAATTCATTGAAAATTTTCATATGAAAACTTGAATGCTATTCATTTATCGTTATGATCAATTTTCACTAAGGGGTATTGAAATTACATCTACATTAACGGAAAATTCAAGAAAAAATACAGATTATAAATTATCAATACTATATAATTTTCATATTTTTCAAATTTGTGGTTGATAGTTTTTTTTATAGATAAAAAGTGATGTTATTACTTACTAACATATTTAACATTTCTAATGAGATTCAAAAATAGTAACTAAATCAACCAAAAACAGGCAAGTACTCACTTAAAATAGCACATATTACTTGGTTAACTTTGCTTCCTTCTCCAAAGAAAAAATAATACTTCTTCATGTTTAATAAAGATTACTTATATTTTTCACTTTGGAACTGCTCGAAATTTGTCTAGATCGATTTAACGCATTTTTGCAAATTTCGTAAACTGACAAGTTTTCTAGTGGAATGAGTTCCGGAAGGCGGCCATCGGAATACTGAGGCTCAACGTGTACTAAGAATGTCATTTTGTACATCATTGATGATCAATAACGGTACGGTAATACCGATTTAATTGCTCATTCAAGAATAAGAACCCATTAAAGTTAGACTAGAAGTAATGTAGAGACTACTGGGTAGTGAAGTGACGGGTATTTACCAAAAATATAGATAATTGGTCAACTTCACACACAACTAGGGACTACTATTTATTATTCTGTGACAGAACCTTTGAATTTCTTCGCAGGTGCGTGCAGGTTTCCTCACGATGTTTTCCTTCACCGTAAGAGCGTCGAATATACGTAATATCAATTTTATTCGAAAATCTAAAACACATTGGTACGTGCCGAGGTTTGAACAAACTTTGCCCGCACTGGGCCAGCGACTAAGGCTAAGGCCTATTCACCCTGATATCAGGGTAGGCTCAAGCCCCTCGGTGGGGACGTATATATGAGCTGTTAACGATAGATAATTACAAGAAATACAGCTCATAAAATAAAAACTGTACAAATGGGTGGCTTTATTGCTAAGGCAGCAATTTCTACCAGGCAACCCAAATTAATCAAATTCAATGTGTTTATTTTTAACTTTAGGATACTAGCATCACTTAGTTACTATAGTTGAGATTTAAACAAAATATTTTATCAGAGAGATCAGATCTAATTTAGATGTAATTTATTTCTTAGTTGGTATGAAGTTTTATGACATGCATGGGAGTAGTGTAGATAATATAAATTCAATTAAAGTGAAATGTTGTTCTAATGACCCAGACACAACCACTTAATCAAATTAAAACATCTAGTTTGTATATGCACGCGATGATAACGTCAAAACATATCAAGTTTCTGCTTCATATAAAGTTATTAGTCTCTGTCGAAGTAAACATAATGTCGGGGATCGAAAATTATGAATTGTTTATACAAAAAAATATCTCAGATAATGAAAATTGTAATGAAACAGATGAACCGAAAAGTAAAATTGATGATAAAAATACAAATAATACAAGGAAAGAAAAAGAAAGCACAATTTTAGTGGAGATTAGAGAAACTGAAGTAAGACAAACAAATAGATCAAATTCAAATATATTTGTATTGTCAAAGAGAAATAACGAACATTACGCAAAAAATAAAGTGAATGTGACAAGGAACTTAGAAAACAGTGAAATAATCAGTGATCCAATCAATATTAACCAATTGAAAAACATGTTTCTTGTAGATTTCGCGAGTATTTTCAAACCACTACAGTATTTTTATGTTATATTTTGTGTGCAAAAATATAATATAGACGGTTTTAACTTTTTTGAAGTTCGTAAAAAAAGTATAGTAATGTATATTTTATGTAACTTATTTCTGGTGACTATATGCGTTATGACTCTGCAAGAATTCGGATATATTTTTGACACAAAAATTATTAAAATTTTGTATATGATGATATATTTCCAATATATAGTCCACTATTTTATATTGTGCGTTATAACGTATCGTTTTAAAAGCGATCATTTGAATCTGATCATTAAAATTCAAGAAATCTATTGTGATTTATACTGTAGAATAGACGTGCTAAAGCACAGAACGTTGCTTTTGTTGCCTTGTATATTATATACGGCGTTCTATACAGTTTTAGTAGTAGTAAAAATTTGCGTAGACCCGACATGGTCTTGGTGTCGAGGCTTACTAATATACAGCACGTTAATCTTTGATTTGGAAATGATATATGTAGCATTTTTACTTTACTTACTGGCGTACAATGCAGAACGATGGTCCAAAGTAATAGGTAAATATGAAGTTCGAGACGATGAAGAATTTATGGAAAAAATGGCAACGGTGTTTTAAAAGTTGCTTGATGCAATCAGCTTGTTGCAAAGAAATTGTCAGCTAACGGTAATTTACAATGCATTGTATCCAAATTTGAAAATCTATTCTCTGATCAAGTAGAAATGTAAATCGAACTTGATGTTCTTCTTTTTATATTCAAAGATAATGAATTATGTGTTTCTAAAAATACACTTCTTTCAGATTTTGTATCGTTTTTGTTCAACCTTTCTACAAACACTGTGCTTCGTAGAAATACTTCTATATTGGATAAAAAATCGATCGGTAAGAAAGAATTAATTCATGAATTTTATTCTCGTTATTATATATGTGAGGAATTTGAATAAGTTTAGCAAAATAAGAATAAGTTCGTAGTGATTACACAAATCGCTTTTCGACATAAAAAATTACGAGTAATTTAAAGCTAATGCAGTGGACGTCTTGCGGCTGAAATGATGATGATGAGGATGAAGTTTTGCTCAAACCAAATGTATAAGTATATTTGTATGTTGTTGTGTTGTGCTGTGTAGGTATGTTGTTGTGTTGAAGTGTGTATGTTGTGTGTTTACACTGCATGTTTATTCATTTATTCATCATTGTTGAACTTGTTTCAGGTCAGTATGAATGTCATTACAAGCCACGCTTTAGGAGTGTTGCTGTGGGTTACTAAGAGCTTAATTTTGGACATGGCGGTATGCTTTTGTGCTGAAAATTTATACATGAGTATGGGATCGGCTATTACGGCAATAAATAAAATTAAGCGTAACCATGGTAGGTTTACTTTTTTTTACTAGAACAGAATATTAGTAAATGTACAATGAACCATATTCCCTTGATTACGTGCCTACCCTTCTTTATAAATGCCAATTTTATTACCGTTTAGTACTTTGTACGTCACTAACACCTGTTCTAAAGGATACTTTAATGAAACTTTTCCTAACACCCTGTATAAATATATAAATGTATAAATATATAGGCTGTTAGGATAGAATAAATAATTTTTGAAAGGTGACGCCTGAATAAATTAACTTTAATTTTATTCTTTCTTCAGGGAGCAACAGGAGATTTTCAAAAAATATGCTCCGTATTAGTAACAAAAGCTTCAAAAAGATAAGCGCTTGCGGCGTTTTCGTTGTCGATGCGAGAATGCCACTTCGAGTTGCCAGCAATGTTGCCACATACACAATCGTACTACTGCAGTTTGCGTTTTTGAAATGAACAAAATATATTAAAACCTTAGAGAATAAATATACATAGAGCACGCGCATCGCTCCGCTGCTTTTATGTCAAGCGTAAGCAAATTTTGGCAGATTTTGTATGGGCGGTGAAATCAACAACATTTTTCTTTTTTTATTTGTTCCTCAAGTCATGTTTGCAACTTATCACTGCACATTTCAAAATGTTCTCCTATTAAATTTCTTATTTTCACCGGGAAAAATAATCAGCTCCGATAACCATTTGATATTAAACGAACGCGCTGAAGATATTCGGATTGTTCATATCCGTGCTTACGGTTCATTCATACTCGATTAGGCGTACTCTATCCCTGAATTTTTTCTTTTTATACTCTAAGATTAAAACAAAAGCATGTGAATTTACGTCAATGTCATCTATACTATATAGTGGAGTTCATTATCGACCAAAAGTGCTCTAGAACTTCAGTTTTATCTGTCACTCCTGTAAATGGCAACGACTCCTACCGTTGGATTCGTCTTGATGTCACGTGAAGAATGAACAACATGCAACAATGTCGCACTCTACATTATTAATAAACAACGAAATTCACCCCTACCGCTACAGAATACTGGTACTCTCAAGGTCAACGTGTCCAACCGCATGTGTTGCTTACTGTACGTTTATATTTTTTAATAAATTAATTTACGTGATCTTTTCTAATTTAGCTTGTTTTTCCTAAGTTTCTTTTTTACCTCCAATTATATTTTTCAAAGCAAGTACCTACTTATATTAAAAACTATTCTGTCTTTTATGTCAAAATGGTTCCGAATCAGTTGAAATATTAACATTAGGAAAGATTCTTCATGGTGATAGGGCATAGTAATATACTGTGTAATAGTGAAAACAACAAGCTGCGTGACATCCTACGTAAGTGGCCTTGTAGTATGGAAATAGACTATTAGTTAAAAGGTTAACATTAATATTTTTGAAAGGTGGTTTTCAGATAACGCGACGTGAACGCGACTGAAGTCTCCAGAAATTAATCAACATGTCAAACGCTGTGTAGCATACATAATGGTTGTACTTATGCGTATAACATCCTTGGTAGATAGCATGGTCTAAGAAAACAAGGTCTTCCCATTAGACCACGTGACGTCATTTTACCTATTCATCCTTGTCGAATGCGTTTAATAGACAAGGATGTACAGCGCAAAATGACGTAGGCTTGTGTCAGTCTCGTGGTCTAACAGTTAGACCTTGTTTTCTTAGACCATGGTAGGTAGCAATAGATTTCAAACATCGAAATTTACAGATATAATTAGAATTTTTGTAAGTATTGTAATGCGATTTACGATAAAATAAAATACTATATCAAAATATTTCAAAAATCGTCACCGGACTAACATAACATGTAAAATTAGCAGCTGGGAAGTGGGTCAAATTGAACTTGCAAGATTTGATAATCCATATCCATTATCCATACTAATATTATAAATGCGAAAGTGTGTTTGTTTGTTTGTTTTTCCTCCCTTCGCGCCCACGCAACCAATCGACTTGATTTTCGGCAGTTAGTTGAAAGGATGGAGAGTAACATAGGCTACTTTTTAACGTGGGAAAATACCTCATTACTACAGGAAAATCTGTTATATATATGGATATTATTTGTGTAAGGTTTTTCTTTTTATATAATTATATTCGCGCTAACTACATCCACACACTCACTCACACACACACACACACAAAACCGTAACTTAGTTTTATATTCCTTTAGTATTTTTGCACATTTTTAATCTCTAAATTATATGTATTATTACTTAGATAGTAAGGATTTAGCAAATATAAAACTGTCATTATAACATCATCCATCTGTCCATAAGGAGGAGCGGGACCTCCTGCCACAGGTATTTTATATGCTTACTAGGTAGGTCCCTGCCTTGGTACATTATTGTAACTATTTTTGCTAAACCAATAAACAATTTTTAATTTTTTTATTTTTTTTTATTTGTTAGCGCGGGAGGAGCCGTGTGGCCGAAAGCTAGTAAGTTATAAACATCATAACACACATAATTTCTAACACAGAGATACCGGGACAGGTGGAACTAAATTAAAGTTTTAAAAAATGATTTGATATTAATTGATATTCATGATTTAACTTTATTGAACACAGAACAATATACAATACCACAGAATAATATACAAATCACAAAATAGTTTGTACAATAAAAAAACTCTGTATTTTTCAAAGAATGAATAATTACTGTTAGTATTATTGTAGAGTAAAAAATATTACTTATAAGCATAACATTATTGACGGCCCCGTAGACTTAGTTGGTAGTGCATCTGCCTTCGAAGCGGTCGCGGTTTCGAATACCGCCCAGGGAAAACATTCGTTTGATGAGCACTTGTGTTTAGCTTGTGTCTGGATGTTGTATATTTATATGTATCTATATCGGCTGTCTGGCACCCATAGTACAAGCTCTGCCTAATTTGGGGTTAGATGGCCGTGTGTGAGATGTCCCACATATTATATTATTATTATAATTACTAGTAGGGCCACAGAATACCAAATAGTAGTCCCTAGTAGGGCGACCGAGCTTTGCTCGGGAACATATTAAAAAAACAAAAGTAAGCCACCTAGCGGGATTCAAACCCGTAACACTCGTTAGGGGCATAGGAACAGAGAAAGCGACTTTGTTTTATACTATGTATAGTAATATATACAATTATGTCTATTTAATAGCAATCTGCAGTAAAACAATGATGTAAGCGACTAGCGCGCTGAACTGTTTTAGAGGAAGATTAGCATCGACTTCAAACAGCCCGACCGCTGTCACCTTGGTGAACCATGCCTGGTTCATTCGGCACATGTTCTTGCAATCCCTCCTCAAACGCTCTGAAAACATAACATTCTTTAAAACTATGAATTTTTAAATGTCACCTATCCTAATATCAATATTTATTGTCCTAAATTTGGTTATGTATTTTGGCTTTACTTTTCCTCTGCTAGAAAAAGGCCTCTCCAAAGATCTCCACAATGACGGTCTGCGTCTTCCTGTGATCCTTCTCATATTGTCACTTCAAAAAAAAACAATGATGGCAGAAAAAAAAACTCCACTCAAATGAAGGCAGGACTACAGTCAGACTCTCTTCCTCACATAAATAAAGCGCTATAGTGTTCAAGACTGAAAAAAACTCTAACTATTGTACAGAATTAGTTCACAAGACGGCCGCTAGTTGACGCTTTCTAAAACTTGATGGTGAAGTGTCGTTTGATAGAGTATTTTCTTTTTATTTCTATTTCTTAGATACGGCTTCAGATCAGTACTTACATACTCTCTTTGTATCATTTCATCCTGGTACTCCCGTCTAGCTAGAAAAGGACAGTATTTAACAACTAGTTTGGATAGACTAGCAGCCCTGTTCTAATTTTGTCTAATCTCAATATACTTACCTGAATGGTTCGGATTATAAATAAATTTACAGCACAAAGCTTGTATTTCTTTATTTGCATTGTAAAATTGTTCGCATTCATAGCCAAGCTTCGTCAGGTAGAAAAATATTTTTCCAGACATAAATATTGACACCACTTGTACTGCTAAAGCTTCCTGAAACATAGGTGAAGAATGCAGGTTTTTAGTTATTCGAAACATCTTCTTTTTGTATTGTTATTTACTAACTTATCGTCGTTAACAGCTTATATATGTCCCCACCGAGGGGCTCGAGCCTACCCTGATGCCAGGGTGAATAGGCCTTAGTCGACCACGCTGGCCCAGTGCGGGTTGGTCAACTTCACACACAACCTTTGAATTACTTCGCAGGTGTGTGCAGGTTTCCTCATGATGTTTTCCTTCACCGTTAGAGCGTCGAATAAACGTATACACATGAATTCGAAAATCGAAAACACATTGGTACGTGCCGAGGTTTGAACCCGCGAACTTCAGAATGGAATTCAACGGGCCTAGCCACTTGGCCGCCGACGCTCTTACTAACTTATCAAAGAGACAAAAAAATTCTACTTTTATAGGTTTAGATTACTTTAGATAGTTTAGTTTTATTTTATCACATATTTTTGTATGAAAAGGACATTCGTAGTAATATCGTCAGTATATTATGAAAACTAAGTATTATATTATCTGTGACTATATTAAACAGCAGAAAAGCAAATATATGTCGGAGAGGAAGAAAATGGTGGTAGGGAAAGCAAATAAATAAACGAAACCCAAAAAGGGGTACACGGGGAAATACGTTAAGCGTGGGCGTATGCTACAATAACTTTTAGAGAACATCGTACACTATCTTTGTCAGGACTACCCCAATTTGTCATCACTATTGAAACAGACTTTACCAATTATATCGAATTCCATCTCAATTGGAACACACTATACCACCATCGACTCGGTTGCTTGTTATCATGAACGATCGGGACCTAATCAATCCCTAAAAGGGGTTTAGGTAGATCCGAGCACCATCAAAATGCCATAAGGGGAAACTGGCATGGAAAACACTCAACATTTACAAACTGGCCAACCAAGGGGCCTCCCCGCCCGGATCTTATGTAACTCGACCATATTACAGTTACTCTACCCGCGGTCATGATAACAATGCCATAGCTAACACATCACCATACGAATATCACATAACCTAGCCAACCTTGCTAGCGACACGATAATTAGATCACTTTACTCACGGTTTACAGACACCACTGGACTGTGGTACAAACAATATTCCAACGACCATTATTTCAACATACATCCAGATCTCACATCAAATCACACATCGCAAAACACACTGGACTGTACGTCCACCAGAATCACAACATATCCCTGACACACAAAGTTATCAACGCGGCTGCAGATCTACCCAGAGAGCTCGCCCGCCCTGAGCAGCGCTATTTATGTGAGTGCACCACCCGGTCCCACTCCCAGTAGTAGGGCCTCCTGTCAAACGTCACCGCGCCTACTTCACTCCGGTCAACTATATCGATTCTACCCTCTGATAGTCGAGAACGTAAAATAAAAACTGTCATCGATGTTTACAATCGATTTAAACGATTAATCTGGCTTCAATCCCCGACATATAAATGTTGTTAATATCAGAAATCATTCTCTGGGGTAGAGTCATGGACTTAGTAACATAGTTTAGTGTAGGTAGCTATGTTACTAATACCATGGGTAGAGCATGGGTAGAGCCATCCGCTCCCCCCCACAAGTCCGGTGAAGCTTGATTGGTCGAACCTTTTCGACACAAGCGTAAGATTAAATAAAAAAAAAGTCAGGAATAAAAGAAAGGATAGATAAAATCACAATATTTATAACATTAAGTTTTGACTCACTTTTGTAAAAAAATTACTTCCGTTTTGTATTACCAATTGGGCAGTTGTTAAAAGGTGTGCGAATCCATCTAATTGATTCAAAAATATCTAAAAACAAATCATGAAATAGGTTAATTATACTTTAGGTTATACGACTTTTTAAAAACAACTGAAAAATATGCTCAGGCAATGGACCTGACCAACTCGCAAAACTTTCCGGGGTAGCAAAAAAAGGGTTCTCCATAACACCAAGAAATTTAAATGGTTGATTATTCGCAACAAAGTGGTAATGTATGGCCACTACCGCTGTGCACCTCTCTGAGGTATGCGCGGCGAGGTGGGAGCCGGGGAAAAAAGAGCATGAGTTCACATGAGATCAATTACACGACACCACGACGACGATGACGACGAGTTTACATTTGTAAGATAAGACTTTTGGCGGAACGGTGCTCTCCCACCTCGCCGCGCATACCTCAGAGAGGTGCACAGCGGTAGTGGCCATACTATAGTACTCATGTCATGACACTGAACAACTTTCCCTCGAGAAGCTGTCAAACGTGATATAGTGACATTAGAGCCATAGCAGTTTTGTCAATATGTTGCGTTTGACAGCTTCTCGAGCCTGTCGCTTCTTACGTAGTAAGCCTACTGGTCTAAGCAACTTTTCATATAAACTGCAGCAGTACCGGCCACTTTGTATGAGAAGTTAAATTTTAAGATTTCAGCCTATGTTCCTTAGGGAAAGTTGTATATTTTCATAAGTACTTACTACATGGGGCACACTAAAAGTTTTGCACTTCTAGCTAATCGGAACTATTTGAATTTCAAATGGTATACTTTTTAAATGACTTGCAACCTAGTAATAAAAAAAAAAGATCATAAATATTTTTTTTTATCACACCTCAAACTGTTACGTACGCAACGAAAATTGAAATAATAAGTCAAAAAGATTATAGAGCGATGATTTTTTTATGATTTTAAAAGTTCTTTCTCTCCGCAAGACTGTGCCGCTCGTCTTCAAAATGCTTTTGGGAGAGAAGCACCTTGTTTGAGCTGCCGTCAACGAAAGCACGGCGGCGCGCGGCGCGTGACGAAAGTAATGTGGCTACTGTTCTGCGGCTAATTTTGTGATCAATAACTTACCACTGATTCCAAATGACTTTTGTACAAAATGTATGCATTCATAATCGCTGTATAACATTTTAAAATGTCACATTCGTGCTCTTCTTGAGTTTCTTCTTTCATTAAGTTTGCACAAGCTATCGTTGTATTATTGAGAAAGTTCATGAATCGAATGGAAAGTATTATGTTTATGATAGAGAAGTGATATATAAGAAATACTACCAATGTTTCAGTAAAAAAATGTCCATTGTACATAACAAATCCGTTTGTAATATTGTGCGTTAACTCAGACAAAAGCCATATCCAATTCCAAATTTCAAATTTTGTAAATTGGTGTTTTGTTTTGAGAAAACTAAATATTTCGTGAAATTTCAAAATCAACGACACTGAATTGCTCAAGAATGTAAATTTCACAAAATTAAACAAAATTAAAATTGAATAAAATAAGACGTTAAAAATAAATAGTACAAGAAATGTCAAGTCCTTTCCAGTTTTATATGAAAAATTAAAAATCATTAATGCATTTAGATGGTAGAATAACAACAACAAGAAAAATACGAAACTGAAGGAAACCACATTGTTAAAAGTTCCCTTGAAAGTTATAAAGTTATTTCGGATCACATATTTGTTTTGTAAGACGATCCACTGCATCAATTCTAAAGGTAAAAACTGCTTTTGGAAGTCTTTATCTAAAACATTGTTGAAGAGAACTTCATTACTTGGACATCTCATTTTTATAGAAGAAATCTTTGGGTAATTATTAATTCGCGGCGGTTCTATAACTCCGACACGTTTGTGAGGGTAGGTCAACCTCGAAACCAGCACGATATGCATGCAATTAATATTTTAATTTCTAATATTTTATATAATTTTTTTCTAACACACGATTTCCTCGGTAAGTATAACCGTCTATTAAAAAATGTATTAGGAAATAAACATTTATCAACAGTAAGTAATTTATTGATGATTATGTAACTCACTGTAATGTTCGAGCTCAAGGTTGGCAATTTGAAAGACATTATGATTCTTATCTTAACACTACCTACTAAGTTTATTTTTGATAGAAGTAAGTTAAGCACTTTACTTATATGATTGTATAGGTAACTATTATTACAATACACATTTCTTATTGATGGCAAAGATTAAGAAAAATGCTACAATGGACTCAATTCTATGCGCCCACCGTCTAAATAACTCAAAACTAAAATATCTAAAATTTTGCTATATTCATTTGGTTATATTCAAGTGCTATTCTATGGTGCCAGGCAAACTTTCAACGGAGTTTAGGCGACTTGCTGAAATGTCTAAGTTGAATTTAAGTTGTTGTTTATTCATGTTATTATGTTGTTTTTTCTGGATTATTTAGGAGTTCCCAACCAGGGGGGCACGCCCCCCATGGGGGGCATAGAGAGATGTCAAGGGGGGCGGAAAGCGTACATGCTTTCTTTTTTTTTATCACTAAGGTGACAAACAGGGTGGAAAAACCAAAAAAATAAACAAACAAAAACAAAGCGACGAAAAAACGACGCTCTATTTTTAATTATATTTTAACTTTAAAATTTTGTTTATTAGAATTAAGATAAAAGGTTTATAAGTGCAAGTTTTTTGTATTTATTGAAAAAGTAAAGGGGGGGCATGAAACAATTCATCAGCAGTCCGGGGAGCCTCAACGAAAAAAAGGTTGGGAAACTTAGAATCTCAAGTTGAATTAGGGTACAAAAAGATAGTGATGTTTTCCGACTGCTGTGGTTACCAAAATAGAAATAAAGTTCTCTCTTCAGCTCTTAATGATTTTGCAAAAAAATGGGACGTAGAAATCGAACAAAGATTTCTTGAAAAACGCTATTGACGCTATCAGCCTCCATTATAGTGTGGACACACTATAATGGAGGCTGATAGCGTCCATTTTACTTTGGAAAACTGTTTAAACCACCAATTTTTTTGCCTAGTGACTATTAATCTGATGGCACAGGCCCGGTCAAGTCAACCCTATAATATTCACCACATAGACTACAGTTTTTTCAAAAATTACTCAGACCTTTGTAAAATTGATTCTTTGAGACCTGGAAAGAAAAATGGAGATCCTGTTGTGACAAATATCAGAGCCCTTTTGTACAAAAACGGTGATATATATTATAAATTAAGCCATTCCGATGACTGGAATAAACTACCTATACACAGCAAATTCGATCTAATACAAAAGAGCTTTTGCCTTTCGTCCTCCGTGGCTTTTGCCCCTCTACACAGATGTGAGAAAAATTGAAAAGTCTAAATACTTAAGCTTACAATACTTAAAGAAACTTATGCACAAAGACAACCATAACTTTTATAACAGACTACAACATACTTATGAAAAACGTTTAATTTGGTACCTACAGTTAAAAATGTAAAACGTTTCGTACGATTAGTTCAAATTGATAATATTAGTAAAGAATTCTGGATAGTAATTATGTTTTAATAAGAGTCTTTATTTTAGAGTTATTTGTTTTAGTTTCTTGAGTGTTTTAGAGTTAATTAAAATTGTATGTACCTATTTGTTTATTGTAAGGTAACAAAAGCCAGACCTTTTATGTAACACGCTCTGCACATACGTAATTGTACATACAGGGTCAAAATCAGACCTAGCCAAACCTTATATGTGCAGAAAAAGAACAAAAAAATATCTGGTGGTCAAACTGATAAATCTTTAACGAAGTGACAGTAGATGTTATAACAATTTTTCCTCATTATTAAAATTTTGATAATCCATTTCGTTAAAAAGAAAAACAGTTTTTTGTCTCCCCTGAAAAGTTGTGTTTTTGCACATATAAGGAGTAAACAGCGCTCCGACGTTGTACAAACCTATAATAAATTACATTGATGCGGAAATTATTAAGTACCTAAATTAAAACCTAAAACTATACATACAACAACAATTACATTTAGTTTCTGTCAAGATAGTGTACCTTTGAATCATACCGCACAGCACACATGGCGTTACAATGGAAAATATGTATGTAAATTTAACCAAATACAATAATAACATAAATGTACAAAATCTAACTGTTCCCTTAAGTTTCATCATCATCATCATTAACAGCCTGCGGCAGTCCACTGCTGGACATAGGCCTCTCCCAAGGCGCGCGATTTGGCTCGATCTTCGGCCGCACGCATCCACCTGCTGCCAGCCACATTTCGCAGACCGTCACTCCATCTAGCCGGGGGGCGTCCTACACTTCGTTTACCTAGACGTAGTCTCCACTGCAGAACCCGCTTACTCCAGCGATTATCGGTTCTGTGACAAATGTGACCAGCCCACTGCCACTTCAGCTTGCTTATTCGAGTGGCTATGTCGGTTACATTGGATCTCCGACGGATCTCCCTTAAGTTTGATTTGTTTCAAATATTGCAATAAATTATTTATACATCTGACTTTTAAATTTAAAAAAACCGAGTTTGTATTTTCGCCAAGGTAAATATCACGGAACAAGTAGGTCGTGTAAATAACATTTGACATGCTATTATTTTTTGTGGTACGTCGTGCTCGTGGAATATAGTGTCAACAAACACTTAATTTAATGGACTTTATTAAATTTGAACATTTCGCAACGATCATTAGTGTCGGATCAGGAACGTAATTTGAACATGAGGTCTACAAAAAATGAATATCTTTACGATAACATCCTCGAGGAAGACTTCAGAAAAATTTTAGTGCCTCTCAATTTTATGCATTTGATATATTTCAGCCCCAAATATCGAATTGCGAGCAATTTTATTACACCGAATGGGAATATTTCAATTTTGTTTTCATTATCAGGCATAGTAATTTTTATCTCCACACACATTTACAGATTTTTCAGTTCCGAATTTGCGATCTTTCGTCTTCATAATGGTTTCCTTTCGTTCAATCCTGTCTTCAAACTGGTGACATATTGTATTGCCTATATTTTATGCTTCATATTTCACGCGAACTATTCACTGAACCATGTTTTTTTTGTTTTGAAGCTTCAAGATGCTCATAAAAAGATTAAGTTTCAAGTTAATAAGATTGACAAACTTCATAACTGGTACTTTATTTCTGGTTATTTATTCGGACCTTTAGTTTTGGGTATTCTTGAAAGTTTTTGCTTTGCCAGTTCAATTTTTGATTGGGTATCAAGTATTTTGTTTGTGTATTCCATAACTTACTTTGACATATTTGTAGTAGACTGTTACAAGATGATAAAATTGTTAAATTTTGAACTGGGCTTGTGGAAATCTGAAATGAAGCATTACTCAAATATATGTTTAGAACCACGTCGTGATCAGCGTATTTTGTTTGAAGAAAGGCATTGGGATGTTATATTTGAAGCGTATTCTAGTATAACGCAAGCGTATAAAATATTAAAAATCATTTACCAACTTCATGTAAGTTTTATTAACTATGCATGATAATAAAAGTAGATATCATGGTCACACTAATATTAAGTACAAAGGCGAAAGTTTGTGAGTATGGTAAATTAAATATAATTATAGGTAGTTTTTTTTTACTATACATACATACATACATAAACTAACGCCTCTTTCCCGGAGGGGTAGGCAGAGACCACTTCCTTCCACTTGCTACGATCCAAACATACCTACTTCTTTCGCTTCATCCACACTCATTAATCTCCTCATACATGCTCGTCGGTTTAGAGTACTCTTGACCCGACATTTTGTCAAAACGTCCCCGATTTGGTTTTGGAACGTTCGTCTTGGTCTTCCCCTTCCAACGCTTCCTTCCACTCTCGCCTTATAAATCTGTTTAGTCAATCTCTCCTCACTCATTCTCTCCACGTGACCAAACCAATTTAGCATCCCTTTCTCAATTCTCGTCACAACATCTTCTTTTACTCCACGTTTCTCCCTTATCACACTGTTCCTAATCCTATCACACAATTTAACGCCAATCATACCTCTCAATGCTCTCATTTCTACAGCACATATTCTACTTTCATGTTTTTTCTGCCATACCCAGCTTTCGCTCCCATACATTAGAGTCGGAAGCAGTTTTTTTACTATGAATGTGTAAATTTACGTTCTGAAAATATGGAAGTTCATGTCGCTCATTAACATCAATTATGTTAAAGTCACAAGACCAAGAGCATAGCACTTTTTGATGATGATGATTTTGAAGGATGAACTCCTGTGAAAACTTACATAGCACCACTGCCACCACCGACGTTTAAAGTTGCATGTAACTTATCCTCAGGCACTCTCTCATCGTACTACGTCATATCTTTATGCTTGCGTGTCTGTGTATGTAGTACCATATCTTGCATTTTTAATCCTTGACGAAAAAGAGGCGTGTTATAAGTTTGAAGTGTCTGTTTGTGTGTGTGTTTGTGTGTCTGTATAAGGCATCGTATCTCCAACAAGTTTTTGAGGAAACGTCTCCGTTTCGTTATTTTATTATAGTATTAATTAACTGTTTCTTTTTAGATATTCCTGCTCGTTATTTTTACTTTTATGCATTCACTTTTGTACGTTCAGATGTTTATTGAACTTGGTCGAATTGACGTGGAGAATTTTACAGTAAGTATTAGATTTATTTATTTATATTTTACAATTAAAACAAGCCTAGGTTAGTTTCGCTATGGCACCCTCTCAAAATACCTACCAAAAAGTATCGGTATGGTACCCATCTTTCGGTTCTACGTCAAACAATAGCAGGTACAATTGAAACGAAAAGTGCGTCTCGCCGGCGGCCTCTACTGGACCTAGTACTATTATTTATTCTGTGACTGGACTTACTTTTTAGGAGTGTAAGTAAATAAAAAGTCGGTTTTCAATATTAAATCAGTCTTGTATTTATAATATTTCGTCCTATTATTAAAAATCAAGAATCAAATAATCAATCAAAAAACAAATCAAATTCAACAATTGAAAAAAGTTATAAAATATTAATTACAAATAATGATAATTATATTAACAAAAAAAATAAAAAATTAATCAAAAAGGTTGGTAATTAGGATAAAGTATTGAATAGTCTTGGTGTTCTAAATTTACTGTTTTAAATGAGCATGTCGTGTAATATTTTAATATTACACCGTAAAATTTTTCTTTTCAACAGTTCCGTAAACTGAAGAGTGCCAAAGCAAAACTTTTTGATAGGTATTTTGAGAGGGTGCCATAGCGAAACCATATTTAATTTAACCATACCATAGCGAACGAATCTAACCCACAAGCCGTGTGCCGGGTTAATGCTATTTACGGTACTGCTCCGTTTAGAACATAATATTATTATTAAGATAATTAATAATTACTAATTTTTTATTTTATGTTAAAATACTGAGTTTTTTTTAGGTAACAGGTATTTTTATAAAGGTACTAGCGTTAATCTGGTTGCTGAAAAACCTGGTGTTGCTTCGTCTACTGAGCTCAGAAAGTGCACGTTTTTATGAGCTCATTGAAATCTCTGTGAGTGCATGTTGCAACATACTGCATAGACCATCTTCAGGTAAGATCAAGGGATAAGATGATAAAACAAAAATTGTTACATAGGGTGTTAGGTTGTGACTTTGTTTCTAAAGATTTCAAACTTGTAGAGCCGATAACAAAATACAACAATCTTTATTATTGAATCAGAATTGACAAATATAATTACCGTACTTAAATTTAAAAGAAAAGTTCCATAAGGCTCATTTAATCGAATCAAATGACCACATAGTTCGATTTGACTAACCCACATTAAACTGAGTAGGTAAGTACCTCCCTGAAAATTTTCTATTTATACTCTAAGGTACACACACCCAACCATATCTTTTTCAGAAAGGAAATGTTTTCGCACGAGTTTACCAACATGGGTACACATAATAAATGTAGTGTACCACAAGTTAGACAAATGGCAAGGTGCCTTATACTTTTATTCGACGTTCCCATAGTGAAAGATGAAATCGTGATGAAACCCCCCTTCGGAGAAGTTGTGTGTGCAGTTGACCAACCCGCACTAGTCGTATAAGGCCTATTCAACCTGATTTATAAGGTCGAGCGCTTTGGTGGGTACTTATTAAAATTGTTTTCAGAGGAAGCTAAGCGAGCTTGCAAGAAAATACTCCGAGTCAATTCAGCCATACAGAAAATGTCAGTGTTTGGATTCTTCTACGTCGAAGGACTAGCGACCAAAGTGTGGCGTTTAGTGTCCAGATACACCGTCGTCCTGCTGCAAATAGCTTTAGACAAACACTAACTTAGAGCAAAAACCTTCCATAAGACCTTGGGTCCGGCGAGAACAGCGGATGGAAGCTTTAAGAATGGTCAAATTAAAGAAATTGTGGCTGAGTTCGTTATAGGCCCCGTAGCCTAGTTGGTAGTATGCCTGCCTTCGAAGCACAGGGTCGCGGGTTCGAATCCCGCCCAGGGCAAATATTCGTGTGATGAGCACTTGTATTTGCCTTGTGTTTGGATGTTGTATATTTATATATGTATGTATATTAGCTCCCTGACAACAATACTACAGGTTCTGCCTAGTTTGCGGTCAGATGGCCGTGTGTCAGATCAGATGTCCCCACATATTTATTTATTTATTTATAGATGAAATCTTTATTCACTAACAATGTCGATAGCATTTACAAAAATCAAAGTGGGTATCACAACAATACTGCCGTACGAAGCGCAAAGGCGGTATCTCAAAAAAATCTCAAAGTTAATTTTTATACCGTTGGATAGCTTAGAAAAATACGCATCTTATTTGCTAAGGCCAAAAAGTGGTATCTTATTCCGAACATTAAGAAAAGAAGCTAAGAAAGTTTTTTCTATCTCAGTTTTACCATAATTCACTAAGGCAGTGAGAGGTATATCAATATTACGAAGGTGATTAGCCGTATATTTGCATACCGCCAAATCGCTTAAGAAAACGATGGATATGCACTGCAGCAGTAAAGCCTGACGCGTACGGCAAACATTGAGTTGCCGCCATGCCCTAAGGCGCTAAATAACCTACCCCCCGATAGGAGAAAACTATTGTATGGACAATTTTCTTAAATAACTTCAAAACTATTTATTTTGAAATTGTAAAAAATAATGGATAATTGTTTTATTTGATATGCAACACGATATAGTTTGAAATTATTATGTTTTAGTCTAATTTACCACCCAAAAGTGGGTTCCATGTTTAAAATTTATTATTTAATGTCCACGTCCGTCTTTGGGTCATGGATTTACATAGGTGTACTAAATTTTAACTAAATCGGTCCAGTAGTTTGGGATGAAATAAGCGTTGACAGACGGTCCGACAGACACCCGAGTAGGATTATAAAGGCTCCATCTTTCGTTTTTGAGATACAGACCCAAAAAAAGACTTCAGCACATGGTATTTTCTACGACAGAAGGGAAAATATTTTTAAATCTTTGAAAAAATCTATTTTTGGCATGAACTCCCAACTTTTAACTAGGAAGATGTGAGTAAGAGTTTTGTTTCGAAAACGTGTTATTGTTCCGTTTTTTTTCCTATAATATTCAACAAATATAACAAACGATTAAAAAAAATTGGTTTATTTGTTTCTTCTTTTTTATTTTTACGTATTTTATTCAATAGCAAATTCATATTTTTTTTGTATGCTAACGTGTACTAAGAAAGTTAACAAAAAGACGGTAACTCAATTATTATTTCTATACACACTAAGCAAAATAGCAGTATCTCATAAAAAAGGTATAAACACATGTTTTTACGGTATTTTGACTGTATGACAAGAAACAACACTTAATATATTGTTAAAATTCATTTTAATAAGTACAAAAATTAATCTGTAAACAAAAGAGAAAACGATATTTACAAATCTTCAATTTACTCGAAACTAGCTTTTTTGAGATACCGCTTTTGCCTTTAGTGCGGCAGAATAGTCTATATCAAATCCGTGAAAGGGCGCTGCCTCAGCGTAATGCTGTCAGTGACAGATGATTACTGAACAGCGCTGATAGTATGTACCAGACATCATCTGCGAGACCAAATAACCCCTAACCCACCCACAAACAGCTCTCAACGGATAACTAGGTTTATGGACCGAACTCCGACAAGACAGACTCTACTCCGACAAGACAAGTTTGGTAGGTTAGGTTAGGTTTTATGTTTTGTCGGAAGTCTTGTCGGAGTTGGGTTTTGGGTTCCGTGCGAAACGACCGTCGCCTACGCAAAAATATTTTGTCCTGTCATATTAACTCAGTTAAAGCCCGACCAAAGAAATATGACACCTCGCCATATTGCGGAATTTCAATGGAACTAATTTTATAAGGGAAATTGTTGCCATAGTCGTAAAATTATACACGTGGCGCCCCCAGAGCAGGTTTCTTATTTCTTTGGTCAGGCTTTACATCAAAACATCTCTTTTGAATTTTAGATCTCATACAAAATGATTTACGCAACAGATTGTCTGCTGAAAATTTCAATAAACTTTGTTTTCTTTGCAAAAATCTACATATACCTAAAGTAATTGGGTGTGTAAATATATGATATAAATTTAGATAAACTAACGTTTAAGTGCTATAATTTTATATGATCAAAAAACATTTTAGTGTAACAATTTAAATGGTAGAATGGAGCTAATTCGGTTTGCACCCGCCTTAATATAACTAATTTTAGTTCATTTTTGACAGGACTAAATAAAAACTTGACACGATTGACGTTCGGATAGGTACACAATATTTAATTTTGGTCTGTGCACGCTCCCGCAATGGTTTTTTTGAACAGAAAGGCAAAGGTAAGGCAAAGGTCATGCAATCGTAATCCGCGATGAAGTGAATGTTTGTGGATCGAACGCACGCGCAACGAAACGCAACTTATGTGTTACGTCCCGTTTTAGTTTCGGAAATTAGAAGCTTTTATTTTTTCTGCATAAAAAAAACTAAATGGCAAAATAGAACTTAGGGTCGATGATCGTTGTTGTACGTAATACTAGGGACTACTATTTGGTATTCTGTGGTAATACTGTCTGTTCTTTATTCGATGGAAATAAGAAAGATGCAAAAGCACTTCGGTTTGGGGTCAATGGTCGCCTAAAAAATAAAAAATAAACCGGTTTCCTATCCCTCAGTCTACTGTCCATGCCCCTCCCCCCGCGATCCTTCTTCACCCCGCACTGTGTCGTTCGCCGAGGCACGACAGACGATATCTAATCATCATTATATAAGCGTTTAGTAGTATTTGTATCAAACTACCAGTCAGACGATATCGTCCCGATATCGTACCGATACCGTTATCGTCCAATGGAAAGCGCCCTCAAAGTTATAATTTCAGGGAATTCCCCGCTTGCTCTGTGCCACGTTTGACTGACAGACCAAAAGCCGGAGGAGTTTTTGTCTTAAAAACTGAACTACTGTCAAATTGATATACTTAGTATAAAAAGTTCCAGAATTCAGGGAAACGTAGGGTAAATTTGTGCTTCAAAAGATTTGTCTTTGTACAAAATAATATGTTAATGTTAAATAATAGTAATCATGAATGAAATAATGAAGAGTTGACTTTCTTAAATTACATTTTTTTTTACATGACATATTGAGTAAACAACATTTCTTTCTATCACTTTCTAGTATTTAAACTTCCATGAAATTCCTTAACACATTTAGATGTTGGAAAGGGACAACAATATTGATTAACATATGTAGCACTTATTAATAAGGGTGTGTATTTAGTAATAAATGTAAATTAAATAGGTATTATGATTTACTATTTCTAAATTATTTATTTTAACCTTGTAAAATTTGCACTTGTGAACATATTATTTACATGGGCTACACACGTGTGCCTTGTATGCCGAACAGAGCGAGACGCAGTTATTCGCTAGAGTGAGCGCGGTGATTTGTAACTCATTCTGTTTGGCAAACACGGCACGCGATAACAATTCGGTTATTCCCATTGTCCCCTACGGAGTTGTCCCCGCGGGGGTGAATTTATTTTGCCGTTGTCCCCCACGAAATAATATATAAATTATGGAATATAATGACGGTAAATGTTGCAGGCAAACTCTAAATCTAAGTAAAGTTCGTTCCTCTTGCTCACCTTTCAAAAATCAAAAATGGTCATGGAGATTTAACGACGATTGGAGCTGTCAAACGTGTAATATGAACCGTTTTGCTTTTTGAAAGGAAAAGCGGTATCCATGCTGATTTGCAATTTCAGCAGCCAACCAAGTCGTGAAGTGCTGCTTGTCAGCTCGCCAATGATGCTGCTGGTTGTTGTGTATTTTACGAGATTTTTGCTAAGTTGTACGGAAGATACTTAAAATGTCAATTTTAAGACCATGCAAGTGAGTCGCGGATTTTCGTAATAAAATTTACACGTGGCTTTACTCGCGAGTCAATCAACAAAACAAAATAAATTAATACTAGCTATCCTACGTCTACGTCTAGCTGGCTACTCCCGCGCTGTTTTTTTACTTGTCCGTGCACAGTTTCCCGTAGAAATGAGATATTTTTCCGAGATAAGAAGTATCTAAGATATTGACCGGAATATAAGGTTCTACCAAATAAATCGGTTCAGTAGTTTCGGAGATTAGCACGTACAAACAAACGAAATTTTTTTAAATATCTGGATAATTATGTTCTATTTCACTTCTTACATCCCCCTGACTTGGTTCTTAGGTTTTTTTTTTTGTATGTTCAGATATTCAAACTCTACAGTTTTTCTATACTAATATTACAAAGAGGTAAGGTTTGATGGTTTGTTTGTTTGCATCAAATAGGCTCCGAAACTACTGGACCGATTTCAAAAATTCTTTCACTGTTGGGAAGCTACCTACATAATCATTAAGTAACATAGGCTATATTTTGTTTTCAAAAAATTAGGGATCCTTAATAAAACTTCAATAATGTAATCCAATGTGTAAAAAAATACGTAAAATATTCCTAATAATTGAAAATTCTCCGAAAGTACTGAACCGATTTTGGTGAATCTTGACACAAAGTTAGAATAGACCTTAGAAAAGAACATAGGCTACAATTTACCGCGGGAAACTTTCTCAATCCCACGGGAAAAATTGGTAAACCGGGTAGAGTTGGCACAAAGATAGAATAGACCATGCGAAAGAACACAAAGAACAGAAGCTAGTATTATAAATATAAATTTCATATTGAAAATGATCCAGCATTAGGTCCCCGTCGGGGGATGACTCCGTGGAGGACGACGGGAATAACCTAAAAATTTATAAGTGCATGCGTAGTGATGAAGTTTGAATTGGTCAGTGCGCACTGCGCGTCGTCAACTTCATACGGAAAAAGTAACCTAAATATATAACATTTTGAATAATTGCGTGTTCTGCTGATCTATGAAGATGAAAGGAGCACAGATATTTGTCTGTATAATTGTAGTTGCTGCAGGAAGTGTTGTTAATTGCCAAGTAAGTATAAAAATATATTCCTTTATATTACCAAAATTATTCTATCTAGAATTAAAAATGTAGAAAAGAATAATAAAATCACTATCATCACTACGTAGTATAAAACAAAGTCGTTTTCTCTGTCCCTATATCCCTATTGTACGCTTAAATCTAACTAAGCAACGGATTTTAATGCGGTTTTTTTGCGATGACTGAAGTGGAAGGTTTATAATTAATGTATAATAACATCGCTATAAATTTAACTTTATTTGAGTGATCAAATATGTCCAAAAGTTAAAAATAAATGATTTCATTTCGTTTTGTTTCGTTTCGTTTCATTTCATTTCATTGCATCCATTTAGTGGAGAAATACTGTTATTTTTGAGGTATCTAATGTGATGTCGTAAATAAATTTTATTTTTTCCGCTTACATTGCAAACGCAGACCGAACCCTACGAGATTTATCAAAAATAATGTACTAAGTAGGTAGGTATTGTACATATTAAAAGGTCTGTTAAGGTCTACAGAAAACTCCGCGATGGTATATGTCTATCTTTTGTGGACATCCTACAATAAAAAATGTTTGTCATTTACTTTTTGCGACAAATAATGGCTAATTTTCGAAGCGATTTTAACCAATACAACATTAATCGTTATCAAAACAAATACCTTAAATACATTGTTGATTTCATTATAGATCTATATGGCCCTTTACAGCATATGATTTACATAAATATTTTCGAGGATATTACAGATTTAAAAATTGTGGGGCGGCGCGGCGTAGCGTTTGCGGCGGCGGCGCGGCGGCGGGAGCGTGCCTTGCCTATAAATAGCGCGTCGGAGGCCGCGGTTCTCCCTATTAGTGCAAGAGCCGGGTGCCTAAGTACCTACCTCATCGAGTACCCCAATAGGCTATCTCTAGATCATTAACCGACACTTAAACACTAAAAAAAAATCAGTCAAAGTCTGCCAGAGCCGATCCTGCCGGGTCATCGAAATTATTGACGTTTTTTTTTGTGAAACCTACCTCATAAAGTATCCAAATAAAAGTGGTGGCATCAGTTAACCATTAATTAATTATGTATAAAAAATTAGGTCTGCCATTGCGCAGCCTGCCGGAAGTACTTGTCAGACGCCCTGAAATGCCCATCCGACACCCTTCACCTACCTTATCGAGTACACCAATAAGCTATCTGTAGGTCTTTAACCGACACTTAAACACTTAAAAAAAATGGTCTGCCAGAGCCGATCCTGCCGGGTCATCGAAATTTTTGACGCATTTTTATCGTGGAACCTACCTCATAAAGTACCCGAATAAAAGTGGTAGCATCAGTTAACCATTGATTAAAATTATGTTTAAAAAATTTGGTCTGCCATCGCGCAACCTGCCGGATACTTGGCAGACCCCCCGAAATGTGCCCATCCGACACCCTTCATCTACCTCATCGAGTAGGTACCTCGATGGGAACAACGCCAAAAAATAACCAAAATGCCTGTGATAATGCATCACAAGGTCTGCCAGATCAAAACTGGCCGAAACTTAGTGTTTAAATAATTTGAAGTATTTTTTTTTATTTCTTTTTTATTTATTTAACCAAAAGGGTAAATACATTTTAACAAATTTTAAATTCTCGCCTACCTGTTCATCAGTTTGATGGCGAGTCATGCTTTATTTGGAAAGCAGCAAATTTTATAAGGACATAAACTGATTTTCTATGGCGAGTGGGTTCACCTCGGTCAAAGGCCTGCTGAGGTTCTTCGAGGAGATAGGGTGGCTCGAGTAGCAATCCCACCCATACGCAAAAAAGGCGCATTAGACGTCGAGTTGCGGAAATCAGCCCGTTCTTACCATTACCATAATAATAATAATAATAATACTTTAATACGGAGTTATAGGTAATCTAATAATAAGATATCATGTTTTTATCGAAATCTCCGTATTACCAAACTCGATAAGATAATAATATTATGTTTTTATCGAAATGCTTTACTGCTTTTTTGTGATACCGAAGAAAATTTTTGTGATGCCATCTATTGCACCTTTTACATACAATCTTTTTTTACTTTAAGCAAAACTAGCGACCCGCCCCGGCTCCGCACGGGAAAATAGTTATTGTGGGTTATCCTTAAGTACATTTTGCATGTATTATACATAAAAACCTTCCTCTTGAATCACCCTACTTATAAAAAAAACCGCATCAAAATCCGTTTCGTAGTTTTAAAGATTTAAGCATACATAGGGACATAGGGACAGAAAAAGCGACTTTGTTTTATACTATGTAGTGATATTATTATTTAAGTAACAAATTTTACAAATAAGCTAACCTCGGTATTTACGATGTTTGACTTTTAGGGACATTTTGTACGCTTATTGGGATTAGATAATGGGGGAGTGGTTTGCGGTCTCGCGACTGAAAAATAGATTTCCTTGCAGACAATCCTGCCCAACCATTTCTTTTACAGACGACATTTTGAAAATTACTAGTACTTTACTGCTTTTTTAATAATTATGAAAGTTGAGTCTTAACAACTTTTCAAAATTACCTACTTAAGAACTATGAAACAGGGATCCAAACCGGTTTGAAAATACCTGTTAATATCGTTCGAAAATCCGATATAATTCCGTTCCCCAATTAACCAGTAATAGATGGAACTTAATTAAACAAACCAAACTCATTCTGGTTACCCGGTTTTTTGATAAAGAACGAAATTATATCGGTTTCTATCGGTTTTGTAATTATTAAAGTAATTGTATTTGCGGCAGACGAAGGCCAGGGCTGCCGGTTGCTTTGCATATTATGTTCCCCCAGGACTAAACCTACCCTTAGTGATCTTAGTTAGAGCTATAGTCGGACAGGGTTTGAACTAGCGTGATTTAACAAGTACCTATATGAAAAACCGGTTCCGAACCCTGTATGAAACAACCTAATAATCATTTTGACGGGTTTTCTCCACGATTTAGTATTAAATTGAGCTTACCGATATTTCGACCGGGTTACACCGATCATGGTCACGGCAGATATTAAAGAATGAAAGTGGGTGAAAATGTGTGTTAGTGCAATTAACAACCGCGAAAATCTAAGAATGTTCACAATCTAATAAAGTAGATATTTATACTACTTGGCAACATGCGCGCTATTATAAAAAGTGGCTCCTGCGCCGGACGACCGCGCGAGTTTTAGCAGATTTTCCAAATTTCAGAAAAAAAAATCAAAATTCAAAATCGCTGAACATACGGGGGTGTGTCGGATACTCCAAAGGCTGTTCCGTGTTCTATCTCTGGGCTTCCGTTTGACCGTTTGTGTAAATTTTTGGGACAGCTGTTTAATATAATAAAAATATATTGAGCTCAATATTCTGCGTGGCCGCTAAAATATCTAAATTTAAGTTGTTCTATCTCTTTCACGTTCATAAAAACAAAAAGGGACAGGTGATTGCCAACCTACATTTAGACACGTCAAACATCGATTTTACGCGTAATTAAGCAGGAATTTAAAAACATCCCAACTAAATTAAGCTGAATTTGACAGCTGCGCTGCTTATTTTAAATAATAATTCATTCAAAATTAAACTCATTCATCTCCCCATCCTTTTCGATTCCCATATGAATGAAAGAGACCAACAACCTAAAGTTCTCTAACTTTAAGTTGTTGGTCTCTTTCTAAAATCTCTATTTTAGCGGCCACGGCAGAAATGAGCCCATTATCAACTTTTTACATATTGTATTATGACAATTAAATAATAACTTGTAGTGACTTGACCACGACTATGTGACCCCTCTGACGCCAAAGCTGGATCCGCCCTTATCGCTGAGTCAGGCGCGCCGCTACAGGCTTATACTCATCATGGTTGTGAGATGGGACTAACTTCCATACACCTAAACTGTAGCAATCGCTCATCCTCTTTTCTTTCGGGTTTCGGTTCATCTCAATATTTTTCTAAAGAATTAGTACGCGCAACAAGCGCGGTCGGGTCGCTGAACGAACGAACGAACGTCCAAGCGAACTAACTACTGACTCTGGGAACCAATAGACTGAATGAATAAGATGTTTTTATATCTCTAAAACCGTATGTACTACGAGTATGACAAGTTTGGTATCATTTTCGAATAACTCGTTAACGTAGAATTCATTTTCGGCATTATAAAATAGGATGGCCATACAAAAAAACTAAATTTTAGGATAAAATTCGCAAAACACAAATCAAGTTTTTCCATATTAATGTCATTTACTTTTCCCACGGGAATGGTATCGATACAAATAAAAGTCGGGTCGGGTAGCAGCTTTCACGGGCTTTACAAACATATAACTTTTATGGCAAGTTTCGTCGACTCGTCCAATAAAAAATGTTTTCCATACACGGATTGCAATAAATCCCCTACTAAACAATACTTTTTACATTTCAGCTCACCTTCTAGACGTCAGGACTTTTAGTATGTTTTATCCCTAAGGATTCTGAATAAGTTTCTGAATAAATCGCTTAGGCTCCCGCTCACGCACTCTACATTTGTTAATTGATCGGACTGTCTAGACATGTTTTTTTTTTCAAGGTGAACGAATCTGAACACCGTGAAATCTTGAACTTCATTGAAAAATGCGAGGCGGAGTTGGTTTTTGGTGACGTGTACAAGAACGTAGTTCTTGTTCTTGGAAACACAGGAGCAGGGAAAAGCACATTTACACAAGTAAGAATAAATCAAAGTAACATCACTAACTTTTTCAAATATCACTTAAAGCTAATATCACAATTTTATTCTAAATTATTTAATTTATCTAATATCACTTTTTTTACCTACATTTAATATGCACATATTTATGCTCATCTTAATGTGTAAAATGTAGAAAAAAAGTTATAGTAAGATAATAAAAGTCTCATAAAATTCCGTACCCGTGGGTTGAATATGCCTAGCCTAGGTCAGCGTCAGTATAATTCAGTAATTTGTACTTAATAAGAAAAATAAGTATAGGTGTATGTTTCCTTTCGTCTTAGCTTCTTAGTTATGTTTATTGTTTGCATTCTTGCTCAGCAGGCAATAACCGTTTCTTGGGTTTAAATTCGAAAATTCCGTAGTTTGATCAAATTTTTACTTCAAAAACGTTTTACTTAGTTATTCGGTACCTATTCCTTTTTTAGAACAGAATATTATACTTTATTGCAAAAAACAGTACCTGCAGTAAAATTCACAAAAAAGATAGAAAGTGTACATATTGGTGGCCTTATTGCTAAGTAGCAACTTCTACTAGACAATCTTTTGTAACGTGCTTGTTTAAAAAATAGAATATAATAGAATAATATACTTTATTTCACACCAAAAAAAAAACAGAACAGTAAAATTCACGAAAAAATAACAATAAGAATAAAAAAGTGTGCATGTAGGCGGCCTTATTATTAGGTAGCAATTTCTTCCAGGAAACCTCATGATAAAACATGTAACAGTTATAATAAAACACTCATAAAACACTTCATTTTATTTTCAGTGGATAGCTGGTAACGACCCGAAGCTTATATCCGTCGAAGTTTTAGAATCCGGAGAATACATTATTGTTGATAACGACAAAATTGGAACTACTACTGCAGAATCAAAAACCGTATTTCCGGAGCTCTTAGTCGACAATGATACTGATACGGCATACTATGATATATCAGGATTTAGTGACACAAGAGGTACTAAGCACGATATTTCCACGAGCTATTTTGTTAAACGGATTATTGACCACGTAGACAGCATCAAAGTACTTCTTGTTGTAAGTCATTCCTCTGTAAGAAAGGGAGTCGATCGTTTAGATTTTATGCGACTTTTAAGACATTTTACTGACTTGATGAAGAACATTGATAAATATGTTAAAGGTATAGGACTGGTTGTAACTAAAGTAGAAAATATCTATAGAAAAGGTTCAAATGGCGAATCGACTTTAGTAAGCGATAGCTCAGTAGTATCGAGTATTGCTGCCTTCTTGCTTGAGATGGGTGAGTATTTAAAACAAAACAAAGAATCTTCAACAGCAACATCAGATGATAAACTGTTTTATGAAAAAGCATTAGTCATAATTAATTCGCTTTTATTTTCTGAGAAACAGTCATACGAGAGAATTGTATTGTTTCGGAGGCCCGATCAATTAGGACCATTAAACAGTATTTATCATTTACAACAAGCTAAATCGAATGTACGTAACATGGTGTCCAATAAACTTCAATTTGTTCCAAAAAGTAGCGATGATTTTAGTTATACAGTATCAGATGAAACAAAAAATAAACTAAACTATTTGTTAAAAGATTTAGAAAATATCTTAGAAGATAATGTAAAAGCAATAGCCTTTCACATTCTTGATCAATTTGAACCTATTTTAAAAGATAAACTTAATAAAAATTTTACTTTAGATTTAAACGATCTGGATCTAATGGACTCTGATTTACTTGATATCAAAAGAACTGATATAGTAATTCACGATATATCAGAGCTTGCATTAAATATTAGTGATGTCAAAAAATCTCAATTAATACCGAGTTTTATAAATGAAACTGTGAATAGGATTGTTGTGGATATGCCGGAATGGATCATTGTAAATATTTCATCTGTAGCTCACTTTTTAGACTTTATAGAAACTACTGCTATAGTAAAGTTTAAATTAAATACTCTTCCACTTCAGGTTGCTTTCCAAGAAGTTAAAGATACATTGGATCGCCTAAGTATAAAAGTTAAAGAGAGATACGAAAAATTATTGATTGATGTAGAAAATGACATAAAAAGTAATATACAACGGTCCATAAACCAATTGAAGGATCAATTTGATAATAGGGAGAAAAATATTTTAAACATCAAAGAACTTTCTAAAGAAATACAAAAACAATGTGATAATTTTAAAAACTTAAATTTTTCAGACCCCAATGCAACTCTTTCAAATATAATTAATGTCTTTGTTTCATGTGATATAACATTACAAACCGGTGTCCAAAGCAAAATTCGGAAAGAAGAAAAATATTACTTATTTTTCAAACATGAAATAGAAATTTTGGTGACATACTTAAATGATTCAAATAAGTGGTATAGGTTTTTAAATATTTTGTATGACAAGCTTTCAGGATTTGAAATACAGAAAGATAAGGACTCTAAAAGACAGTGTAGTTCTTTTATACAAAATTCCAATACAATGCAATTGTTTGCAGGGAAGAATGTCAATGAAACTAACATAGAGTTTTTCTTAAAAGAGTGTTACAATGATTTATACGACGAAGAATACACAAAAGTCAAATATGTATATCTTACTCATTATTTTGTAAAATTACTTCAAGATGTAGTACGGTACACTCTTGACGATGCTTTTTCTCAAACTTGTAACGAATCAAAATTAGTGGTAAAAGATCGATTTGTAAAAATAAGTGCAATAAATATCAGCGAATGTTTTTCAATTACATCTCTTGAAGTTTTAGGGTCAGAAAAAGTTTTTATTGATGATGATTTAGATTTAACTGGTATGAATATACAGATGGTAGTAATGGCACCAATTTGGGAAGTTATCGGTGAAAGGAAAATAATATTAAACGGATTACCTGGTGAAAAAATATTGCCAACGAAAGCTGATGATGAAAAACAAGGATTACCAGGGAAGCCAGGTGAAAATGGAGGAGACTTTCTGGGCTTTGGCAACGAATTTATAAACGGCGAAAATTTATTTATATTTGCAAATGGTGGAGACGGCAGTGATGGTCAAGATGGAGGTGATGGAACTCCTGGCGTTGATGATAATTATCGCAGAGTTGTTGATAGAGAAGATCTAAGTTGCAACTATATCTTCATTTATTGTTCCGATTATACTGAAAGTTCAGGTTATTGTTCAAATGGTGGAAATAGCCGAGTTGGAGGTTTAGGAGGAGAAGGAGGTAAATCCGGTAAAGTTGAAGTTTTTGGAGCCCCTTTCAAAGTCATCGCTGAAGATGGTTTAAAAGGAATTGAAGGATCAACTGGTACACCTGGTCGAGCTGGAAGATCAACAGAGATTGAAAACGTATCGGTTATGAAGCTATGGCTACTTTTTGGATCAGTGCCACTTAAAACGAATATACAACGAAACATGATCCGTTGTTATTCTGGCAGAATCGACTACACTTACGATAGTGACTTTGAATATCCCGCAGTTCCGCGAAAGTCTGATCTTGTAATCGACGCGTATTTTTCTGATTTCTATTATCACTTAGAGAACAATTTAAAAAGTAGCCTAAGAAGCGATATTATAGCTAACTCAATGAATTCTGTTAAGGAACATTTCAATAATTTTGATGAAATGGACGTAGTTACGCAAAAACAATCCAGACCACGCCTAGTTGAACTTGGAATAAATTTGTTTTTGTGTTTTTGTGTTATCCTTTTTCTTATGTTTACTGCAAAGTTGTTTTGGCAACAACTATACCGACGGTGGAAAGCCAAAAATGCCGAACCGACATACGACACATTTAAAGCGAAAAAAGTGAAATAAGAAAGGTACCGTAAAATGGGGTGGCTTTGAGAAACGGGGTGACTTTGATGATTACTAAAAAATTTTGTTTTTTTCTAATTATCTGAAAAGGAAAGTGACGCGTTTTATTTCTTTTATGTTGGCAAGACTAACAATTCGGCCATATTTCCACGGAGCGTCAGCCTGTTTGGCTATCGGGAACAGAGAGTTGGGAGCCGCTTCGCTTTAGAAAAGCGGCTCCCAACTCTCTGTTCATCGGGAACCAACAAGAAATTTATTTTTAGAGATTAGTGTTTTAACCATCGAATTTTTTAGTAAAAAAACATTAAATGTGCAACTGTAAATATATACATTCTGTTATCTGCATATGCTTTATGTTATTGTTCGTTTTATTGTGTATACAAACGTTTTTTGTTCATTCAAATACCGCGGCCATATTGATTCCTATGAATGCTTTTGCAACGTTTATGCATGAGGCGACATTGATAGAAATCAACTTCGCCCCAGTGAATAATACACAGCAACTATTAGAGCAGTGTACCGCTTATCAATGAAACCCCATCTTAATTTTATTTCGTAGGGTCAAGATGGTCCGCACATACAAAAAAACACCAGGGACGCTATTATACAGAAGATGCCTGTGTGTATTGATATCAATTCTCAAATGTACGAAAAGGATTTCGCTTACTATCAATTTCACCCCTGGTATCAAATTAGCCCCAAAAAGTTTAAAAGACTGATATCTCCGCAACCTAAGGTCTCAATTTCATTTTTTTTATTGTTTTGTATTCTCTACAGGGGTAATATTCCGATACCAATAAAAAAATAAGGTAGCCTCAAAGTCGCCCCGTTCATATTAAATCTTTGATAACATCATAATATTTTTTTTACTTGAAAACCGGTCGTATTTTTTCAGTAATAAAAAAACATATTTAATGTATTTACTTAGTCCATCAAACTGTATTTTTTTCGTTTTGATATTATGAAAGACTGAAGAACAGCATCCATTTTCATTTTAAAATTAATCAATTTGACCCCGTTTTACTACAATATTTTAGTAAATCGAAGGTATTTCGGTATTTTCATAATGCATATCATGAAACAAATTTAAAACTACCTACAAAAACAGCTTATATTTAGACCAAAAAATCAGTTAAAGATAAAGATGACTTACAATTGTGTGCTTGCTATTCCATATTAAAACGTAGTTCATCATCTAGCCCTTTTTTTATCGTCAGTATCAATAATTATCTTTTTTTTTGTTGCTTATTTTGTGTTCAGTGGTTAGTCCTTATCATGTCTGATGCCAGTCTGTGCATTATTATAGTGTAGAAATATCATAGCGTGAAATGATAAAAATATTGCAATTCTTTCTGGAGGTCAAAAAGGTTTCAAAACTGTGCACACAATTGCACGTTTTAAAATTACGTTTTTTTATTTAGATAACAAAAAAAGTGCCCTTAGGTGCGCCGTCATATTTTTTTTTTTTTTTTTTCAGTACTGTCACATTCAAAGTTATTTGAGAAATGGCTTTCATGTAAGCATTTGACAAGAGAGATGGCTTGTAATGAGCTGATTTCATAATGTTTTGGACGAAAATGTTATTTCTGTTGAAGTTCTCAAGCTAATTTAAAAATAATTAAATACTTGAACAACGCTGAAAACCTTGCCATAGAGATTCAGGAAAGTTTATGTTTATAAATCAAGCTGTCTATACAATTATTTTGAAGGTGTTTCACATAATTTGTAAATTGGGAAGTTCGTTGAATTAGATAATTATATATTTTTTTCATAAACATACATAAACTATAGATTGAATGTTAAAAATAATACATAACACTAAATCACTAATAGAACTCAAATTACTGTAATAAAATAATAATTACATTTATTTTACAACCTTACTTTCACGTTTTTCATTCCAAATACTTTTTTTCGCGCTAAATTGCGTCTCTAGACTACAGTGCGACAGGAGAAACTTTACAGGAGAGCCAATCAAAGTTAAAAACTTTGTAAAAAGAATCTATCTCTCTCTCTCTCTCTTGACTCTTGTTCTGTTTATCCTATCGCATATCAGTACGAGTAGGTATGATTCTTACTTTAATATAAATCTGTTTTAACGCTTTATTAATGGTATAATTTTATTTCTAGTTTGCTTGCTAGTTTTGGATATCTCCAACGCTCCTAGTGTCGCTTTGTAAAAAAGAGCACAATATTTCCGGGAAAAATTACCTAGCTACAGTCGACTTTTGATATTAAGATGGGAAAAAGCGGCCAAGTGCGAGTCGGACTCGCCTATGAAGGGTTCTGTAGCAGCAAGTAACATAATATAAAATTTCATGTAGTTTGTTGCAACTTTAATAATAATGAGAGGTAAATTGCGGTTTACGAATTATGACGCATCAAAAAAAACTACATACGTACTTACTAGATCTCGTTCAAACTAATTTTGGGTGAAAGTTTTCATAGTAATGCACATCATAAATATTATTTTTTGTTTTATCATTCTCTTATTTTAGAAGTTACAGGGGGGGTACACATTTTCCATTTTGGAAGCGTCTCTCGCGCAAACTAGGAAATCTCAATAAACAAAACATAACATAAATCTTTTCACAAAAAATTAAGACGACATACATAACCAATCGAAATCACAGAAATCCTACTGCTTTAATGTATGACGTAGTACCAAAGAGTGCAAGATTGAGACAACTGCTATGCAATGTGCATGAAGGTGTGGAATAAGTTACCGTGTTACCTTAAATGTATAAGCCCTTTAGGCAGATTAAAAAACGTATGAAATTTTGCTAATGCAACACACTTTTTACTTTATTAAAAAAATCCTGGAACATGAATGTAAATTATGCATGATGTGTAATTAATGAATAATTTAAATTACAATTTATTAGCCATTGTATGCTTTAGAAATAGGCTAGATATTTGCAACCTTAGAGTAGGTATAAATAAAAAAAAATCTATCTATCAATCTATTCTCTAAGTTTGCAACTATCTGCAATGAATTATGTTACCATCTATATACCTACCATATCTAAAGCAAATACCTAAATATCTTTATCTTTTTGTCTTTTGACTCACTTAAAATACCTGCATAGGTCGTAGTTTGTCAACGTCGTCGTCGTGCTTACAGAGCCTACGGGGTACAGGCGTTGGCGGGGGCGAGGTAATGAATACCCGGTAGTAATCTGTGACCCGGTGAGGTGAACCAATGGCAACTGAAGGCGTCGCGCGCGTCGTACTCGCTCCCCCTCCCGCTACACCGCCCGCTTCCCCGCGGAGACTATGCACCATCGGGGTTTTTACGCGGGAATCGAGAGAAAATGGCGGGTTCATTGTTTCGTCCTTTTTAAAATTAGTTTTTTATGGTAATTGTGGTGTTAATATGGTGGAATTAGTGCGATAATGTGCCGTTAAAGAACTATTCAATGAAAGTAAGAAATAATGAGTGGTTAGCTGTTTCTGGTTTGATACCCCGCGTTAAACTTCAGTATCATTGGAATGTCAGAACCACCCTTGCATTTCAATGATCCCGTAACATGAAATGAAACTACTGAAGACGTTAAACATGGATGCAAGAAATGACTAACGACGACGAAATGAAACTGAAGAAATAATGACTGAAGATGAAGACATTAAATTTGGATAATGCAAGAAACTACTAAAGACTAGGCTGTATGGGCTTAGATCCCTTTGCCTTTCCCATAAGGGAGAAAGAAACTAAAAAAAAATGCACCATCGTCTGTACTAACGACGACGCCTGTATCCCGTAATTCGCGGTAAGCACGACGTTGAAAAACTAGTATTCTTTTATATTACTTACTACAAAGCACTACTGGTGCAGCGCGATCTCTATTAATGCTTCTACAGATAATCCGTTGATCGGATTGAGTTATGAATTATTAATGATATAATAGTAGAAAAGAATGGACAAATGTTATTTTTCCTTTGAAAATATATCGAACAAAAAAATAAGTTAATAAAATGGAAAGTTATTTAAGCAGGATAAATAAGGTTACATTGCGTCGCCTCAGTGCTTGTTTGAGCTATGTACCACTGGTTAAGTGGCGTAGCGTGGCTTTTTGCCGCCCGGGGCCGATCGGAATCCGGCGCCCCCTATTTTAGTTATAAGTCATTTTTAAGTTTAAATATTATACTGAATGGACCTAATGTTACATCGTTCTTGCAAGTCAAGATAAACTACTACGCACTACTTCAGCAGCGAAATACATCTAAGAGAAGCAGTGGGCCCGATTGTACATATTAGCTCTAACTTAAATTAAAAAATCATATGTCCCTTTCACATTCTTAAGAACGAAAAGGGACAGGTGATTAATTTAGCAGGCATTTAAAAACATCCCGACTAAATTAAGCTGAATTTGACAGCTGCACTGCTTATTTTAAATATCATTTATTCAAAATTAAATTCATTCATTCCCTATCCTTTTCGATTCCCATATGAATGAAAGAAACCAACAACTTAAATTTAAAGATTTAAAGACGCCTGAACTGAGCCAAATGGCGAAAGAAATCTAAAGTTTTTTTTTTTAATGTCTCAACTTTATTGTGTAACGCTAGGTGTATACGAGGGGTGTTCATTAAGTAGTAAGAATGACTAAGATGGAGTTTTATTAAAGGCTATTTTATTTTTCAATGTAAGTACTACCCTTTTAGAAGTACCTATACACTATACTTGGCATATCTTTTTTCTAATCTTGAAATTCCTTTTCGAAATAAGTCTATCCTGATCCCTTAAAAAGTCGTGTAGGTACAGCAGCGATCATTGCGTCATTATCATCATCAAATTTCTGAGCTCTTTCCCCACCCTACTAAACCCGCACCCATCGCCCGCAGCCTGCCAGCAAAGATTATAGGAAAAGGTTGTTCAGGGAAGTAGCTAACGGAGTTTCAATACAGCTGAAGTCACATGACCGATTTGGTCGCTGGCTCTCCTACTATTAGCTGTGGAAAGAGATGATAATCACTAGAAGCGAGGTTTGGTGAAAACGGTGGGTGCTCCATCAATTCAAAGCCACCATCTTCAATGGCAGCAGCGTTATCTTGGTGAAACAAAACAACTTTTGCGAGTTTTCCACGCCGTTTCTTGCGTATTTCACCACGCATTTTTTTAAATTTGTTCTGCCCTGCCTACCAACCTACCATTTTTTAATCATGAATGAAGTTCACATCACAAGATATTTATTTCCAACTCCTTCCATTTGAAAGAAGTTGGAAAATAGGCTTCGAAAAGGAAAAACTATCGTTTACAAAGAACAAAACATATTGGCAAAAAAATTAAAAAATTGCAAAAAATTCTGTCAAAAATGTTTTATATTATAACATTTCTGGCAAAACAAAATTTGGCGTTACTACGTGATCACAAAAAAGATGACAGTAGAACTAAAAAAGGTAACTTTTTGGAATTGATGCATCTGCTGGCTAAGTACGATCCTGTTCTCTGTAGTTTAGACTGAGTGGGTACTTACTCACACTTAAGGTACTTCGCTTTCAGTACGTAATATAATAATAATAATAATATGTGGGACATATTATATTGCGGATGTGATTTGAAATAAGTACCTATTTTTTTTTCGTGCAATGTAATATTTCGTTGTGTTCCTTATCCGCCGCCCCCTTTCGGTTGGCGCCCGGGGCCATGGCCCCCCCTGCACCCCCCACGCTACGCCACTG
The DNA here is from genome assembly GCA_948473455.1 of Teleiodes luculella. NCBI lineage: Eukaryota > Metazoa > Arthropoda > Insecta > Lepidoptera > Gelechiidae > Teleiodes > Teleiodes luculella. Next base: position 2,991,318 of record OX419603.1, read on the forward strand.
CAGTGGTTACATTTTACAGTAGAAGCGTTTTATCCTCTTTTTTTGTATCATGCTTTAAAATATAGATTTCAAGATCGGTTTTAATACATGAGTTATTTTTGAACTGGTTGTATAATATTCATGTACGGAATGGTAATTATTTAACCTTTTTTTACAGTTTGTATGTGCACCTAGAACAAACATGCACAAATATTATTACGATTGTGGACTTAAACCATTACCTCCCTAAAGATAGGACAGAGTGACTGTTTCATTTTTTCGTGTTTATTTGTTCTATGTTCCAAATGTATATACAGGGTGGTCTATAATTTACCGTTTTATTGTTAAAAAAGTAAAACGCTTAATAAACCTGTTTTTGTTATTAGTTATTTTAGAATAAAAGTGTAAAAGTATTTTTTTATAAGATCTTACCATAAACACAGTGAACAGTAAATAAAAATGTACTTTACCTACATAAAATAATTTTTAATTTATCTGTCTTTAGATTTTTACATTTAAGTAATAATGAGAATAACTTATGCTCATGTCGTGCCGCCGACATGCCTCCGATAAAGTTTTCCGACATAAGCCGCCGACATGGTATCACTTTTGTGTGTATTGCGCTCAAGAATAACAATCTACTTACAAATACGAAAGCAATCTAGGGCTCAACTTGAAAGTTGTTTAAAGTAATTAAAAAACTACATCCTGTTTCAAATTCAAAACGGAATCGAGTGTAAATTAAAAAGTACTTACTGCTCAGTTTGCGGCTGTCTCTCATTTTTACTATTACAATAATATTATGTTCTAGACATAATTTGGCGTTGTCTAAAACAATTTTAGCATAAACATACAATAATTTAAACGACTTTTAAATTTTTATCGGGAGCGACGAAGTGATTTCCGTGATATCTCCCTCCAGCCACACTGACGACGACATAGCCGAAATAAGCACAAAATTTTTATTACAGTGCAGTGTCGTGTCACAAATAAAATTTAAATTAAGTTTTCGTTGTTTTAAGAGTAAAACGTTTTAAATCTTTCATAACTAACCGAATTGAAATTTAAGTCATGACAAAATTGCATTTAAACTTAATTTTCGAAATTTTGGTCGATAGAACAAAGAAGAAGGCGACGATTGCAAAAGTAATACAATACACATTGAAAATTATTTTGGAGAGTAAAATATCAGGTAGGTACTTAACTTTATACAGTCGCAGTAAAAAGAAAAAAAGTATGGGCCCTTAATTTCGATTTCAAAGAGCAGAAAGCTCTAAAACTAAAATAGGTCTCTCTAGATAACTATTCTAACAAATAATGTATGAAATGTGAACATTTACAAATGCGTAGTTTTCGGCTGTTGAACGCAACTGAACAGTTTGAAGTGTCTTCCGAAGGCCTCTCCGTCACCCAGGGTTTGTGGAAGAGGTTGGTTCAGCGTCTCTGGCAGAAACAGTGACGTCACACCGCCGACAAAACTAAGGATGCCCATGAGTGGAAGCGCCCCTCGAATATGATGCCTGGTAAAGGAAAGTACATAATCATTTATTAATATGTCACATACGAGTATGTAGGTACTATGCGTGCCAAATAAGAATAGGACTGGCGCCATCTTGAATTGACAGTCCGTCCTTTTCTTTCTATTTGGCAAATAAGAAAAGGACGGACTGTCAATTCAAGATGGTGCCAGTCCTATTCTTATTTGGCACGCATAGTATGTCCCCACTCGAGCTTATCCTAAGAACAGGATGAATAGGCCTTAGTCGACCACGCTTTGGCGCAGAGCGGGTTGTTCAACTCCACAAACTACCTATAAATTACTTCGCAGGTGTGTGTAGGTTTCCTCACGATGTTTAATGAAGAAAGGTACCCACGTCTTAGCTACCCAGCTAAGACGTCATAATATGAATTTGAAAACTTTATTTTTATTGATGTATGCTTGAGTCGAAAAATTACGACGAATCAAGCTTCACCGGACTTGTGGGGGAGCGGATTGCTCTACCCCGAATTTAAAAACATATTGGTACGTGCCGAGGCGACGGGGCGCCGTGCCGCTACTCGTACATGTGGCCAGGCCTTCGGCACAGAATCAACCCTGGCTCCGTTATAATAAATTGCAATTCAGAACGCACGGCGCTAGGCGAAAAGACGAAGTTGCTGCATCTCTCTCTCTCGCGTATTGCGCCACTCTACTATCACCTTTAGCACATAATTTGGCGTTGTCTAAAACAATTTTAGCATAAACATACAATAATTTAAACGACTTTTAAATTTTTATCGGGAGCGACGAAGTGATTTCCGTGATATCTCCCTCCAGCCACACTGACGACGACATAGCCGAAATAAGCACAAAATTTTTATTACAGTGCAGTGTCGTGTCACAAATAAAATTTAAATTAAGTTTTCGTTGTTTTAAGAGTAAAACGTTTTAAATCTTTCATAACTAACCGAATTGAAATTTAAGTCATGACAAAATTGCATTTAAACTTAATTTTCGAAATTTTGGTCGATAGAACAAAGAAGAAGGCGACGATTGCAAAAGTAATAATACAATACACATTGAAAATTATTTTGGAGAGTAAAATATCAGGTAGGTACTTAACTTTATACAGTCGCAGTAAAAAGAAAAAAAGTATGGGCCCTTAATTTCGATTTCAAAGAGCAGAAAGCTCTAAAACTAAAATAGGTCTCTCTAGATAACTATTCTAACAAATAATGTATGAAATGTGAACATTTACAAATGCGTAGTTTTCGGCTGTTGAACGCAACTGAACAGTTTGAAGTGTCTTCCGAAGGCCTCTCCGTCACCCAGGGTTTGTGGAAGAGGTTGGTTCAGCGTCTCTGGCAGAAACAGTGACGTCACACCGCCGACAAAACTAAGGATGCCCATGAGTGGAAGCGCCCCTCGAATATGATGCCTGGTAAAGGAAAGTACATAATCATTTATTAATATGTCACATACGAGTATGTAGGTACTATGCGTGCCAAATAAGAATAGGACTGGCGCCATCTTGAATTGACAGTCCGTCCTTTTCTTTCTATTTGGCAAATAAGAAAAGGACGGACTGTCAATTCAAGATGGTGCCAGTCCTATTCTTATTTGGCACGCATAGTATGTCCCCACTCGAGCTTATCCTAAGAACAGGATGAATAGGCCTTAGTCGACCACGCTTTGGCGCAGAGCGGGTTGTTCAACTCAACAAACTACCTATAAATTACTTCGCAGGTGTGTGTAGGTTTCCTCACGATGTTTAATGAAGAAAGGTACCCACGTCTTAGCTACCCAGCTAAGACGTCATAATATGAATTTGAAAACTTTATTTTTATTGATGTATGCTTGAGTCGAAAAATTACGACGAATCAAGCTTCACCGGACTTGTGGGGGAGCGGATTGCTCTACCCCGAATTTAAAAACATATTGGTACGTGCCGAGGCGACGGGGCGCCGTGCCGCTACTCGTACATGTGGCCAGGCCTTCGGCACAGAATCAACCCTGGCTCCGTTATAATAAATTGCAATTCAGAACGCACGGCGCTAGGCGAAAAGACGAAGTTGCTGCATCTCTCTCTCTCGCGTATTGCGCCACTCTACTATCACCTTTAGCACAGAATATCACAGAAGCTGCACTAGGCGACATAATTCAAATAAATTACAACCCTAGCTCCGTTATAATAAAGTGCAATTCAGAACGCACGGCGCTAGGCGAAAAGACGAAGTTGCTGCACCTCTCTCTCTCGCGTAATGCGCCACTCTACTAACGAATGGGGAATTGGGTCCGCAAAAGGCCCGAGACGAGACCGCTCGGCCGCCGGGCGGTAGGTATTTATAGCGCGCAAGTACATGGAGTGACGGAGGCCTGCCTTTGGTTTCGCGGATGATGTCGGACTCAGCCACAATTTCTTCAATTCGACGGTTCTTCGGACCCTAAAGCTTCCATCGAGAAGCTTCCATCTCATCATCACCAGATGAAGAAGGCTGTTCTCGCCGGACCCACCCCCCACAACCAGTTCCCAACGGATAACTTCGCTGGCTCGGCCATGTTGTAGACTTGCGCAAAACAGTACGTTTTAACGCCATATCACATTACTCATTACTTTCGAAAAGGTGATATCACCCCGTACCATTACACATCACCCTAAACATTACCCGAAATGTTGAATGAAATTTGTTACTTAGTACCTACGAAGAAATGCTCTGTAGTATTCCGTACCGTCAGCACATATTACTTTATCATAATTCATAACATTACCTGCGCGCGACAGCATTACTTGAGTTAGATATCACACAAAAAAAGTTTTTTTATTTTTATTTTTCACTAACTGACCCGAAATAAGTTGATTTTATTCCAAAATAGCTAATGTGTGATGTGTACGTGTACTGGTTACAATACTCGCGTAATGTGTGATATTGCATTACCTTTTAGGGTGATGTTACTTTTGTGATATCATACGCATCACATCTCTACCATGTTGAAAGAATGGATGAAGATCGCAGCGTAAAGAAACCACGGACACCTGGGGCGATGTTGTGGAGTCGGATCATGCAATTGGCCCTTATCCTAGCTAAAACGCTATAACTTAAATTTAGTCTTTAATTACAGTAGTCAGAACATGTGGTTAGCCATTCACACTACGATATTTATCTCTACCGCTTCGGAATAAGGGCGCTCTCAAGGTCAACATGTCCAACCGCTTTTTTATTTCTTTATTTTTTTGAATTGGCCTGTGCTTGAGTCGAAAAAGTAAGACGGGTCAAGTTTCACCGGACTTGAAAAATGGCCAACCGCATGTGCTGGCAACTGTACGTTTTACATTGACAATACGTTCTTTGTCTATTTACTTTATCACTATGTACCAATTTAACAGTAACAATGTTTTTTTATAATAAGTATATATTATTCCCTTTCCCACTCTGCATTCATTATTTCAAAGTTATAATTTCAGGGAATTCCCCGCTTGCTCTGTGCCGCGTTGGACTGTAGACCAAAAGCCGGATGATGTTTTGCGTTTTATACTGAACTACTGTCAAATTGATATTGTATTAGTATCACAGAAGAAAATAATAGTACTAACCCGTACAGAAAGGACACTCACTCCCCCGCGCCAAAATGAGTTCCCCGCCCGATATAGCGCCCCACGCCCTCACCCCGCAGGCGCCGCGGGACTCCGCCGGTGGTGTTCGGGGGTGTTTTACATAGCGCCTAGCGCCATTGACTTGTAGTTGACATTCAGTTGTTATTAGGCTTGCCAACTCCAAAAAAGGTATTTCCGGGATTTTCCAGCTCGACATCCGGGACTTGGGTGTATTACGCGGGACACAACAAACATTTAAAACATGTATTAGATAAATAAAAGTATAATTTTTTTTAGACATTTAATTAAATAATGGACAAGAATGTACAACAAATAATTTAAATAATTAATAAGAACTTTTTAAAATTATACTTATTTTGCGATTTCGCGCACGCACGCGATTTTTGTTTTGCAACACAAAATTATAACATTTTGGTAAAAATTAATTTTAGTTCGCAGTTCAGCCGTGGTCGACAGCTAGTTTATTTCTGCTGTCTGTCCATGAATTTCCACAAAGAGAAAACACGAAGCTACCATCTGAAAGATACCTACCTATTTTGAAAGCCAGGTGCCTCTTTCATAGACATAAATAAATTTATGCCATTGTTCATTATGCTCCCATTATTTTTTCTAGGGCAGATTTTTATATTTATCATAAAATGTTATCCATATCCAATCGATCAATCAGTTTTAACAAAGAGTTTTAACTTATTTGCAGCTTCCGAGAGTTCCGAAAAACTAAACGTCGATTTTAATGAGAATATCGTACATTCACTGCGCGTTGATACGAGCGAGATAGATACTAATATCATAAGAACTTAGAGAATAAATATACATAGAGCACGCGCATCGCTCCGCTGCCTTTATGTCAAGCGTAAGCAAATTTTGGCAGATTTTGTATGGGCGGTGAAATCAATAACATTTTTCTTTTTTGATTTGTTCCTCGACTCATGTTTGTAACTTATCACTGCACATTTAAAAATGTTCTCCTATTATATTTCTTATTTTCACCGGGAAAAATAATTAGCTTCGATAACCATTTGATACTAAACGAACGCGCTGAAGATATTCGGACTGTTCATATCCGTGCTTACGGTTCATACTCGCATAGGCGTACTCTATCCCTCCCAGAAATTTATGTATTTATACTCTAAGCATAAGAATAATTGATTTCCGGGACAAACGGCGTCCCGCAAAGGGTCACGGCGGGACGGCCCAAAATTTAACTAGAAGCGGGACGTCCCGGAAAATCCGGGACGGTTGGCAAGTCTAGTTGTTATTCAAAAAGAAGCAGGTTGTCAAAATGCGTTTTCTGTATGGAGTGACTGCCCAGTTAAAACAGTTCCAAAATTCAGGCAGACATTTTGCGAACCGAATCACTGAATTGTTTGTAACGTAGGTTATAGTGCTTTTGTTTTTTTCTGGGTGCGATTTCATGGGACGATCCTACAAATTTATTTTGTTATTTCTGGGAAATTCTTTTAACCTTTTCGCACTAGTTGATACCTTAATTATTAGCATTTTATATTTTTTATGTATGAGTGCCTAAGTAACCATGTGATGTACAATAATTATATGAATGCAATTAAATGTTCAATAGTAATCATGAATGAAAAAATGAAGACTTTACTTTCTTAAGAATTCCTTTGCGTTTGTCCCTGTTTGTATGATATATTTATTATTCATATATTATTATAGGTATAACTTATATTTTTTATTTTTGTGTAAAATAAATAATATTATGATGTATAAATTTATTGTTTATTAGTATTATATTGTATTTGTGATATGGGTGTGCAGCCTGAAATAATTTATTATTATTATTTACATAATGTCAATTTATACTAAGTACCTTAACATCAACCTCTTTTATTCATAAACGATGTACCTATTAAGTAAACAATATTTCCGGCATTTAAATTTCCATGAAATTCCATAACAGATTTTGGTGTTGGAAAGGGACAACAATATTAATGAACTTATGTAGCACTATTAATAAGGGGGTAAGTTGAATTTAATAAAAAATGTAAATATTAGGATTTATTATTTCTAAAATATTTATATTAATTTGCACGTGTAAACTTTATACTATTGTTCACGCATAACACATAATATTTGCGTTTAGCTACTAGCCTATAAAGCTTTATCTGCAGGGTAAGAGAGTAAAGGTCCATTTGTGGTCGTATCAACATAATAATAATTTATGAATACATTGGTCAGTGCATCGTCAACTTGATACGGAGCAAGTAGAGTACTTATATGAGAACATTTTGAATTATTGCTTGTAAAGTTTCCTAAAATTTAAAAGTTCTGCTGATCTAAATCTTCAAACATGAAGATGAAAGGAGCACAGTTATTTGTTTTTATAATTGTAGTTGCTGCGGCTAGTGTTGTTAATTGCCAAGTAAGTATAAAAAAATATATTCTTTATTTCTTATAACTTTACCTTCCTTATTTTTAGCTTCAGAAACCTTATAGGATCACCCGATCATCCGTTCGTGTAGAGGTGGTTAAAAGCCAATTTTCTTTGACACCAATGGACCGATTGAGATGTAATTTTGTACACGTATGTAAATTCACATTAAAAAAAAAACAAATGCGAAAATTTTTTGTTATCATATCCGTTCGTCTATCTGTAAGCGCCCATATAAGTAGGTATTTTTAAAGTACTAGACTGATTGAGTTGAGTTGTTTGGTACACGTTTGTAAATGCATGACCCAAAGACGGACTTGCAACATTGAATAATAAATTGTATTAACACAAATTAAAAAATGTAATAACACCCGGCACAAAACCGTTACTTGATCCTATCAACAACTAGAAAAGAGCTGATAATCTTCAAATGGCTGAATCTATTTTCTTGGATCATAGCTAAGAACACTCTCGATTGTGAAACAAAAAAAAACTAGATAAAAATCTGCGCTGTCTCTGTCTCTTTCTGTTTAGGAGCTATGATGTCACAGACAGACAGACAGACACACACGTTAAACTTATAACACCCCTCTTTTTCGTCGGGGGTTAAAAAGGAAGGCCACTGTTGAATGCTAATTTAGACTTATAAAATGGTTATGAAAATATATCGTGCGTGTTACACATCGAATCAAAGGACTTTTATTGTAACAATCTCAAATTTAGGTACATTTTTTAATTATTTCTTAATATATAAGTTTTTAAGTTGTGACCCCTCCCCAAAACCTCCAAAACCATTCCCCGAAGTCTTACCACCAGTAATAAGATGGGAAATTATTTTAATCATATTATTATCATGACTGCCAGGCCTAAACTTTTGAAAAAATACTGTAGATAGCTCTTTCTTTACCTATAGATAACAAGAAAACTTATAAATGTTGACGGCAATTAAAGTACCTAAGTAATAGGGTCATCATCATCATCATCATCATCTCAGCCTGTAGACGTCCACTGCTGGACAGAAGCCTCCCTCAAGGATCTCCACAACGATCGGTCCTGCGCTGCCCGCATCCAGCGGCTTCCCGCGACCCTCACCAGAAGTAATCCTATATTTTGCATTATTTGTGCGTACGTGCTTCACTCAGCCATGTTTTTTTTTTCAAGGCGAACGAATCTGAACACCGCGAAATCTTGAACTTCATTGAAAACTGCGAGGAGGAGTTGGTTTTTGGCGACGAGTACAAGAATGTAGTTCTTGTTCTTGGAAACACAGGAGCAGGGAAAACTACCTTTACACAAGTAAGAGTAAATTAAAGTAACGTCACTCAATTTTTCTAATATTTTTTTTTTCTAATATCACTATATTTTTTTAAATATCACTCAAATATATTTCAGTTCAATAGATTAGATTAGAGCAGATAGAGCGAGCGAATAGATAGAGCGTCGGTGGCCAAGTGGCTAGGCCCATTGCTTCCGTTCCGAAGTTCGATGGTTCAAACCTCGGCACATACCAATGTGTTTTCGATTCTCGAATTTATATGTACGTTTATTCGACGCTCTTACGGTGAAGGAAAACATCGTGAGGAAACCTGCACACACCTGCGAAGAAATTCAAAGGTTGTGTGTGAAGTTGACCAACCCGCACTGGGCCAGCGTGGTCGACTAAGGCCTATTCACCCTGGTATCAGGGTAGGCTCGAGCCCCTCGGTGGGGACATATGTGAGCTGTTAACGAACGAGATTAGATTTATTTTATTTGGGCACTTCAAAATCTATCAAATGTCTGTATATAGAAAAAAAAGATGAAATCCGAGTCAGGAGGGTGTAAGAAGTGAAATAGAACATATCTAGATAATTTTCTTTTTTTTTGTTTCTTGTCTGTTTGTACGGGCTAATCTCCGAAACTATTGGACCGATTTGAAAGAAATTTTGCATGGTGGTTATTTACATCTATGGTCAACATCTTGGATACTTTAAATCGCGGAAAATTAAAGAGTTCGCATGGGATAGTTCAAAATTACTACTTAAAAGTCGGAAAACAACGCGGGCGTAGCCGCGGGCAGACAGCTAGTTATACATATTTTTAAAATGCACATATACCACATAATAATATTATGTTCATCATCATAGTAGAAAAAAAGTTATGGTAAGATAATAAAAAAAGGCTCATAAAATTCCGTACCCGTGGGTTTAAGAGGACAGCCAAACCAACACAAAATTTCTGTACTGTGCCTAATCAGTGTATAATTTAGTAATTTGTACTTAGTAACTATATTATGTTTCCTTTCGTCTTATCTTCAGTTCTATTTATTGTTTGCATGCTTGCTTATCAGGCAATGACCGTCTCTTGTAATTGGTTTATATTCAAAAATTCCTTAGTCTTAGTCTAATTTATACTTCAAAAACGTTTACTTAATTAATCCTTTTTTAGAACAAAATATACTTTACTGCACACTAGAAAAACAGTACCTGCGGTGAAATTCACAAAAAAGATAGAAAGTGTACATGTTGGCGGCCTTATGGCTAAATAGCAACTTATACCAGTCAACCTTTTTTAACGTGCTAGTTTAAAAAATGTTCTAGTTACATTCAATAAAACTCTTCATTTTATTTTCAGTGGATAGCTGGTAACGACTCGAAGCTTATATCCGTCGAAGTTTTAGAATCCGGAGAATACATTATTGTAGACAACGACAAAATTGGAAATACTACTGCAGAATCAAAAACCGTATTTCCGGAGCTCGTAATCGACAATGATACAGATACAGCATACTATGATATATCAGGATTTAGTGACACAAGAGGTACTAAGCACGATATTTCCACGAGCTATTTTGTTAAACGGATTATTGACCACGTAGACAGCATCAAAGTACTTCTTGTTGTAAGTCATTCCTCTGTAAGAAAGGGAGTCGATCGTTTAGGTTTTATGCAACTTTTAAGACATTTCACTGACTTGGTGAAGAACATTGATAAATATGTTAAAGGTATAGGACTGGTTGTAACTAAAGTAGAAAATATCTATAGAAAAGGTTCAAATGGCGAATTGACTTTAGTAAGCGATAGCTCAGTAGTATCAAGTATTGCTGCTTTCTTGCTTGAGGTAGGTGACTATTTAAAACAAAACAAAGAATCTCCAACAGCAACATCAGCTGATATACTGTTTTATGACAAAGCATTAGTCATAATTAATTCGCTATTATTTTCTGAGAAACAGTTATACGAGAAAATTGTATTGTTTCGGAGGCCCGATCAATTAGGACCATTAAGCAGAATTTATCATTTACAACAAGCTAAATTAATTGTACGTAACATGGTGTCCAACGAACTTCAGTTTATTCCAATAAGTAGCGATGATTTTAGTTATACAGTATCAGATGAAACAAAAAATAAACTTAACAATTTGTTGAAAGATTTAGAAAATATCTTAGAAGATAATGTAAAAGCAATTGCATTTCATATTCTTGATCACTTTGAACCTGTTTTAAAATATAAACTTAATAAGAATTTTACTTTAGATTTAAAAGATCTTGATCTAATGGACTCTGAATTACTTGATATCAAAAATGTTATTAAAAGAACCGATACAGCGATTCACGATATATCAGAACTTGCATTAAATTTAAGTAATGTCAGAAAATCTCAATTGGTACCGAGTTTTATTAATGAAACTGTGAATAAGATTGTTGTGGATATGCCGGAATGGATCATTGTAAATATTTCATCTGTAGCTCACTTTTTGGATTTTATAGAAACGACTGCTATAGTAAAGTTTAAATTAAATACTCTTCCACTTCAGCTTGCTTTCCAAGAAGTTAAAGATACACTGGCTCGCCTAAGCATAAAAGTTAATGAGAGATACGTAGAATTATTGAATGACGTAGAAAATGACATAAAAAGTAAAATACAACGGTCCATAAACCAATTGAAGGATCAATTTGCTAATAGGGAGAAAAATATTTTTAACATCAAAGAACTCTCTGAAGAAATACAAAAACAATGTGATAATTTCAAAAACATAAATTTTTCAAACCCTAATGCAACGCTTTCAAAGATAATTAATGTCTTTGTTTCATGTGATATAACATTACAAACCGGTATCCAAAACAAAATTCGGAAAGAAGTAAAATATTACTTATTTTTCAAAAATGAAATAGAAATCTTTATAACATACTTAAATGATTCAAATATGTGGTATAGATTTTTAAATATTCTGTATGAAAAGCTTTCGAGCTTTGAAATACAGAAAGATAAGGACTCTAAAAGACATTGTAGTTCTTTTATACAAAATTCCAATACAATGCAATTGTTTGTAGGAAAGAATGTCAATGAAACTAACATAGAGTTTTTCTTAAAAGAGTGTTACAATGATTTGTTTGACGAAGAATACACAAAAGTCAAATATGTATATCTTACTCATAATAATGTGAAATTACTTCAAGATGTAGTACAGTACACTCTTGATGACGCTTTTTCTCAAACTTGTAACGAATCAAAATTAGTGGTAAAAGATCGATTTGTAAAAATAAGTGCAATAAATATCGGCGAGTGTATTTCAATGACATCACTTGAAGTTTTAGGGTCAGAAAAAGTTTTTATTGATGATGATATAGATTTAACTGGTAAGAATATACAGATGGTAGTAATGGCACCAATTTGGGAAGTTATCGGTGAAAGGAAAATAATATTAAATGGATTACCTGGTGAAAAAATATTGCCAACGAAAGCTGATGATGAAAAACAAGGCTTACCAGGAAAGCCAGGTGAAAATGGAGGAGACTTTTTGGGCTTTGGCAACGAATTTACAAACGGCGAAAATTTATTTATATTTGCAAATGGTGGAAACGGAAGTGATGGTCAAGATGGAGGTGATGGAACTCCTGGAGTTGATGCTAATGATCCCAGAGTAGTTGATAAAGATGATCTAAGTTGCAACTATATCATAGTTTATTGTTCCGAATATACTGAAAGTTCAGGCGATTGTTCAAATGGTGGAAATGGGCGAGTTGGAGGTTTAGGAGGAGAAGGAGGTAAATCCGGTAAAGTTGAAGTTTATGGAGCCCCTTTCAAAGTTGTCGCTGAAGATGGTTTAAAAGGAATTGAAGGATCAACTGGTACACCTGGTCGAGCTGGTAGATCAACAGAGATTGAAAAAGTATCGGTTACGAAGCTATGGCTACTTTTTGGATCGGTGCCACTTAAAACGAATACTCAACGAAATATGATCCGCTGTTTTTCTGGCGGAATAGACTACACATACGACAGTTATTTCAAGTATCCTGCAGTTCCGCAAAAATCTGATCTTGTAATCGATACGTATTTTTATGATTTCTATGATCACTTAAAGAACAATTTAAAAACTAGCTTAAGAAGTGATATTATAGCTAAGTCCATAAATTCTGTTACGGAACACTTGAGTGATTTTGACGAATTGGAGGATGTAGATTATTTTTACAACAATTTTGGACAGTAATAAATAACTTAAAGCTGTGTGTATACGTAAATGGCTTTGATCGCCATAGATTATGTCATACACAAAAATGTCTCTGAGTACATATTTCGTACATTCTTAGTAAGATTTTGCGAAAAAGCAATTTATTGCAAATAAAATATACTTAGAATGGTAATTTAGAATGTCAAGGTCAGAGATTCGTTACATTTACTAAGGTTTACTTTTTCATTGTTACTCTTAATAAAAATATGGCGCAATAAAACGTGTAAATAGAAATGCATATCACAAAGGATATTAAGAAATTTGTACGAAAAATATATTTTAAGTATATTTTAAAATTTAAGGCAATTTGACAAAACTTTGAAGTTTAATGCGGAGTCTGCAAATTACATTTAATTATACTAGTTAGTAGTTTTCTTGATATAAATTTATGATATTATTATTCTACTATAAACTATAAGTAATTTAGTTTGAATTCACTTCACCTTTGAAACACAAAATAAAGTCTCTTGATTTTGCCTGGTTGTTCTCTTTTTTAAAAAACAGCTTAATTATTCCTTTTTAGTATGGGCGCGGATTTTTTTTCCTTCATGCTTTTTAGAGTCCCATACCAAAAAACAAAAAACGGAACCCTTATAGGATCACTCGGGCGGGTGTCTGTCCGTCCCGGACTCGGCATTATCGTCACAAAAAGCTCTTTTATTTGACATGTCACACGGTATTGATTGCAAATCTTTTTTTTTCAAAGCCTGATTTGTTAACCAGAAGTAGCTTTCATGTTTCAAATTATTTATGAAATGTCACACATCCATCTGTGGGTCACTGGATTACATCTGTGTACCAAAATTCAACTCGATTGGTCTAGTAGTTCGGAGGAAATAGGCATGATAATTTTTCGCCGCTTTTCTTAAATATAACTTCAAAACAATTTATCGTGAAATTATGAAAAACTTTTTTTATACGGAACCTTCTCCAGGAGAGTTCAGCTCACACTTGACCGGTTTTTTACCATCGTTTCAACCAAAATGTTTAATGTCAGACAAATAACTGCCCCAAAGATTTAAAATGTATTTTGTTGTATGTGTATGTCACTAATTTAAATTATTTTATTATTCATAGTTTACTTAATAAAATAATTTCACACACACATTCAAAAAGATACCATATTTATGGTGGAAGTAACCAGTAGAAAGCAATGGCACCTGTTAATGGTTTTCCTTTCTTTCTTTTCTTTCTTTGTTATTTTTATTTCTTAGCCCCCAATTTGTTCTTGTCTTCGTTACCGAATACTTAAAATAATACTATGAAAGAAAACAAATCTTGCTTTAAAAATCACAGTTATAATTCGATTTTTCTTACAAAATGCATATTATATATTTACATTCTTAATAAATTTACAAAAGTAGGTACAAGTCATATTTTGTGATTTTGAGTGAATAATATAATAATAATATATATATATATAAAATTGTGACATTAAAATTACACTTCAAAATACTTAACAATAACACTGATATTTTCTTGTTTATTTTTTTCCTACAGTTTAAGTTGTAGTTTGTCAACGTCGTGCTTACCGCGACTACGGGGTACAGACGTTTTGGCGGGGGCAAGGTAATTAATACCCGGTTATAATTATTTAGTAATCTGTGACCTGGTGAGGTTAACCAATGGCAATACTAATACTAGTGTAACTAGTACCTATTATATTATCTGTGCCAATGGCAACTGAAGGCGTCGCGTCGTCGTGCTCGCTCCCCCTCCCGCTACTGTCCCATCATAGTACTTAGTTGTGTTATTTGCTTAGGTTATCATTTGTCATGGAGTGTATTCAAAATTAATTTATATGTAACCTGCACTACCCAGGTGCGGGCTGAAAATCAGTGTCGTGAATATTCGACCTGGATTACTCACGACAAAATTAAATGCTGAGTCCAGCATCCTCTTTAACACACGTATGTTTGCCTGTATTATATTCTAGTTTATGTTTCATGTGTTGCAATGTGTGTAAATAAATGTTTTTCTTTCTTTCTTCTTTCTTTCTACACCGCCCGCTTCCCCGCTGATACTATGCACCCAGTCTGTACTAACGACGACGCTTGTACTCCGTAGTTCGCTGTAAGCATGACGTTGAAAAACTATTATTTTATATTACTTACTACAAAGCACTACTGGTGCAGCGCGATCTCTATTAATGCTTCTACAGATAATCCGTTGATCGGATTGAGTTATGAATTATTAGTGACACATAGTAGAAAAGAATGGACAAAGGTTATTTTTTCCCTTGAAATATACCTAATAAAAAAAAGTTAATAAAATGGAAAGTTATTTAAGCAGGAAAAGGTTACATTGCAAAAGTAATACAATACACATTGAAAATCTTCTTGAAGAGTAAAATATCAGGTAACTTTATACAGTCATAGTAAAAAGAAAAAAGTATAGGCCCTTATATTAGATTATAAATAGGGTTTTAAAGAGCAAAAAGCTTGAAAACTAAAATAGCTCTCTCTATAGATGACTATTCTAAAATGATGTATGAAATGCGAACATTTACAAATGCCTTTACGATGCTGAAATTATCTTTTTACTCAATAATCTTCGTAGTTTTCGGCTGTTGAACGCAACTGAACAGTTTGAAGTCTCTTCCGAAGGCCTCTCCGTCACCCAGGGTTTGTGGAAGAGGTTGGTTCAGAGTCTCTGGCAGAAACAGTGACGTCACACCTCCGACAAAACTAAGGATGCCCATGATGATAAGTGGAAGCGCCCTCGAATATGCTGCCTGGTAAAAGAAAGTAGGTACATAATCATTATATTAACATCTCATAAATATTTATGTCCCCACTGAGGATCTCGAGCCTATACTAAAATCAGGGTGAATAGGCCTTAGTCGATCACGCTGGTACGCTGGCACAGTGCGGGTTGTTCAACTCCACACACAATCTTTGAATTTCTTCGTATGTGTGTGCAGCTTTCCTCACGATTTTTTTCTTTACAGTAAGATCGTCGAATAAACAAAAATATGAATTCGTAAATCGAAAACACGTTGGTACGTCCCGAGGCTTGAACCCGTGCCTCCTGGATCCATTCCGAACCTGACGACGAAATCACTGATGCAGTTAAAGCAGGCAAAGAATTTAGATTACACCTAACAGAATGCCCTTCTGGTAGCGAATACCCTTCAGGTTACAACGCCCGTACCCCTCAGGTGACGTCTCCTTCACGATTTTTTTCAATATCAACGCGCTAGGCCGTGGTCCGAGGCTCCCTTGAGCCGCCCCTAGACGCGTTGGTATATGGTTTTTTTGGGGTAGAGTCCTCCGCTCCCCCGCAAGTCCAGTGAAGCTTGATCCGTCGTACTTTTTCGACTCAAGCATAGGTCAATAAAAAAAAAGCCTCCTGGATGGAAGAAAACAGCTCCACCCATTAGACCGCTGACGTTCTGACCGTACTTCTTTAAAGTCAATATCATTAATTAATGATTTAATTATAAGTTAGATAAAATACTTACCAAAGACACAATATATGGTACAGCTAACAAGCCCAAACCGCAAATAAAGGACGCTGCGCCCATAGCTTGGGCTCTCAGTACTGTTGGTAGCATTTCGCCAATCAATACGTAGAACACTGCAAACGAAGCCGCGGCGCACAGCCTACCTAGCATCGCTAGAGACACTGTGATCCACGGCATATCTGTAAGGACAAAGGGCAAGTATATCAAGTATGACTTGATTGATAAACTTAAGACGCCTTTCTTGGAAACGAAAAAAATATTCGACATTCCCATACAAAATAAACAAGATAATCGGACAGTTTGTATGCATAATAGAAAAATTTCTTATGAATGTTGATCAAATACTTTGTACATACAATATTCTTTTCATTATTGCTACGGTGTCACTTACACACACCTACATTGAATATATTAGAATAGAATATACTTTATGGCATACAAAAAATACAAATTGAAACACAATAGTTTACAACAACACAAGTGTACAAAAGGGAGCCCTATTGATAAGGTTGCAGGCAAGGCTTAATAGGTATTACTAGCTTCCGGCCCCGTTAACAGGATTTCCCGTGGGAAAAAAGTATTTTACCGCCGTAAAAAGTACCCTATTTGTTGTTCGCATGTATAAGCTACATTAATGTAAAGTTTCATTAAAATCCGTTTAGTAGTTCCAGAGACTAGCGTGTACAAACAGACAATTTTTTTTTTTCAAAACTTGTATTTTTGTATTCAGCTACACTCCCTTTATCACATGTGTTCCGTCAGAACAGAATTCATAAATGAATTATCTTTCTTTTCTTTCTTAGGTTGTAATAAAATTAGGAACTTGGAAACAAACTAAACAAGAATGACGGACTACTGAAAGTCACATAAATAGCATAATAATACCTTCAGGCACGAAGAGGCAGCTGAGGCAGGCAATGCCACCAATGGACATAAAGACACAGAGCACCCAGCGCCTGCCATACTTCTCCATGCAACGCCACGCTATGAAATATGAAGGCAGTTCTACTGCGCCACCTGTAAAGATCGAAACAAAAGTAAATATGTACTAAGAAATAATAAAGGATTACCTTCTTTTAAATATTTTATCATTTGCAGAGCATTGCTGGTCAAGTGGCATGGGGTTTTTTTTAGCGGGAAGTTTGTGTTGTTGGTTCAAGCGTCGGCACCGTTGTGTTTACGATTTTCAAATTCTTAATGTACCTACGTTTATTCGACGCTCTTACGGTGAAGGAAAACATCGTGAGGAAATCGCACCAGTACAGTAATTCAAAGGTTGTGTGTAAAGTTGACCAACCCGTACTGGGTCAGCATGGTCTACTATGATCTGTTCGCCGTGGTAGGGAAAAACATGAGCTGTAAACAAAACTTAGATAGTCGGTTTTACTTACCGATGAAAAATGCAACATAATCGTTGACTCCTAAATTAGGTGAATTGTAACTTAAACTATTATACACGACTCCTAGCGCCACCCAATCAAACGTAAGGAGAAGGAACTTTTTTCTTATATTCGGATACAAAAATATATCTAAAAGAGACGCTTCACAATCTCCTTCAGAATTTTGATCGTCCATTTTTCTATCTTCTATAGTATCACCTTCATCTTCTTTTATAAATATCCTAGTTACTAATTGTATACTTTTTCTTCTTAACGTATTAGGCGCTGATTTTGTGTAAGGATCAGTTTGAGTCGATTTCTGTAACGACTCAGAATTTAAATGAGATTCTTCGTCTACTGTTGCATCATCATCGTTGTCCTTTTCTTTCAAACGAGATTTTTTGTTTACTATCTCAGCTACTTCCAAAGCGAGTATTCTTTCTATGCTGTCTTGCTTGTTGTCCTCTTGTTCGGGTATTTTGGTTAAATCTGGTTTGAAAGTAAGCATGTTGCTTATTCTTCTGTCAATATATTCGCTTTTGTCATGTTCTGTATGACCCGGAGCATGACCGTTGATGTTTATCATTGTTATTTCTGCTTCTGCGTCTTCTTCTTTGAGCTTTTTCTGAAATTGAGATAATATTTTACTCACATTTTCAATGTTTAAATTTAAAATATGATTATATTTATTTGTCGGTGTCGAATGGCGTTTTGGAGGAGAGTTTTACCTTGAAACACTAATGATTACTGTAAAATAGTTCAAAATTATTTCGGAAACAAAAATGTATGCCAAGATGATGCCAGCCAAGCGATGAAAGAAATTTAATAACGAAAAACAGCAGACAAATAAAATCATTTTTTTACGTATAGAGAATAATAAATGTCTACTCAAAACATTGTTATCTAATACGTTAATTAGCTAGGAACAATGCATTGAGGTTAAAAATAGTTAGCAAAATAAAGATAAATAACATATTAATGAACCCGTATGTTATTCCTGAGCACTTACTGTTTACGAAGAAAAATACGATTGATAAAAGTACACAAAAATAAAATTCGCATTGTTTATAAACTTATTATTTTCATTGACTGAATTGAACAACAGCTAGTAACCACATATTATAAAAACTTCAAGCAAATGTAAAATAGTGTAATAATGATTTATTTACTTAAAAATGTAGGTACATAATTGCACTTAGTACAAATTATAGAGACAGTGAGAAAATACTATGTGAGCATAGTGGTAAAATCACTAAAGCCACTTACTAATAAACTTTAAACCAATTATATGAAAAGTTTTACATACATGAAGCTCTAAAAGAAATCCTCTTGGTAGATCAATCCCATTCCTCTTTGCTATACTCCTCAGAACTTTTTCAGCCTCAGCTATTCTTCCTCTTCCAACAAGCCACCTTGGTGACTCAGGTATCAGCCAATAGTAGCTAAAATATGAAATTAACAACTAATTTGTAGTATATTTCTCTACCCACTAGAAGATCGTCTAAGTCTGATGTTTTCAAGAGCGAATCTATGCAAGAAGTATTTTTAAAGAATCTAGGAAATGTACCAATGGCATACTAATGGACATATTCACGGGTTATCTTTTTGGTTGGTTATTTTGGATCGAGCTTACCGATATTTCGATCAGGTTTGAGCAAAAACCGCAAAGATAACTCGTAAAAAAACTCTGGGTGTTACTCGTAGTAACAGGGAACCGCTAAAATCTAACAATTTTTAAGTTAAATGATGTGATCGTTTGTCCAAATGTTGTGACCGTCTCGGTGTAATCATTTTTATTACTCATTAACAAATATTTTTAATCTATTGTCTAAACTAAAGATACTTGGTAAGAATTTTGTTACACACAAAATATTAAAATATTCCTGGCCTTTGTCCAGAAAATAATCAAAAATATATAAATCTATTTGGTAACAAACAGCACATATTATTATGTCCCCACTGAGAAATTCGAGCCTATCCTAATAAATAAAACCTAATAATAATAAAAAATATTCACCCAAATAGAAAAATGAATGGTAGACTAGTAGCCAAAGATAGGTAGAACCAGTCACGTATGGCGAAGGCGAATAGTGCAAGAAAACACATTCCAGCAGCGAATAAAGTGCTCACTACAATACCTGAAAAAGCGAAAGTATTATTAAAACTTCGTCTTCTAAATTCTATCAGCGATTATAGCATCGTTCGTTAACGATTATAGCATAGATATCCAAAATTTGCATGACCATGATCAGGATCAGGATCAAACCTGACATTACATATATTTCCAATGATCTAACTACTGGTAGTAAGGCTTTTTGGTAACACGAGTAGAAAAGGTAATCAACGCTCCTTATAGGGGATACCAAAAAAGCAAGCAAGCAGCTACTGAGAATACAGGACAAACAAATATTTTTTACCAAGAAATACAGTAAGTATTTATTCATTTGCTGTGCTATTGTTATTACCTGTGTAAGTACATTTAATTGTGCACTGTATAGTGTATTTTTACTGGTCTGATTGAACGCGATTATATCTAAATAAGGTAAGAATGTATCAAGCAAGACTACAAGGTACGTGTAAATCGGTATAGAGTTAAACCCGTAGAAAAACGCGAAATTCTCAAAGAAAAATTGCTTACTGCTATTATGGATAACTCACCAGCTTTATTCCTTTTGGATGGAGGCATCAACTCCAATGCCAGTATGAACGGCTGCTGGTACAACGCTGGAAAGAACAACCCTCCAATGACGCGAAGGACGATGTAGCTCCAGTAAGTGTTGGAGAATGACGCCGCAATAGCTACCGGCACTTCCAGAAATATCATCACGAGGATGGTGGGGCGGCGGCCATATCTACAATCAAAAGGGTTTTTTTAAGTGGATTTTATGAAACCGTGATCACAACATAGCCCTTTTGAAACTCTAATAGTATGTACTTAAGCCGTTGGGGCAAAAAAAGGTTCTTGAACAGGCCACCCACCCATATAGAGGACCGACGATCTGGTGGGAGTCGCGGAAAGCTGCTGGATGCGGGCTAAGCAGGACCGACCTTTGTGGTGATCTTTGGGGAGGCCTTTGACCAGCCGTGGGCGTCTTTTAGCTGAAATGATGGTGATGATATTTTACAGTCTATCTCTTAGCTTCTTCGGACACACTATGTTACAATAAAGCTTTTTGTAGAAGCTCTTGAAGAATATCTTGAGAAAAATGGACGGCAAACGTTCTCAAGGTATGGCGCCTACAAAATGGTCTAACACAGTAAAGTGAGAGGGCAGTGATCAAACATGCGGTCCTCTGCGTATATCCTCAGCATTAAGGGATCGATCCCTCGGTTGTACTTGATCAAATGCAGATTATTTTTACATGATAGACTTAGTCTAGTGGTTTAGGTAATTTAAGAATTCCGTAGTTAAAAGCTAAAATAAAACTGCACATTACCGGTCTGAGAGCCACCCAAAGAACAAATTTCCGAAGATAGAACCAACCCAGAAAAGCGTGTTGCTCGTACGAGGGAGCCAGTCTTTGTCGCAAACCAGAGAAAACTGAAACAGGTAAAATAAATCTCAGTGAAAAATCGAAAATAATCTAAACAAACTTTTCAAAAGCAACAGTCAAGTCAGGCTATCGAGTGTCTCATGAAGAAGACAATACATATTTATTGTAAGCTATCTATAAAATATATCAAACAATTTTAAATCAAGAGGAATTAAGTTAAGTATAATCGTCACTGATATCTATTAATATCACTTGTAATAATAATTACTAGCTTTTTTAATTTATTGAAAGTTTTATGGCTTTTATGTGCTACACCTTATCAATGCTTATGAGCATTATAGTCCGGTCTCTTATGGGCATGCTTGTATGGAAAGGTATACATTTTGGGGTGAAGCAATGCCCTTTGGTCCGAATGTTATACACATCCACCTGAGCTAAAATCGCCCGGTAGCCAGTCATGACCCCGCGACAGGTGGGGGGGAGGGGGGGTCAAAGTACAGAGTTCCCAGCGCTCAGAAAAAAAAATCTGGCGGATCTGTTTGGAGCTTTAGGTCAAGTTTGGTGTCGTTATCAGGTAACTAGATGATGCCCAATTCATTCCCCATACCAGTTTTTTAGGGTTCCGTAGCAAAATATGTCGTAATACTTAAAATTGTAAACTTTTAGTAGTAACAAAATCCAAACAACCCTTCATATTTTAATTTTTTTTGTAGTAAACATGGTTTATAAAAAACACTGTCCGAAAGCACATTTAATTCCCATTCTAAAAACATTAACAGTAAATATAAATTTTACTATTTTTATCGTAGAATTAATTATTTAAAGTTCAGCAACGTTCGTCAGCGCAGCGTAGGGGATGGCAAAAAAACTCGAAAAACAAACACTACAAAAAAAATCCAGTAGGGATATAAGTAAAAGTTATGGTTGTTTTTAAACCTCAACGGAGCACTCGAAATATTGAATGTTTTCTATAATGCGAATGCTCAAGAAAGCAGTCATGTGCATTCCATCTCCAACAGGCAACAGGTACCAGTTTATTAAAGGCTATTTTATTTCTTAGTGTAATCATCTTTTAGAAGTATACACTTGGTATATCTTCTAATCCAAACTTAAAATTTCTTAAAAAAAAAAGTCTTTATCCTGATCCCTTAAAAAATCTTGTACAGCTTGTAAATTTGACTATTTATAATGTGCAATTAATTATTTAATGTACTTACAGCAACGTTCGTGAGCGCAGCGTAGGGGACTACAAAAGATTCGCAAAACAACCGGCCAAGTGCGAGTCGGACTAGCCGATCGAGGGTTTTGTACAAACCTGTAGAAATATAAGTAACTCGTAAAACTGCTCGCAAGAAAATCAAAATCCTTCTTCTTCTGTTGTGTCGATGGCTAGTTTCAATTTTTGTTGCCCAATACCTACCCTGCCACGTTGATTGCTCTTTCTGTGTCCTCTATGAGCTCCTCCGGTGTGTAAGACTTAGGGCATGCAGAACACGACAAACCATGGCCCACCTATCCATGGTTTCGTACTGGAGCTCCATCCCGTCAGAAATACCCCACCTTAACTGATTTTGTTTGATTCAACCAACCTGGGTTCGAAGCCTGTTTAATGATATCCAAAGGGACCTTGGAAGTACTTAGGTAGTAGGGGGGAGACTTTCCGAAAGTGGGACAAACGAGGAAGGCGGCGGGCTCCGCGCCCACCAGGTGTCACGTATAAATTGGGATTTCTCTCGATCGATCGGAGCTATGAGCTTGTAGAACCTCCTAAAGCTTTTCAGCCTTTTTGGACGGGGAATAATCGTACATTAGGTACCTTAGGTCCATTTCAAACTTAGCTCTCTCCATAGCACTCACTGCGCTTCTACGACATCTGTCGAAGCTTTGCCAGCAAGCCAATACAGCATCTGAACCGGAAACGGCTTAAGGCAGCCAGTGATAATCCGGCACGTCTCGTGTAAGGCTACATCCACCTGCTTAGCATGTGCGGAGTGGCACCACATGTTCTCGAAAATGGAGAAAATTTAAGTACGCGCGATTATTAAATACCTGTGTGTGTATGAAACATTTCAGTATAGAGAAGATAGATCATGATTTGCAGACTTGCAGGATACAGTAGGTGTTAATGCTTCTCCATATTCTACAGTGGCACGTTGGTGTGCTTAGTTTAAGCAAGGAAGAACTTCCACCAACGACGACCCACGCTCGGGACATTCTGCGACAGCAGTAACAGAACAAATGGTTAAAAAAGTTGAAAAAATATTTTATCCGATCGTCGTGTAACGTTCGTTTTATTGCTGATAAAGTAAGTATTTTGACAGGAAGTGTCCATAATATTATACACGACTATTTAGGCATGAAAAGTGTCAGCGCACTGGGTGCCTACGCCTAGAATGCTTACGGACGCGCAGAAACAAACCCCCTCTAACATGCCCGGTCCACGCGTGACAGACATAATTTTGTCGTGCGTATTCTCTTATCCTATTGGAGGATATTTCAATATGGCCGGTTTCTAGCGCGACAAACTTTTATCATAGCACTGCATGTTACGGGTGCAGATTAAGAATTTCACAAAGCTGTTTAGATTTGTTACAACAAGATCCTGACCACTTTTTGGCTCGATAAATAACTATGGATGAAACGTGGCTTCACCATTACGATCCTGAAACGAAACAACAGTCTATGACCTGGAAGAGACCGTTTTCTCCAAATCCTAAGAAATTTAAGGTAATTCAATCCGCTGGCAAAATTATGGGCTCTCTTTTCTGGGATAGCCAAAGGGTAGTAATGATCGAATACGTCAGTCATGAAGCCACTATTACGGGGTCTTATATAAGTTTGTGATGAAATAAGCAACGAACGGCGTGGAAAACTCGCAGAAGATGTTTTTATTTTCATCAAGATAAAGCCTCCGCGCACAAGTCCCAAGTTGCCATGGCTGCCATTGAAGATGCTGGCTTTGAAAGGATGGAGCACCCACCCTATTCACCGGACCTCGCTCCTAGTGAGTTTCATCTCTTTCTACGGCTATAGGAGCACCTGGGAGGTCAGAAATTTGATGATAATGACATACCAAGTGTATACTTCTAAAAAGTTTGAAAAATCAAAAAACCTTTAATAAAAATACAACTGTTGCGGAGATGGAATGCACATGACTGCTTTTTTGAGGGGTTGTGTTTAAGAGTATTCAATATTTCGAATGCTCCGTTGAGGTTTCAAAAAAAAAACATAACTTTTACTAATATTCCTACCGGTTTTTTTTGTAGTGCATGGTTTTCGATTTTTTTTGCCGTCCCCTACGTTGCGCTGACGAACATTGCTGAACTTTAAATAATTAATTGTACATTAAAAATAGTCAAATTTATATTTAATGTTAATGTTTTTAGAATGGGAATTAAATGGGCTTTCGGACAGTATTTTTTATAAACCATGTTTACTACAAAAATAATTAAAATATGAAGGTTTGTTTGGATTTCGTTACTACTAAAAGTTTACAATTTTAAGTATTACAACATATTTTGCTACGGAACCCTAAAAAACTGGTATGGGGAATGAATTGGGCATCATCTAGTTACCTGATAACGACACCAAACTTGACTGAAAGCTCCAAACAAATCGGCCAGAATTTTTCTTCTAAGCGCTGGGAACTCTGTTCTTTGCCCCCCCCTCCCCCCCACCTGTCGCGGGGTCATGACTGGCTACCGGGCGATTTCAGCTCAGGTGGATGTGTATAACATTCGGACCAAAGGGCATTGCTTCACCCCAAAATGTATACCTTTTCCCATAAGAGACCGGACTATTAAGGCGCTGGGATGAGCTAAATGCGCATCATATTCGTTTGTCGCTGGCAAAAAGTATGCAACATATCAAGCCAAAATAAAAATATGTTATTATTGAGCATATTTCCTACAAGATTGTTGTTTCCAAAACACGATTTCGTAAACTTTTCTCGATAGAAAATGAGTCCAAAGTCAGCTCTCACCGGCCATAAATCTTTAGTCGATACGGCTAATATGTGAAGTGTTTTTGATAAAAAATATTAAAATAAATTCATATGGCGTTTATCTATTTTGCCCTTGTTTCAGATTTTTGATTAAGTAATTAGTTTTTACACAATTTCGTTTTGTTTTATTTCACAACTTGAATTCAGCAGCGCGCGCACCCACCATTATTTGCTTCTCTCTTACTTGTACCGAGACCGACAGTGATCGCTGAGGCGCGCTGCTAGACGGACCTATGTCGCTCTTCGTTCCGCGCTCCCTTCGCTTACATTTACTAAAGCGGGAATAATATTTCTTTAAATAAATTGTAATATCTACAAATTTGTACATAGAAGTATTTGTTTTTACCTAAAATATTTGTGTTTGCTTGTAAATTGATATATAAACTGTAAATAAATGTAAAATAATAATAATCTTAAGTATAGTAACTGTGTAAAAATGGAAAATAAAACAAATAATAGAAGATTGGGTTGGGGAAGAGGCGATTATATCTCAAAAAACAGAAACAAATGATGGAAGTTATAAAGTAAGTAGGTACCTACCTAATCTACCTACCTATATTGTTTTACTATAAAATGATTCATTGGAGTATTTCGCTAGTTCAAAATAATACTCGATCAAAGAGGTGAGCTATTTCAATCATGCTCACGTTGTCCAAACAGTCTAGTTGGGAAAGTCGTGATACTGAAAGACCACATTTTCGTGGGTTCAATTCCCGGATATATTCGTATCTTTTTTAATTTTTTTTTATTCTCATTTTATTACTATAATTGATTTTCTCTCTATTCTATTATTTATAAACAAAATTATAAACAAAATAAAATTTAAATACATGCTGTCTACTAGAGAAACTATGAAGGGATGAAATAAATAGTAATTTACAATAAAAAAATACGTAAATACCTACATAAAAAAATTAAAAATCATTAAATCGTTGATGTACGTATTCTGCTTTAATTTTTCAATATTTTGTTCAATTCCTAACACAAAAAAAGAAGATAAATATTTGTATGACTTTCAGCGCCATCTTTCGATTTTGGTGATTCATTATTTCGTCGTTCTCGCGTTCTGTTCCTGACGCACTTGAGGTCTTATTAGTGCACAATTTCGCCGGACATGTGATGGCGGGACGTTATCGAAAGAGTTTGCGACCATAGCTGAAAATCCAAACGCTCAAGGTCATTGGCTATAGCTAGCGCCTTAAGTATTAGTCATCAATAATGCTTTGATTGTATTTTTTTATACAAATCCTAATACTTACATCTGTAACAAGTGTTCTAGTGTACTGCTCGGTGTCAAATTTCCATCCATGAGCACATTGGCTTGCATCTGAACTTCTTATTGCTAGAAGTGCATCTTTTACTTTTGCTATCTGGAAAACAATTTGGTCATCTTTAGAATCTAGTTACGCAGGATCGTGTCAAGTAAACAGCAGCCGTGTGTAACCATTGGAAGCAAGTTTTGCCGGCTTCATAGTAGAATATACTTTAATGGAGAAATTTACTTTTTGGGGGAGGTCTCTGAAGGAGGCCTTTGTCCAGCAGTGGACGTCTTTTCGTTGAAATGATGATGATACTTTATTGTACACCAGGAATAACAAGACATTATAATTCTAGTGACAGACAACCGATGCAATGTTTAGGTAGGTTACTAGTAGTAAGGATGTGTGGGTTCTGGATCACTTTCGCCGAGCCATGCTCGCCCGCGTTTCTCGATCTCTGATTTTGGGCCAATTTTGGCGGATTGGGAAAATCGCGGGTTAAAAAAAAAAAAAAAGGTTGTTTGATATCAAACTAGGGGTATTGCCCCCCATCTAAGACGATAGCACCGACTCCCAGCTCTCTATCTCACACGGTTTCCGAGATATAAAATGCATATGCTCATGAAATACACTCAATGGAAAGGGTCGGCTACCTGGCTATTGTCCCTTAATTGGGGTTCGCTTTTGTTAACCGCGACTCGGATTTTTGATATCACTCTCACTTGCGCAATTGCTGCACGCTCCCGAACGCAGCATTAACTAGCGTGTATGTTAACGATGTATTTGTCGCCTATTACATAATAATATGAACATGTTATCGAAAGCGATTTAGGTACCTACACCCATAAATGGGGGTGTAACATTGTTAAGCACTGATCGCAGCCCTGTTTTTTCACGCGCACTAGCTGTCTGATCCCGCCTCTATTACTTCTGCGGCCTTATCTACCACGTCTTTTTAACATAAATCTAACCTAACCTAACCTAGCCTTGATTAGCGAGTTGATTAATAAGCAGATTATTAATTAGGGCGCGAATCAAAATCAAGCCGCGGAGGCCTGTTCTTATTGGATTCTGACCTGGCGCGGCCTTATCAATCACGTATTTATAACATAACCTAATCCAACCTAACCTACCCGAACCTAACCAAACTTAACCTAGCTTTTTATTAGCGAGCCAATTAATTAGCAGATTATTAATTAAGGCATGAATCAAACTCATCCCGCGGGAGTCTGATTTTGTTGATTTTAAACCTAGCGCGGCTTCATCTACCACGTCTTCATAACATAAATCTAACCTAACCTAACCCAGCCTTTATTGAGGAAGTATTTCATTAGAGTGTTATTAATTAGGGTGCGAATCAAACTCAACCCGCGGAGCCTGATTTTCGTGTAATTTAGACCAGCTTATCGTATTCCAATAGGCTGTTTTCGTGACTATCTCGTTTATATAACCAAAACGACCACTAACTCACATCTCTTTTTTCAATTGTATTAATGTCTTTGTACGTACTTGTGCAATATAAGTTTCTTTTTTTGCCATCCCTTTAAAATTGTGTATTCCTTTGGCTAAATCTAATAGGGCAGTTTATAGTGGCTATTGATGTGAAGCGGCACCATTGTCTTTATGAGCGGACGCCAACTCTTAACTCTTTCTCCAATTGTAAAAAGCCTTTATTCTCGAATTGCACAATATCATTCTACAAGTTTGTTTTTTTATTTATTGCATAACGTTTTGTTGTCATCCTTTGAAAATTTTATCCTGTCGCGTCGACTGAATATAAAAGAACTATTTATTGTAAGCTAGTTTGAATAGGTCCGCGAACATTTATCTTTATGAAGACATTTTTTATGATGGTGTAACGTGTAAGGGACTGATTTATTGCTTTGTTTTCGTCCTTTAAAAATGCACCTGATTTTGAAAGTTGATCGAGTTGCGACACGTTCGTACCATTGATGTGAAGGGACACCATTGTTTTTATAAATACAAATTTTTACCTGATGGTGTAAGGGACTGGTTTATTGTGCTGAGTTCACAATGCATTCAACTTGTCGTGACATGTATTCCCCACTGCGACCACCCTAAAGCTGCTAGAGCAGTGTTATAAAAGCGAACCCTACTTAGCTCATCCTATTCAGTTTGTGAGTGACATTGAAGCAGCCAGCGCAGCGGTCGGAAGATCTCCTCCAATTCAACTATGGATGTAAGTAACTTTAACTACCTATCACTCATAATATGTGTACTTTATGTTGTTTTCGTTGTCCATCTTAAATAACCACTATACTGTGGTTGTATAGTTATTAAACTAGTACCTAGCGGTATGGTTTTGACTCTAGCTCTCCACCGTTAGCCGAATGTAAATATGTAATAGTTCAATTAGGATCTTACCATACTTGTTAACCTGTTTTCATGAGTCAAAATTTATCGACAAACTATAAATAACGTGTACCTTTATGCTTATTTCACAGTTTCAAGATAACACCTTCAAAAGCTACTACTTTCCTGATTCCCCCGATGGTGATGACGCTGTGGACTCATTGGTGATTGATGTTAAGAAAAAGGCATCGAAAAGAAGCAACAACATTGAAGCATTCTTTGAAAAACCAAAAAAGAAAAAGAGGGCCGCGACTCAGTCTTCAAGTGTATCGACGGCTTGCGATGATGGTGTATCGTATATCGCGTCGAGTGAAAATGAGGGCATAACCGCATCTCATTTCGTCAAAATTGAAGTTTACGACATGAACAAGATCCGCAACATCTCACCTATGAACTATTGGAAACACGCAGACGTTCGTGTCAAGTATTATGCGCAGTCTGAGGATGATAAAAATTATCAAAGCGCGAGAGATATAATATATCTCATAACAAAACAACTCGCCGTGAAACGGGACTGCTGCAAATATTATATCGAACGCAAGCAGGAAGATGCAAAATAAACTAATTATATGCCAACAAGAATCTCACGGACACAACAAGTCGCAACTCGTCATTCCTCGAGGCATTGTAAAACAACAAAAAAGGCGGGCAAACAATATCGCCACCCCACTCCACACCATATATAAGCGTTTCGACTTGTGCAACATTTATTCACTCGTTAAATTTTACTCACACCAGAACAAGTATAAAAATGGAAACTCTACAGAATGAAGTCAATGAAGAACTCTATCGACTTTGTCAAGAAGCAGAGGAACAAGACTTAGGGAAGCAAACTGTGTGAGTATAATTTTGTCCCTGTTTTGAGTTTATTTTATTAATATTCACATAGGACCAATTTAACCAATTTTATAACTTATGTTTTTTTATCTCATTGTAGAGTACCATTCCAAATTGGTGGAAAACGAAAAGCCAAGGCCAGCAACAGCAGTATTTCAAAACGTCTTCGAACTCAAAAGCTGCCTTCTAACGCGGAGTCTTCATCACTACCAGCTCCACGACCACTACCAAACGCAGCATCCACCAGTTCTGGAGACTTAAAAGAACAAGACATTGTTACTTGTGAAATATGTAATCATGCGGTGAGTCGAAGATATTTCGCTAATCATTTACGCAGCAAATCACACAAGGAAAAAATTTTAATTCAAAGGCATCGTCTTAGCAACGTAGAAATTATCAATACAGCTTTTGGTTCGAGAATATTAACATATCGCATTCATCCTCCACATACCGATGAAAATAATGTGCTTAAAAGTCCCGAAATGTTCATATCTTCCGTTAAAAATACTGTGTTATTTCTTCTGGAGGATTGCCTAAAAGAATTAACGGCTATTAAAGTAAATTTTATTGTTCATGCGGACTTCATTCAGGAAACCAAAGATATTAAAAACTCATTCGACTTTCAAACTTGCAACTGGTCTCTTTGCATAGGAGATAAATTAGAGGATTATTTAAATTCATTAAGTGTGGATATTACTTCTAAAATGATGAACTTTGAAAAAAAAGACAGCGGTTGGTCCTTACAAAAAATACTGTGTTTAGAAATGAACGTTAATCAATTTAATCCTTTACGCGGCTCTTCGTACATTGACCTACCCCTCGATATTAAACATAGAAAAGCTGTAGTAAATGTTAAAAATAATGATGTGCAATGTCTAAAATGGGCATTACTTGCTGCTCTCTATCCTGTTAATAATAATAAAGATCGGGTATCATCATATTTGAGAAACGTGAATAAGTTAAACTTTGATGGTGTTTCTTTCCCTGTAAAGTTGAAGGATTTGAAAAAAGTAGAGGCCCAAAATAATATTAGTATCAATGTCTTCGGCTTAGAGTATAATAAGGAAAATAAATGTAATAACGTGGTGGGGCCCCTGTACTTCACCAAATGTCGTAAAGATATTCATATTAACTTGTTGTATGTGACAAATGGTTTAAGAAATCATTATTGTCTAATTCAAAATTTGTCGCGCCTAGTGAGCAGACAAATTACAAATCGGAAAGATGCAATTCATATTTGTGATGGTTGCTTGCTATATTTCAGAACCAAAGATAGCTTAATTATACATCAGGAAAGAGATTGCGCACAGGTAGTCATCGAACTACCTAAAGTTGACTCGGATATTGAATTTGACAAATTTGACAAAAAACTAAAGTTACCGTTTGTTATTTATGCTGATTTTGAAGCCATATTAAAACCAATAAAATCATGTGATCCCGATTCATCAAAATCATTTACAATTTCAACGCATGAACACGAAGTATTTAGCTACGGTTATTTTATTAAGTGCTCATACGATGACAGGCTTTCCAAGTATCGAACTTATGCAGGACCTGATTGTGCTAAGAAGTTTATGGAAAGTTTACTTACAGATGTGACTGAAATACATAAAAAAAACTGTTTTCGAAAACACCACCAAACGCTTAACGAGAACGATAAGTTGAAAATTCATCAGGCAAAATTATGTTACATATGTGATAATAAGTTAAATACAGACCGTGAATTATATTATGATCCAAACACTGGCCAGTTTCGTGGTGTTGTGCATAAAAAATGTATTTCAAATTATAAAATTCCCTCTTTTGTTCCAGTTCTATTCCATAATTTAAGTAATTATGATGCTCATTTTATTGTTCACGCGTTGGACTTTGTTGATGGTGAAATAGAAATAATTCCTCAAAATAAAGAGAAGTATATATCTTTCACCAAAAAGATTTCCATAAATGGTAATAATAATATAGTATCGATAAGATTTTTAGATTCCTTCAGATTTATGCCAAGTAGTTTAGATAGTTTAGCTAAAAATCTGACTGAAGATCAATTCACCGAAATGAAAAAACAATTTCCTATAGAAAGCGACTTTCGTAGATTAATAAAAAAAGGTGTATTTCCATATGAATATTTAAGTTCTTATGATTCATTACAAGTTACATCCCTCCCTGATGAAAAACAATTTTATAGTTCTTTGACTGGTGCATATATATCAAATAACGATTATATTCATGCTCAGGATGTTTGGAATCATTTTAATTGTAAAAATTTGTTAGATTATTCAAACATTTACTTGAAAACTGACGTCATGTTGTTAACAGATATTTTTGAAAACTTCCGGAATGTGTGCATTAATACGTATGATTTAGATCCAACTCAGTATTATACAGCACCTGGCTTGAGTTGGGATGCAATGCTGAAATACACAAAAATTAAATTAGAATTGTTCAATGATTTTGATAAAATCGCATTCATCAAATCGGGTATAAGGGGTGGCATTTCTGTATGTTGTAACAGATACGGTAGGGCTAATAACCAATATCTCGATGATTTTAATCCCAATATACCAAAATCCTATTTAATGTATCTAGATGCAAATAACCTCTATGGATGGGCAATGTCACAGTACCTACCTGAAGGTGACTTTAAATGGGTTAGCTCTGACACACATTTTTTAGTCTCCCCCACATCTGCTGTAGGATACATATTAGAAGTAGATCTCGACTACCCTGAAAACCTTCATGATTCACATTCAGATTTTCCATTATGCCCCGAAACTGTTGCTATCGGAGGTAGCAAAGATAAGAAGTTGGTTCCTAATTTGCATAGTAAAAAAAAATATGTTATACATTATAGAAATCTGATGCAGTGTATAGAATTAGGTATGAAGCTGGTCAAAGTTCACAGAGTGCTACAATTTAAACAAAGTCCATGGTTGAAGAAATATATTGACCTTAATACAGAATTAAGAACTTTAGCCAAAAATGAGTTCGAAAAAGACTTCTATAAATTGATGAACAATTCCGTGTTTGGTAAAACGATGGAAAATATTGAAAAAAGGGTCAATGTAAAGTTATTAACACATTGGGAAAATCACGGTAAAACCCTGGGTGCACAAAGCTTGGTCGCTCGACCTGAATTTCACAGTCTCTCTATATTTTCTGATTCATTGGTCGCCGTTCAGTTAAAAAAAACTAAATTATTTTATAACAAGCCCATTTATTTGGGATTTTGTGTATTGGATATCTCTAAAACTTTAATGTATAATTTTCATTATAAATATATCAAACCAAAATATGGTGAAAACGCTAAATTACTGTACACTGATACGGACAGCTTTATTTATCATATATTTACCGATGACTTTTATAAAGATACACGAAGTGACATTATTAATTATTTCGATACGTCCGACTATCCACCTAACAATATCTTTGGTTTCCAACTAGCAAATAAAAAGAAGTTAGGTTTTTTCAAAGACGAAAACAATGGGAAAATCTTACGAGAGTTTGTGGGGTTAAGGTCGAAAATGTATGCAATTAATGTTGATCACAAAACGACAGCTAAAGCCAAAGGTGTGAGTAAAACTGTTACTAAAAACATGAACATGGAAATGTATAAAGCATGTTTATTTGGCAGAGAAATAAAGATATCAGAAATGTGTAGAATTAGAAGTTTAAAACATGTGCTCCACACACAAAAAATAAACAAAATTTCCCTATCTTTTAATGACACCAAGCGATATTTTATAGGAGACTCTACTGATACCTACGCTTGGGGTCATTATAGAATTAAATGATTTGCCTACCTATGTGTCCGTAGTTCTAGAATAATTTAGTTTAAGTCCATGTTTGTAATGTTCTCGTGAAGTTCTTGTTTCTTTAACCTTTTACTTGTAATTTTTATTGCATCTACGTGTAATTTTATGTAATGTGTTGTAAATAAATAATTGATAATAAATAAAATAATGATTCTCTATGTAAAAATTTCCTTTTATTTATTTTATTTCATTCTTGGCTAATCAACCTCCGGGTATAGACGCTATTTGGGTTGATATAATGTTTCATTTTATTCACCCTTTCACGGCTATAGTAGCGGGCCCTAGCGGGTGCGGAAAATCAAATTTCGTAACAAATTTTTTAAAACACTGTGAAGAAGTTTGTAATGAGCAATTTTCGGAAGTGATATGGTGTTATGATGAAATGCAACCTTTATACAATTTAGACAATGTAAATTACAGTCAGGGTATTCCAGATTTGAATATGTTTGATGGTAAATGTCCTAGACTTTTGATAATTGACGACCTTATGAGGGAATCAGATGGTCGAATAGTTGATATTTTCACAAAAGGTAGCCATCACAGAAACCTCAGCGTTTTCTACATCACGCAAAACTTATTTCATCAGGGAAAAGGGCAACGAGATATTTCTCTAAATTCAAGCTACATAATTTATTTCAAAAATCCCAGAGACAGAACACAGATACGTTATTTGGCTCGTCAAGTCTACCCAGACAATACAAAATTTGTTGAAGAAGCCTACAAGGACGCAACTTCTCGAGCTCACGGATATATTTTAATAGACCTCAAACAAAATACTAATGATGTTTGTCGTTTTAAAACTAAAATATTTCCATTTGACAATCACTGTACAGTTTATGTACCCAAAAGGGGGTATAAATATGATGCACAACAAACTATCTTAGTCAGTACAAGAAAATGAGTGAAGTGGAAACCCCGCATCCAAAGAATTTACTAAAAGCACTACACATTATTAAACCACAATATCGTGAAGCTTTGCTAGAATGCTTTGATGATGATGAAATAAAACAAATTTGTGAGTGCATTTTAAATCTTTTCAAAGGAAAAATAATCATAAAAGAAACAAGAGAAACCATATTCAACATTTGTAAATTAAATTGCTTCATTTCTACCGACGCAGTCTAACTCAGCTCTTGACA
The DNA here is from genome assembly GCA_948473455.1 of Teleiodes luculella. Classification (NCBI taxonomy): domain Eukaryota; kingdom Metazoa; phylum Arthropoda; class Insecta; order Lepidoptera; family Gelechiidae; genus Teleiodes; species Teleiodes luculella. Next base: position 3,026,034 of record OX419603.1, read on the forward strand.
AATAGTGTTAATATAAGAAACGATGACAAGAAGAGTTAGGTCTCATAAAAATTTACTGCAAGCATTATTAACTTTAAAACCTAAGTATAGACAAGCTTTGTTAAAGTTTTGTGGAAGTGAGGAAATAAATTGTATTATTGAATGTATTTTCAATGTTTTAAAAGGTAGAGTACCTTTAAAGGACAAAGACAAACGCAAACTAAAAAAACATCAAGGTATATTAAGAAAGTTGGTGTCAAAAAGCGGATGTGATAAATCAAGAAAACAGGTTATTATTCAGAAAGGTGGAGCGTTTTTACCTATTATTCTCGGGTCCGTACTCAGCGCATTACTAGGAGCTATTGTAAAATAAAATCACAAAATGGAAAACGTCAAGAAAATGATTTTAATTGAGCCTGATATTGTCGAAAAACTCAGAGCAGGTGGCGACAATAGCTGTACTAAAAATTTAACACGTTTGGATGAAGAAATGCACAAAATCTTAAAAACTAAAATCGATGACAGAGAAAAATGGCAACTATATTTACAAACTCTGCAAAGATACCTTCATCATATCGGCGAGGATCGTAAACCATTACAGATACCTATACTGCCTATAGAAAGCAAAGATGATACAATAAAAGAACCAGTCAAACCTGAAAAAAGCTCAGACGATGAAAGGCCCCTCATAACCCTCTACACAAAATCACAGATACTAACCACTTTACCAAAGACATACAAATTGAAAGGTGAGCTTTTGTTAGATTTTCTCTTAAACAATAAGGATAAAATTCACTGGAACGAGAAGGGCACTGTTTTTATTGGTAACAGAGAACTTTATAAAAGCAATATTGTCGATCTCATTACTGATTTCATAAAACCCAGTAGTAAAAGTTCTCCAGCCGGATGGACAGATTTCGGAATAGTCCTTAAAGATTTACAAGTACCTATGAGTTACATAGGAAATAAAAAAAGACAAACGTATATAATCTCACTATCCCAAAGCCCCACTTTAAACAAAACCCTTGAAGATATCTATAAAGGCTCAAAACACACGCCTGAGAATTATTCCACACCATTACGCACGCCAACAGCCAGTGCAGAACCTAGAAAAAGAAAAAAAATCACTTGGGACAAATGGACCCCTTACTAGAAATAAACAATATTTATTATGACGTGTCTCACCCAGCTGGATATAGTAGTGCAAATAAACTATCAGAAGCAATGAAAAATAAAATGTCCAAATATGAAACACAAAAATGGTTACAATCACAGGATACGTACACCTTGCACAAACCAGTCCATCGAAGATTCCCTAGAAACAGGTATATTCTATCAAATTTAAATGAACTTTGGCAAGCTGACTTAAGTGATATGCGATCCTATAGTGAGTTCAACGATGGTTATAAATATATATTGTGTGTGATTGATGTCTTCAGCAAATATGCATTTGCAAGAGCAATTAGATCAAAGAATTCTGAATCTATAAAAAAATCTTTTGAAGATATATTTTTGGAAGCTAAGGTTACTCCTAGGCATTTGCAATCAGATAAAGGTACTGAATTTATTTCAAAAGATGTGAGATCATTTTTATTGAAACATGGTATAAATTATTATACAACGAATAATCCGGATATCAAAGCTAGCATAGTGGAGAGATTCCAACGTACGCTTAAAATGAAGATGTGGCGATATTTTACACATAATGATACAAATCGATACGTGGATATTCTACAAGATTTACTTCACTCATATAACCACAGTTTTCACAGAAGTATTAAAATGTGCCCCTGTGATGTTAATTCCGATAACATTATGACGGTATGGCGAAATTTATACGAAGAAAAGGGAAATAAAACTCATAAAAATAGGAATCCACCAAAATTTAAAGTAGGTGATCATGTCAGGATTACTAAATATAAACACATTTTTCAAAAGGGTTACGAAACCAACTGGAGTGATGAAGTATTCGTCATTAATTCGGTTATAGAGAGATCTCCATGGGTTGTTTATTCAATAAAAGACCTACAAAATGAAAATATAATTGGCACTTTTTATGAGAGAGAATTGCAGAAGGTAATTTATGACCCCACCGCTAAATATAAAATAGATAAAATACTAGGCACTCGTTACTCTGGTCGCAGAAAGGAATTATTTGTGAAGTGGAAAGGTTATCCCAATAAATTTAATACCTGGGTTTTAGCTTCTTCTCTGGAAAAATCATGATTGACGAAGAATTCTATTTAACTTTACCAAGTAATAGCTCCGCACCATACTTTCCTGATAATAAAACAGCAAATTTTTCAACAAAATTACCAAAATCCATTAAATTAGAAGGCGAATGGTTAGTGGGAGTCGTAGAGTTTCAGTATCCTTGTACTATTTTCACCGTGCAAGAAAATAATAATATTACGTACATAACTAAACGAGTGCAAGATCCCAATGAAAACGGCCAAGTTTCTCTAATTACATACAAGAGTCATATACCAACTTCCAGTTACGAAAATATACAAGATGTTATAACAGCTCTTAATTCAAGAGAAACTTTCAAATTGAGACAAGACAAAGTTTCAAAACTAGTTACTCTTACCGGAGATACAAATAATTTAACTTCATTGCACTTTTCTCCAAAACTGAGTTTACAACTTGGATTTGATCCTTATACCAATGTAGCGCACAAAAAAACCGGAAAATTTCCGGCTAATATTTATCTAGGCTTACCGTCACAACTTTACATTTATTGCGACATAGTGGAACCTCAAATGGTAGGGGATGTCATGAGTCCTTTGTTAAGAATTATAACTTTAGACCCCGTAAAATACGTATATGGTTCGAGCAAAATGCATATTTTTTCCCCACCTCATTATATTCCTGTCATGCGAAGAGAATTTGATACAATAGAGATAGATATAAGATCAAACACTGGTGAACATATACCATTTCAATTCGGGACGAGCTGTGTTAAACTACATTTCAAACGTAAATAATTAACATGTATCTAAAACATAATAATAATGGTATTTGCCCATATCACCACTATTATTCTCATCAAGCGGGGACTGGCGTTGGAGTAATTTACAAAGGTGTACCTTATCAGCGTGGTCATGGCATAGGTAGCTTCTTGGGGGGTCTGTTTCGATCAGTTCTTCCGCTAATATCTAATGGAGCTAAAGTTGTAGGTAGGGAAGCATTGAATGCAGGGATGGGACTTCTATCTGACATAGTAAGTGCTAAGCCTTTAAACGAATCTGTTACAAATCGCTTTAAAGAGGCCACATCCAATTTAAAAACTAAGGCTGATGCTAAAATTTCAAGAGTGATGAACGGATCAGGGTATAAAACTAAAGCACGAAGCAAACGAAACCTCATTCAATCACTGAAATTGAAGGAGAGCGCAGCGAAAAAGCCTAGGAAGAATAAGAATTTATCTTACAACGATATATTTTCATAAAAAACAAAATGTCATTTTTACATCATAGTTCTTGTGAATGTGCTAAGTCGGAATTGGATTTATTTGCTTTACCATCGACTCAAACAAGCATAGAAAGTGGACAATGGATTCATTATAAACCTATCTCATCTCTAAGTGACGATGGACCAATAGAATTTCAAGTTCCTGGATCTGGGGATGACTATATCGACTTGTCGCACACGATGCTTCATATCAAAGCTAAGATATTAAACCAAGATTTAACAGCTTTGAACTCTGATACAACGCCTGTTGCACCCATAAATAACTGGCTTCATTCACTATTCAGTCAGGTAGATATCTATCTGAATCAAAAACTAATATCTCCCCCGAACAATACTTATGGATATCGAGCATACATTGAGACATTACTTAATTATGGCCCACCGGCGAAAGAGTCGCATCTCACATGTGCGATGTGGTATGAAGACACTGCTGGAAAAATGAACAACGCTGATGATAACAATAAAGGATTCGCAGCGAGGCTAAAATGTGTGAAGGACAGCAAGGAAGTGGAAATGATTGGACATTTACATGCGGATGTTTTTAATCAGGATAAGTTTCTGATTAATGGAGTCGAAATGTGTGTAAAACTAGTTAGATCTAGAGAATCCTTTAACCTCATGGCTGCGTCAAATGATATTAAAATAAAAGTGTCGATTACGGATGCAACGCTAATGATTCGTAAAGCTCGCATTAATCCGAGTGTACTGCTTGCTCATCAGAAGGTTCTAGCTAGTACAACTGCAAAATATCCTATTACACGAGCCGAGGTAAAAGTGTTAACTATTCCATCTGGTGTCCAAGGAAAAACACTTGATAATGTATTTCTCGGACAAATACCGAAGAGGTGTATCATAGGGTTTGTTAACAATACGGCATTCAACGGAAGTTTTACCAAAAACCCCTTTGATTTTGACAATTATGGTATAAATACTTTTAGTTTATATATTGATGGTACACAAATTCCCTCAAAGGCACTACAACCCCAATTTAGCAGTGGGTTACATACAAGCATGTTTCACACATTATTTTCAGGGACTGGTATTCATTTTTTGAATGAAGGCAATGGTATTAATAAGGATAGGTATGCGAAGGGATACTGTTTGATGGCCTTTGATTTAACCCCTGACTTATCCGCAAATTCGACTTCCCACTGGAACCTAGTTAAACATGGAAGTGTTAGGTTAGAAGTAAGATTTGAAAACGCTCTATCTGAAACAATTAATTGTATTGTGTATGCTGAATTTGATAACTTAATTGAAATTGATAAAAATAGAAATGTAAGTGTTGACTTCAGTAGTTAGATGTACTATAGTATATAAGACGAGTTTTTGTTCATATGTAATCATAATATTATTTGCTCTTAAATTAGTTAGTCACAATAAAAGACAAATAATGAATACTCTCGATATCAGTAAATATCTAGATACGATAAATCATTCTCTAACGTATAATGTATTTGCAGCCAATCGGTTACCAATGTACATGACGAATCCTATTTATCTAATTAGTAACTTGGATCCTGACACAAAGCCGGGTTCACATTGGATCGCAATTTTCATAAATGCTAATGGTATTGGAGAATATTTCGACACCTTCGGTCGAAAGCCAGATGGTAGTCATTTAGCATTTCTGAGAAGAAACTCACGTAGATGGATTTATACCAGCAAAGTTATTCAAAGTTTATTTTCATCATTCTGTGGTGAATATTGTCTTATGTATTTGTACTTTAAATATCGAGGTATGAGCTTAAAGGATTTCACCAATATGTTTACATCAGATACAGTGAACAATGATATTTTACTGAAGAAAATGTTTGATGTCTATTTTCATAGGTAATCTTCAGATAATTCAATACTTATACTTTGTAATTAGATTAAGAATAAACAAAAAATAAAGTAAGATTAATTAGACGTAAACTTTGTTTTATTTATGTAGAGATTTGAAAAAATACAAACAAATTAAAATTAAAAATTATTTATTATTAAAATGAAGTACACAAACTTAAAACTAAACCATTGTGGGGGAATAAAGCGATGGCGATAGGGGGATACCACTGTCACTGTTTCTCATAATTTCCGCAATTTCTGCGTTTTCTTCTTCACTCCAATCCAGCAGGAGTGGGTTCACACGTCGTTCAGCTTCGGGTATTGGAGATTCTTGGCGAGAATATCCGTAGAGTCGGTCCTCTCCGCCCTTCCGATTCTCCTCGCAAGTTGGGCAATAGGCTTTAACTCGCCAAACTCCATCAATTTCATCGAGATCTTCTTCTTTGTAGAAATTGTGCCCATCGCACGGTGTAAAATATGGTTTAACACTTTCGTCCTCGACCATAAATTGTGGCAATAACCCTTGTATATACCACAACCGGATGAATTTGTGATATTTTTTCATAATTATATCTTTTCCCAGTGAAACTATGTCGTCTTTATCAAGGATCATGTTGATTTTTTTCTTCTTAACTTCTGCAACGACGGTGAAAATAGGAGTGAATAAATGTTGCACAAGTCGAAACGCTTATATATGGTGTGGAGTGGGGTGGCGATATTGTTTGCCCGCCTTTTTTGTTGTTTTACAATGCCTCGAGGAATGACGAGTTGCGACTTGTTGTGTCCGTGAGATTCTTGTTGGCATATAATTAGTTTATTTTGCATCTTCCTGCTTGCGTTCGATATAATATTTGCAGCAGTCCCGTTTCACGGCGAGTTGTTTTGTTATGAGATATATTATATCTCTCGCGCTTTGATAATTTTTATCATCCTCAGACTGCGCATAATACTTGACACGAACGTCTGCGTGTTTCCAATAGTTCATAGGTGAGATGTTGCGGATCTTGTTCATGTCGTAAACTTCAATTTTGACGAAATGAGATGCGGTTATGCCCTCATTTTCACTCGACGCGATATACGATACACCATCATCGCAAGCCGTCGATACACTTGAAGACTGAGTCGCGGCCCTCTTTTTCTTTTTTGGTTTTTCAAAGAATGCTTCAATGTTGTTGCTTCTTTTCGATGCCTTTTTCTTAACATCAATCACCAATGAGTCCACAGCGTCATCACCATCGGGGGAATCAGGAAAGTAGTAGCTTTTGAAGGTGTTATCTTGAAACTGTGAAATAAGCATAAAGGTACACGTTATTTATAGTTTGTCGATAAATTTTGACTCATGAAAACAGGTTAACAAGTATGGTAAGATCCTAATTGAACTATTACATATTTACATTCGGCTAACGGTGGAGAGCTAGAGTCAAAACCATACCGCTAGGTACTAGTTTAATAACTATACAACCACAGTATAGTGGTTATTTAAGATGGACAACGAAAACAACATAAAGTACACATATTATGAGTGATAGGTAGTTAAAGTTACTTACATCCATAGTTGAATTGGAGGAGATCTTCCGACCGCTGCGCTGGCTGCTTCAATGTCACTCACAAACTGAATAGGATGAGCTAAGTAGGGTTCGCTTTTATAACACTGCTCTAGCAGCTTTAGGGTGGTCGCAGTGGGGAATACATGTCACGACAAGTTGAATGCATTGTGAACTCAGCACAATAAACCAGTCCCTTACACCATCAGGTAAAAATTTGTATTTATAAAAACAATGGTGTCCCTTCACATCAATGGTACGAACGTGTCGCAACTCGATCAACTTTCGAAATCAGGTGCATTTTTAAAGGACGAAAACAAAGCAATAAATCAGTCCCTTACACGTTACACCATCATAAAAAATGTCTTCATAAAGATAAATGTTCGCGGACCTATTCAAACTAGCTTACAATAAATAGTTCTTTTATATTCAGTCGACGCGACAGGATAAAATTTTCAAAGGATGACAACAAAACGTTATGCAATAAATAAAAAAACAAACTTGTAGAATGATATTGTGCAATTCGAGAATAAAGGCTTTTTACAATTGGAGAAAGAGTTAAGAGTTGGCGTCCGCTCATAAAGACAATGGTGCCGCTTCACATCAATAGCCACTATAAACTGCCCTATTAGATTTAGCCAAAGGAATACACAATTTTAAAGGGATGGCAAAAAAAGAAACTTATATTGCACAAGTACGTACAAAGACATTAATACAATTGAAAAAAGAGATGTGAGTTAGTGGTCGTTTTGGTTATATAAACGAGATAGTCACGAAAACAGCCTATTGGAATACGATAAGCTGGTCTAAATTACACGAAAATCAGGCTCCGCGGGTTGAGTTTGATTCGCACCCTAATTAATAACACTCTAATGAAATACTTCCTCAATAAAGGCTGGGTTAGGTTAGGTTAGATTTATGTTATGAAGACGTGGTAGATGAAGCCGCGCTAGGTTTAAAATCAACAAAATCAGACTCCCGCGGGATGAGTTTGATTCATGCCTTAATTAATAATCTGCTAATTAATTGGCTCGCTAATAAAAAGCTAGGTTAAGTTTGGTTAGGTTCGGGTAGGTTAGGTTGGATTAGGTTATGTTATAAATACGTGATTGATAAGGCCGCGCCAGGTCAGAATCCAATAAGAACAGGCCTCCGCGGCTTGATTTTGATTCGCGCCCTAATTAATAATCTGCTTATTAATCAACTCGCTAATCAAGGCTAGGTTAGGTTAGGTTAGATTTATGTTAAAAAGACGTGGTAGATAAGGCCGCAGAAGTAATAGAGGCGGGATCAGACAGCTAGTGCGCGTGAAAAAACAGGGCTGCGATCAGTGCTTAACAATGTTACACCCCCATTTATGGGTGTAGGTACCTAAATCGCTTTCGATAACATGTTCATATTATTATGTAATAGGCGACAAATACATCGTTAACATACACGCTAGTTAATGCTGCGTTCGGGAGCGTGCAGCAATTGCGCAAGTGAGAGTGATATCAAAAATCCGAGTCGCGGTTAACAAAAGCGAACCCCAATTAAGGGACAATAGCCAGGTAGCCGACCCTTTCCATTGAGTGTATTTCATGAGCATATGCATTTTATATCTCGGAAACCGTGTGAGATAGAGAGCTGGGAGTCGGTGCTATCGTCTTAGATGGGGGGCAATACCCCTAGTTTGATATCAAACAACCTTTTTTTTTTTTTTTAACCCGCGATTTTCCCAATCCGCCAAAATTGGCCCAAAATCAGAGATCGAGAAACGCGGGCGAGCATGGCTCGGCGAAAGTGATCCAGAACCCACACATCCTTACTACTGTTACTTCAGTAATTGAAGATTTTATAAACCACTTCTTTACGTCTCTTGTCTTTGAAAGTATAAGTATGAAAGTATTGACATATTAAAGTGTATTGTCGAGATTATTTCCAGATAAGGTGGTTTCCCAGATATTGAATGAAGAGATTGTAGTTCTAGACTATAGATTTCGGAGGTATAGCATTATTTTTGATCAGAGAGGATGATCACAATAGTAACTAAAGTGTTCTTCTGGTCACAAAGATATAAATTTTCAATATCGCTTTAATCAACTTTAGTCAGTTCTTTGTGATAATTTATTGCTAGTGCCTAGGACTTCTTAGGGCTAGTAAAGTTCTGTGATCATTTGCAACTGGTGCTGTTGTGCCGCTAGTGCGACATAAAAAATTACGGATATAAAATTAATATAGTCACCTGCTCTTGTCTTTCAGTTTCACCTTTAGCCGGTACCAACTGACGAATTTTCACTAGACGAAGGGAACCTCCTTCGCGCACCATTTCCGTCCTGTGACGAAGAATTTTAGATATTAATGGCTTTTAGATTTCACTTTTTATATTTAGACAAAATTTTAAAATTTCAGCCTTATGGTTTAAGTGCATTAATAGCTTTATATAAACATAAACCAGTCACTTAAGTGTCTCCTTGCTTTTTTATTTCATTTTGTACTTTTTGCCTATGCCATGGTCTCATACGTGTTTATTAACCTTCGGCTTACGTATGATCTTAAAGTGAGCTGTCGTGATTTTATTTAAAATATACTTCACTGGTTATTTACAGAAGCGCGTTGATAAAAACATTCAAGAGGATTCTATAACGACACAGTTACGTACTAATTACCAACACTAATTGGTTTTTAAAATATGGACCTTTTTATAGGTAATCTTTAACCTCGTAATCTTTTCAAATCCATATTATATCTAATACCTATTATGAATTCAGATCGAAATTAATGAGAGATCGGAAAGCAGTGGGTAATTATCAAAACCTATATGCCCTTGATTTTCCTAAATACCGGGAATCGTCTTTAATTTATATACGAGTATATATTTTACCTTAACTTTATTTTTAACTTCGGAGAAAGGAAAATTAAATGAAAATATCTGATCATATTCATAACACCCACCCATGGCCTATTAAGCCTCGGTCACATTTAGCGAATAGTCGCTACGATTGCATTCGCTGCGACTAAAAATGGAGACGGTCAGTATGGAATTCGCAGCGAATAGCCCTGTCACACTGAGCGAGTTCTCGCTGTGACAGCCAATTCGCGGCGACTAATCGCCGTATGTGACCGAGGCTTTAGGCTGCTTTTCCACCAAAGCTGTGCGAGGTAGCTAAGCGGTGTGCGAGGAAAAAATCCACTAATAGAATCACTTCATTTTCCTAGCCTAGTGATTCTATTGGTGGATTTTTTCCTCGCACACCGCTTAGCTACCTCGCACAGCTCTGGTGGATAAGCAGCCTTAGTCAAGAATTCGCCTATGTTTGGGGTTCGAACGAATCCCTGTGGCGCACTCGTCGAACAAAAATTCTGACACCAGTTGACCAACTTCAAAACCCACAATATAAGTAAACATAACAATAAGCATTGTGCTTAAATAATTCAGAAGTTTGAGGATCTCTCTTCCAGCGACGTCAACGCTTGAAAGACGCTAGTGTGGGGTAGTCTTTCAGCATTGACGTCGTGCGTCAAATAAATGTCAATTAAAAAATAGCAAAATAACCAGTTATAAGCCTGAACTCTCACCTTTCATCAACATAGTCATTGAGTCTAGCATACAAGACTCTGGGATCCACCGTATAGGCCGAACAAGCTTCATACTCTCCCTGTTTCCCTGGTACTGTGAGGTTCCTAAGCAGGTCCTCTGGAAGTCCCAGGACATCCAGCTCTGGAGGTGGGGCGCACCAGTGAGCTGGAGAGGCATTTGTGAAGAGCTGAAAGAGATTGAGAAGCTTATATTATTACTAGCGACCCGCCCCGGCTCCGCACGGGAAAATGGTTATTGTGGGTTATCCTATTATGCATGTATTATACATATAAACCTTCCTCTTGAATCACTCTATCTATTGAAATAAAACTGCATCAAATCCGTTGCGTGCTTTTAAATATTGAAGCATACATAAGGATTATTAGGGATATAGGGAGATAGGGACACAGAAAGCGACTTTGTTTTATACTATGTAGTGATGACTACATTTGTAACGAGGTTCTTTGCGACCTCGTTTCCACTTCATTTTCCATTTCTTTCTCGTCTAAATTCAAACATTCAATTTTGGAATTCCTTCGTCTTTGATACGTCATCCTCGTCCATTTTTCTTCAGTTTTCCCTTTGACTACCTACCGGCTTGACGGCAGTATTTCTTAAAATGTGTGTAATTTAGTAAAGTACCTACAAGCTGTATTCATCATCATTCATCATTTCAGCCGAAAGACGTCCACTGCTGGACAAAGGCCTCCCCCAAAGATCTCCAAGACGATCGGTCCTGCGCTGCCCGCATCCAGCGGCTTCCCGCGACCCTCACCAGATCGTCGGTCCACCTTGTGGGGGGCCTGCCCACGCTACGTCTTCCGGCGCGCGGTCGCCATTCGAGAACCTTTTTGCCCCAACGGCCGTCGGTTCTACGCGCAATGTGCCCAGCCCACTGCCACTTAAGCTTAGCGATTCTTCGCTGTATTATACTTCCGAATTTATACCTGTTTCGTTTTCGTATAAATAAACGTAAATAAACCAGTGCCAGGAAGTTCTCGTGTATTTTACTACTAGTTCCTAAGGAAACCTTCAATCTTCAGCCGCTCCTGTCGGCTCGCCAAGATCCTGGTGGGCCGCAGACGCGACACATTAATACAATAGATATGACCATCGGTGACCAAGTGACTAAGGTCATTGACATTCATTTAGAAGCCTTGGCACGTACCAATGTGTTTTCGATTTTCGGGTTACGTTTATTCGATGCTTCGGTGAAGGAAAACGTCGTGAAAAAACCTACACACACCTGCGAAGTAATTCAAAGGTTGTGTGTGAATTTGACCAACTCGCACTAGCCAGCGTGGTCTACTCAGGCCTATTCACCCTGATTTCAGGGTAGGCTCGAGCCCCTCGGTGGGGACATTCATAACGAATTTGAGCGGGTCTTATACGCGATTATTTTTAATAGAATACCTTATTTTCGGCCGAGACTTTTTGGCGGGGTTGCACCTTTTTTGTTGTTGGTTGAAATTTTACGAATAAGCAAGAAGTTAAAAAAAACGCGTCGAATTAAGAACCTCCTTCTTTTTTTAAGTCGATAAAAAAATATTTGATCACATTTTATTTATTTTTTTGTCATTTCTTCAAAAATAGTTAACCCGTACTAATATTAAAATGCCGCTGGATGCGGGCAGCGCGGGACCGATCGTTGTGGAGATTCTTGGGGGAGGCCTTTGTCCAGTGATGGACGTCTACTGGCTGAAATGATGATGAATATTATAATTATAAATGCAAAAGTAACTTAACTGTTTATTATGTTAGGTTTCAGGCTAAAAGCACTCAACAGATTTTAATTAAAATTGGTACAGAGATAATTACCTCAACCTTGCTGGAAAAACTATAACGCTGGTGGAGTCGTGGAGCGGAAAACTAGTAATAAGGATTTATTTTGGTTATTACGCGTAAAGTAAACTTAGTGTGAATTTTAGTGATTTCACAGTGCATTCGATCGAATGATGCAGATATCTTGTTATTTATACCCATTGTTTACATTATCTGAAAATCATGATTCGAATCTTGGCAGCTCGCACATAATCCGATCCTGTGATCAACATCTTGTTTACTTTTTACATGTCGTGTGAATGTAGACATGTTTACATGTCATGTGAATGTAGACATGTTTACATGTCGTGTGAATGTAGACATGTTTTCGTTGTTTTTGTTGTTTTTGTTGTTTAAAGTAATTTTCAAGTTAATAAAGTTATACGATTATTTTGTTACTTTTCTATTTTTTTTTGTGAGGTGTTCATCATAATTCGCCGCCTTTGCATTTGACCGCCTTTGCGCACATTTTATTCACAAGTTACTTTGTGAAAATATTTTTATGTTTAAGCAAAAGCACGCAAAAGTATTACTTACTTATTTCACGGTGTATTTTTTATGTTGACACAAAATTTTAGATAGTTAAATAGTTTAGTTTTTCTACTTTGACTGGTTGCCTTCCTCTAATTGTATAGGTATTTCGTTTGCACTCTTTGTTATATTAATAAAACTGTATAAAATAATAATTTATAATTTTGTAAATATTTTGAAAAGATGAAACACCTGTGGGGTTTCTTCCAGCGAGTTCTTCTCCACAGAAGACAGCCAAATTTTGAACTCGCCTCGACGTCGAAAAGTGATTTGTAAAATCTTACTTCGAATAAAAACTTTTTGAATTTTGAATTTTAAAATTAAAGAATTCAATAAAGTCAGCTAGAACTAGAAGTATATTTCGTGCGTAATTCATTCCTCCCTGCTCATAATAATTTCCATCTGAATAGTCGGAAATAGTTCGTGTCTAAGAATTTGTATGGGAGCGGAGCCGCCACATTTGCTGAAGTCCTTTGATCGCTCGTGACTCTATCTTTAGTTGAAGTAGGTATTTGCGTGTGGACTTTAAAATATTTGCATAAGTACTTATTTACTTAGTATTTAATTTAGGTCTATTCTTACAAAATACAAATACAAATATTCTTTCCGTTAACAGCTCATATAGGTATGTCCCCACCGAGGGGCTCGAGCCTACCCTGTTACCATGGTGAAACCTGCACACACCTGCGAAGAAATTCAAGGGTTGTGTGTGAAGTTGACCAACCCGCACTGGGCCAGCGTGGTCGACTAAGGCCTATTCACCATGGTAACAGGGTAAATATTCTTTATTGCACATAAAATATTTTACATTATTTTTTTATTTTTTTTTATTTATTTATTTTTTATTTTTATTTGTGTTTAAAGTTACGTTTTTAATTCCGACCTCAAAATTGGCGCGATTCAACCTATACAAGTAAACTGCTCTTATCTTCTACTAGCTTTCCGCCGCGGCTCCGCCCGCGTTAACAGTTTTTCCCGTGGGAATGAGGCATTTTCCCGCGGTAAAAGGTAGCCTATGTTACTCAGAATGAATGTAGCTTTCTAACGGTGAAAGAATTTTTAAAATCGGTTCAATAGTTCCTGAGTTTATTCATTACACACAAAAATACAAATCTTTTCTCTTTATAATATTAGTACTCGTATGATATGAAAGTATAGTATGATTGAATTGAGGTCTATTCTTAAGGAAATAATTCTTTGTCACACAAAGTGACCGGTCACTAGACTGAAGTTTAAAAAAAAAGTTGAATATTATATTTGAGATTTCAACTTATGTTAAAAGTTGTTCAGTTTCATGAGTAGGTACTACCACTATTTTGCGTATAAACAATCAGTTTTTCTCGGTGTATATTATGTGCTAGGACGAACCTAACAGGTTTCTTACCTATCTGATATGAAATTTCCCTGTTAGCAAAGTATCCTTATCACTCTTTCAAATAATGAAAATTTCTCAAAATTCCCCTTATCATATCATAAATAATATGGTTTTTAGCTGAAGCTTTTTCGCAATGTTAAAAGAATTGGTATCATAGTTTTTTTTTTGGCTAAGATTAATGATCGAACCGAAAAGGTCCTTGAGGTTGTATTGACCTAATCTTAAATACAAAACATACCTAAATCAAGTCAGTATTTGTTTTTGAAGCTTCTGAATAAATGAATTAATTAACTACTTAGTAGGTACTATATAATTATAGCTTTTGCCTTACACACTGGCCACAAGTCCGGTGAAGCTTGATTTGTCGTACTTTTTAGAGACAAATAGGTCAATTAAAAAAAACGCACTGGCCAGTAAAACTTAAGTGCTACACTTCTAAAGTTTGAATTATGTTCTATGGTTTAGAAGTTGGAGATAAAAAAAAAATCTTGTCTTTTATTATCTTTCATTGTAATTAGTAAACTATACATTTATAACGATATTCTGTGCTACAGTGGGTAACAAGCAGACAGATGATATACATACATATTATAGAGAAAAGGTCGTGTCAGGAGTACTCTAAACCGACGAGCATGCATATGAAGCGAAAGAAGTGTGATCGTAGCAAGTGGAAGGAAGTGGTCTCTGCCTACCCCTCCGGGAAAGAGGCGTGACTGTATGTATGTATGTATTATAGAGAAATACACACTTATTTTTTTCTTTCCCGTGGGAATGAGGAATTTTCTCACGGTATAAGCCTATGTCCTTTCCCAAGGTCTATTTTATCTTTATACCGAGATTCATTAAAATCAGGTAGTTTCTGAGCCTATTTAATGCAAACGAACAAACAATCTATATATATACTAGCTGTCCGCCCACGGCTACGCCCGCGTTCCTTTTTTTTTTTTTTTTTTTTTGGGGATGAAAAATAGATGTTGGCCGATTCTCAGACCTACTGAATACGCTCACAAAATTTCATGAGAATCGGTCTAGCCGTTTCGGAGGAGTATGGAATCGAACACTGTGACACGAGAATTTTATATATAAGATTACGCAAGCCCGATTTTTGTACAGGCCATCAAATCCACATCCAAGGTCCGATATTGATAAATTATACCTCATTAGCTTCGTCTCATCCTGGAGGGGTGCATAAAACTCTTAGTTTTTTAAGTTTTTTAACAAAATACCAATTAAAATACGTAAAAGTAAAGCAAGGATTTGTTTACATTAAATGACATAAATGACAACCACTCAAATTTTAGTTTTTTTTTTCGTATAATGGCGTTTGGCTTCTAGGGCAATTTGCCAATGTCAATAGACTGAAAAAGAAGAAATAACTAGAAAAAACCAATCCATTCCAAGCCTTTTAATTTCGCACAGAGACTCAGAATTTCTTAACAGTATTGAAGAAAGTGGGCTTCCCAGACACGAGCTTAAATTAAAAATTGGTGCTATTGTCATGCTCATGAGAAATCTAAATACGGCCAAAGGGTTAACGGTGATTAACGGAACTCGGTTTCAGTTAATAAAACTATATACCAATTCTTTAGATTGTCAGGTTCTGACGGGTGCAAGTTCAGGCGAAAGAGTTATTCTTCCTAAAATAAAGCTTAGCCCTTCAGACTCCATCCTTCCATTCAAATTACAAAGATTTCAGTTTCCAGTTACTCTTGCATTTGCGATGACAGACAATAAACAAGAGTCAGGGGCAATATTTGAAAAAAGTAGCAGTCTATCTTCCAAAACCAGTATTTTCTCACGGGCAGCTTTACGTGGCTTTAAGTAGAGCACAAGTTTTTGACGGTATAAATATATTTATAGAACAATCTAAAGATCAAAGAATAATCGGACAATGCCAAGGTTTTACTACTTCAATTATAGTCTATCACGAAATTTGTATAAGTTAATATTTTGAAGTTGGTTATATTTTATAGGGTTTTTCTTACTTTTCAGTTTTTTCGGCGGTTAAATTTTTTATATTATTTCTATTGGTGTAAATTAGATCTAAGATACATAAATAGTTAGGTATATGTGAAAATTAGAATGGTTAATGTCAATATTTTGTTATGAAATAATCCAAAAATGGACGAATTTGTGAAAGAAGCTGTTTAAATTTTATTTTTTCAACGCTAAGTACAGTCAAGGTTCCATCAGATAATGTGAGCGAGCGAGAAATCCAACCAATATCTGACGGTGACTTTACCTACTTATTAAATGTTATCTATCATTGTTTAGAGTCCGTTTCCTATTAAAAGGGTCGTGGTTTGTATGGGAGCCTATTCCACGACTTTTTTCTTTCCTCACAGTCTCTTTATCGTCGATTGTAGGAATATTTATATTACAAGTATAAATAAATATCCAGGGTGTAATTTAAGTCGTGTTTTATTAGTGTTATTCTGATTCGGTAATAATAATAATTAAAAGGTCCATTGCGATCCAGAGGGGTAACGCTGCAAGTATTATGGGCACGTTTGGTCAGGGAGCGGTTCGGGGCGGCCTATTTGACTGATTTTTCTGTTTTTGGACATTTGTTTTATTTTTTATTTAACAATTCAATGTATGACTTATATTATTTTTGACATGTAAAATAAAAAGAGATATATAAAAAAAAAAAAAAAGGTCAGAAAGTCATAAATGAATAATTATCGAAAATCATATTTTATTTTTATTTCTGCCGTGAGCATTTCTCAAAATGTTTGCACATAGCCCCGTCAGCAAATTTTAACTGATCCTATTTTGTTACCAACATTTATTAAAATAAGTTGACTTTTGTATTCTCATATTTAGGATGATTGTAGACAGTAGAGAACCTTAATGACTAAAAAATGCTAACTAAAGTCTAATTTCTCAAATGATTCTTGATATCAAATTATGAACCAATGAAAGAAGTTTTTTTTAAATTGTTATGCAAAACTTTTGACAAATGTTAATTTCTACGTTGTGATTATAAAGCAATTAGACTCAATTCTGGTGGGTTATATATATTTTATTATTATTAAGGCACCATTTCATTCAAATGTGTGTTTTGAGTACAGTATCGAAAAAATGCCTTAAAAATGGTTTATGTTTCCCTATGAATATTACATTACCATATTCTAGCGGCGGCGTTTCGACGCCGCTTCGGGTCTCTAGTTAAATATATTAGTTTGAATAACATCTGAGACAATGCCAATACAAAACTCAAAATATTTGTTCTGGGTAGGGTTCGAACCCATGACCTTATAATATACTAGCTTTCCGCCGTGTTAACAGTTTTTCCCGTGGGAATTATGCATTTTCCCGCGGCAAAAGGTAGCCTATATTACTCAGGGTAAATGTACGAGTAGCTTTCTAATGGTGAAATAAATTTTGAAATCGGTTCAGTAGTTTTTGAGTTTATTCATTACAAACATACACACAAAAATACAAATATTTCCTCTTTATAATGATATTAGTATGATTATACCAACTGGGTTATTAAGCCGTCATGAAATCAATCAAATGTGGATGATTATAAATTCCATTTAGGCTTGTACTCGACAATAACTGCAACGTAATTACAGTTGATATTTTCGATAATATTAATCCCAAATTGGCTGATTCATACATAAAGGAATTCATCGTACGATTCTAAATCTTATCGTCAACTGACGTAAGGGTTATTTTGCACGTTACATTTGTAATCGTTTTTAAATTACTAAGCCAGTGTGTATTGGGAGTTTTGATGGACTCTATATATATACTACAAGTAGATGAGTATATAATATACAGTACCTAGGTATAGGTACCTATATAATAAAACTGCAGAGGTCGAAAATCTGTACATGGGAAAAAAATCTATAAACCGAGTCAGGGGGTGTAAGAAGTGATATCTATACTCATACTAATAAGTTTGTTTGCATCAAATAGGCTCCGAAACTACTGATCCGATTAAAAAATTCTTTCACTGTTGAAAAGCTACATGATCGCTGGGTAACATAGACTATATTTTATTTTCAAAAAAATTAGGGATCCTTACTAAAATTTCAATAATGTAACCCAAGGTGTAAAAAAATACCTAAAATATTCCTAATAATTGAATTGGGTTTTAACACTGAACCAATTTTGGTAAAACTTGGCACAAAGATAGAATAGACCTTGGGAAAGAACATAGGCTACGATTTACCGCGGGAAAAATTCTCATTCCCATAAAAGCGGGCGGAGTTGGCGCAAAGATAGAATAGACCTTGCGGAAGAACATAGGCTAAGTTTTACCGCCTGAAAATTCCTCATTCCCACGGAAAAAACTATTAAACTATATGTGGGCGGAGCCGCGGCAGGAAGCTAGTATAACATATACAGATTTTTTTTGTTTTTCCGTTTGTCTCTTTCTACGGGCTTATCTCCGAAACTATTGGACTGATTTGTATTAAATTTTGCATTGTGGTATATTATATCCCCGGTCAATATCTTAGATACTCTTTACTCTGGGAAAATATCTCATTCCTACAGGAAACTGCACGAAAAAGTTAAAAAAATACGCGGGCTTAGATACGGGCGAACAGCTAGTAATAAAATAATAATAATATAATTATTTTGGCTTCTGATATGGCTCGTGTAGTGTAACGACAGACATATTATATAGGGAAGAAGACTAAACATTATTATATAATACAAAGAATGCCGCGTGGCATGAATTTCCACCTAAGCTAGGTACATAAGTTTTGTTGTTTGTCTTTAACATAATTGGTAATATTTGGAACAAAAATAGTAAAGTACTATACTTATGAATGTGAAAGAGTACTTCAGTATACAAACACCCGCAATAACTGTTCTTCTTCTTTTCGTGTCGATGGCAAGTCAGATTTACTACAATAACTGTTTATAAATATATATTAATTTGGCAATTCAAAAATAACCTATGAGTGAAAAGTTGCCACGCGTTCTAATATGTAATGTTTAGTCTGCTTCCTGTCATATTATGTCTATGAGTGTAACGACTACATCCGTAGATAATAGCCGGGCGGAACCAAAGCCTTTAGCGTTTGAAGAACAGAATCATCTTTCTTTGCGGACAATCGGGTGATTCAGTAGTATATAACGAATAAAATAAAATTAAAAACCCCGCCACAAAACCGCTACTTATTCCTTTAAACTACTAGAAAAGAGCTGATTAACTTCAAATGGTTGAAGATATTTTCATAGATCATAGCTAAGAACACTCTTTACACCTTGCAAATAAAAAAAACTATAGAACAAAATCGGCTCATCCATTTAGGAGCTACGATGCCACAGACAGTCAGACACCACGTCAAACTTATAACACCCCAATTTTTCATCAGGGATTAAAAGGGCTTGGTTTGATTGCGTACTAGATTCGAGAATGAGGATGGATAAAGTAATTAATATGATTATACGTCTACGCTAGCAATTAAATTAAACTTCATTTACAGGCGAGCCTTTGTCACGCTAATTGAATAAACTTTTAAGCTTAAGTAATTAATATGATGACATGAATTATTTTAATGGAAAAGCACTACCAATGTTTGTCAGACATTCTTACTTTAAACTAATGTGTGTATTTTGTATTCCTGCATGCTCGCCGCTTTCGTGCTGGCAACCTTTTTCCGCGTTTCTGGCTATTTATTAAATATGAAAAGTAATATATCTTTTGAATTTGGTTGCTGCTACATGGACGGCCCTAGCTGCGAGCCGGATGATCATTTTCTATTTTGCAAAGTTATAATGTAATACTGTCTTAAATAAATCTGATAATAATAGTACTTTCGGAGTTTCCTTGATAGGGCCTTCCCTCCACCTTTTAGGGCCACAGAATATACAATGGTACTACGCACTAAGGCCTAGTCCGCGATAGTCCGCGTTAATACCTACGGAACCTTTGCTACGTGAGTTTTACTCGCACTTGCCCAGTTTTAACTTTTTGTTGCAACTTACTTTACTTCGCTCTAATAATGATAATAGGAAAACTAAACTTATATTAAATCCCAGTATTCATTTTTTTCCTTAAATATTAATCAAAATAGAGTATAATTTTCAAGAAAACATTAATTTTACCGCTTGCCGTGGTCATAAGTGTACGTCAGACGTACATAATCGTACATGTGTCGAAAAGTCCCTTTCGGACCAACAAAACAGTGAAAACAAAAACATTAATTGTGGCGCAGTTTTCAATCTCTGCAGCCGACTGTACAGGGTTATTTTTTAATCAGTGCACATAATTTTAGGTAGGCGAGATTAAAGAAAATAATAAATCCCGTATATTTTTATTTTATCACGTTTCATTTTATGCATATAATTGGTATCAAATTTGTATGGGAACAAATTTAATACGCGCCAGTTTTCTTGATACTTCGTATAAACACTCATTGGCATAATTAACTGGACACGTAATCTGGCATTTTTGAAATTCGTTCTCTAAACGGGTTATGGCTTGTTTACACGTATTAAGTTGTTAAGTAGTTAACTAAATTTTTAGTTAAAATTAACTTAATTTTAAGTAACCGATCGTTTACACGCTTGTCTAACTTATGCACTCTTTAGTTCACTGTACTACTTAAGTACTTCACTAAATTGTTGAGTTCACACGTAACTAAATGACAGTTTAGTAGAAAGCCACGCCTACCGGGGAATGCAAGCGGTGCGGGAGGCGCGGCTACTTAATCAAAAATAGACTAGATTCTATTTCACTTGTTCACTTAACCACTAAATCGTTTACTTACCACTTGTGACTAAAGAGCTCTTAAGTGGTTGTTTACACGCAAGAATTAAGTTAAAATTTAGTTAAAATTTAGTTAATTACTTCGTCACTTAATACGTGTAAACCAGCCATTAAACATAGTGCCATAACTTTTTTTTTTTTTTTTTTTTTTTTTCGTCTCATGTGTGTGATCTAGTAACGATACCGCCTGTGTACTCGTACACAAAATATGTACACAAATTAAACAGTAACCCTGTATATAAAGGTATATACAGAGGCAATAAAGTGTTATTTACTTACATACTAATAAAGTAACAAGAGCAGTTACGTACCTGTGAAAATACCAAAAAAGAAGTCGGTATTGCAGCCAGTCCACAGAGTAAATAAAAGAGCAGTGTGTGCCAATGCCCACGACTAGTAGCCAGAGCAGATGCCCGCTCCAACTCTCGGGTCCAGGTCATCTTGCCACCTTCATAGCTCCTGGTCTTCGAATCACCCTTCTAAATCACTAATCACTTGGCACTGGATGGATGGCTTTACTTTTATGCCTTGCTCTTTTTTCTTGTTTTTATTTGCGGCCAGTTATGCTTGTAGCATTTAGAAAGTTGTTTGGTTATTTTGATTTAAAAATAACTGGCAGGTGAAATTTTCTTTTTTTTTTCTTTTTATGATAGTCTTTTGTTTTAGAGCATATAGAAAGTTTAATTTTCCAGATCTTGTTTATTAGGACAAGTTTAAAATTATTATTAAAAATTATTATTGTTTTAAAATTTGTTAGTTTAGCTAATTAATTTTTAACTGAAGGATAGGTAAATTTTATTAACGACACTAACAAAATCTGAATTAAATTTATTTTTAATTAAATTGCGCACATTTCTTCATCATTACAAATAGCCACTGAAAATATTTGTACTACTAATGTATAGCGAAATTATGCACTCATCCAAAAAATAATCACGTAATAATTATTAACTATAACAAATACGTTCGGACGTCCGTTCGTCACAGTTTCGACCGTACACTACATGAACCGATCTAAACGGGACTGCCTCATGCCTTCACATCCTCAGAAGGATAAACTGGACAAATGGAAAAGCCGTAACATGTTAACAAATCATAAACAACAGATAGCCGTTTCATTTGGTAGTGTTTTTTCGATTAGGTGTTCGGTCTGGGCAGTGGTACCAATGTTATTTGATGAAAATAAAATGGTGTATCTTTTTTCCTATAGATGTACAATGCAAGATTTTTTTAGGTTTTTCAAAACGAATGTAATATTAAGTATCCCTATTGGTGATTTTTATAAAATTATGATTTTTATATAGGAAATAAATGTGCTATATAAGTTAGGTTAGGTACCTATGTAATTATGTTTAATCTCAAAAAGTACTCAATTGCATTTTACTTATTTTTATTTCTTTCTTTACGTTTTATTGAGCGCTTCTTAATATGGGTTTAGCTGTATTTAAGTAAAGGGTTTCAAACTCAGTAATTTAAGAGCGCAGTTCGTTTTGGTCGTACCTTTTCTACAAGTCCGGTGAAGCTTGATTGGTCATACCCACGGATGACAGAAGGGAGTCTCTTTTCCGTCCTCCGTGGTCGTACCATTTCGACACAAGAATATTTAAAAAAATAACATAGGTAACCCTGCCTTTGCAGTCGGGTAAAAAAGCTGTTCGTTTTTGTGGCAAATGCAACGTTATCGCAAGCCATTGACACTATTTGACACCTATTTGACAGACGGCCCCGTGGCCTGGTAGTGCGTCTGTGTTCAAAGCACAGCCACAGCGTTGCGGTTTCGAATCCCGCCCAGAGCAAACATTCGTGTGATTAGCACTTATGTTTGCCCTGAGATAATAGATTTTATACATATGTATATATTATGTATGTATATCAGCTGTTTCACACTCACAGTACAGAATCTGTCTAGTTTTGGGTTCAATTGGCCATGTGTGTGTGAGGTATCCCACATATTTATTTATTCACAATGTGACTCTCCCTTATCGTCTGTTGCCCTGTAGAAACAGACACAATAATAAACAAAATATAATATTATGTTTTTCTGAAAGAGAGCAGTAGAGACATTTGCCCAGCAGTGAGACACACAGGGCTAATAAAGATAAGATAAAGATATTTTTATATTGAATTAAGATTGATTATTTTCGTGTTACTTAAACCGAGTTTGTAGTGAGATGTGACAATAGTAACAGAGTTATACGATAAAACAAAACAATACTAATACGAGTACCTATAATCGAATTCAAGAGACGGCAGACAGATATATCACTTTTGGACAAATTTTACGATCATAGACGACATCCATTTGTCTTTAAAGTTATTAAACTAGATTTACTAGTATAAAATTTTATTTATTACCATAATCGTCTGGTTTTTTTTTATTTGCATTTAAAGGTTTTTTTTTATTACCTGTATCAAGTAAGAGTGCGCACGATTACCAGGTTTATTTGCAGCCGGAAGAGAGCACCCATTCCAAAAAGTGCGAAAGCGAATAATTAGACAATTAAAGCGGCAAAAACATCTTTGTTTTGCAAAGTTGTTATTTTTGGTAGTGTAGAGACGTAGTACCGTAGTATATGCAAATCTTAAAGAAACAAATTCTGTCATCTAGTTGAGGTGCGGGGGCGTTTTCTCGGGGTTGTAATTGCTCCTAATGACATGCAGCTTTCTATTGGTGACTTTCTATTGGTCGCATCTGACGAAAAACAAAAAAAAAATCATTTATTTCAGGCAATATTTACACAAAAATGTAAAATATGTACACAGAGGCCTTTCATAAATAACTTACAGACTATCATACATATTTTATACTATTAAAACAATAAAACTAAATACACAGCACTTCACACGCAAGCCCAGGGTATCGTGTCCTTCCGCGTCAGGTTCCCCCTGAAGCGACGAAACACGACCCCCTTCGGCCAAAACTGCGGCGAGGTGAAGACGCCCAGGTGGGCAGTCGGGACCCGCACCACGAACGACTTGAAGTTGACGTGGTGGCGCTCAAAGTTCAAAGTTCAAAATGTGTTTATTCGAAGTAAGGAATTGGCTGTCTTCTGTGGAGAAGAACTCCCCGGAAGAAACTCCACAGGCGTTGCATCTTTTCAAAATATTTTTACATAATTATCTTATATATAAAATTCTCGTGTCACAGTGTTCGTTCCCATACTCCTCCGAAACGGCTAGACCGATTCTCATGAAATTTTGTGAGCGTATTCAGTAGGTCTGAGAATCGGCCAACATCTACTTTTCATACCCTTGAGAGCGGGCGGGCGGAGCCGCGGGGCGAACAGCTAGTTATTTTATACAATTTGATTCATTTACCAAAGAGTGCAAACGAAATATGCAATTAGAGAAAGGCAACCAGTCAAAGTAGAAAAACTAAATTATATGTGTAACCAAAAAAACAACCGGTAATCGACTAGAGTAGACCAGTCCCCCCAAGCAGCACCACGTTCACGGGTTTGACGCATGGGTCAGCCATCGCCGGGCTCAACCATATTAGAGGGAACCCAACGACCCGGCCCAGCGACTCCAGGGGCTCCACCACCACACCGAATCCTGGCGAAATATCTATACTAATTACTAAATTAATTAAATACTAATATTATAAAGAGGAAAGGTTTGATTGTTTGTTTTTTGTTTGTTTGTTTGCATCGAATAGGCTCCGAAACTACTGAACCGATTTCAAAAATTCTTTCACTGTTGGGAAGCTACATTCACCCTGAGTAACATAGGCTATATTTTATTTTCAAAAAATTAGGGATCCTTACTAAAACTTCAATAATGTAACCCAAGGTGTGAAAAAAATACGTAAAATATTCCTAATAATTGAAAATACTCCGAAAGTACTGAACCGATTTTGGTGAAACTTGGCACAAAGTTTGAATAGACCTTAGCAAAGAACATACGCTACAATTTACCGCGGGAAATTTTCTCATTCCCACGGGAACAATTGTTAAAGCGGGCGGAGTTGGCACAAAGATAGAATAGACCTTGCGGAAGAACATAGGCTAACTTTTACCGCGTTTTGCCTATGTTCTTCCGCAAAATTCCTCATTCCCACGGGAAAAACTATTAACGCGTACGGAGCCGCGGCGGGAAGCTAGTATCGGTATAAAATTACTGATGCGTTGACAGTACCGGGTCACCTTATGCTAAGTACGTCTTTATTTGCAAACAAAGAACTTCGAGTGTGGTAAGGTATTGTTTTATTCAGGTTGAGTTAATATTTTGTTATCTTTATTATCTAAGTATTTGTTCCAACATTGTCAGTGCTATCTATATCTCACTGCGCCTCCAATTGGGTAATCTATTTACATAAAATGAGTAAATACTGTGATTTCAAGTGATAGATAAATATGCGCCGGTAAATATAGATTCTTGGATCAAGAGTGGTTTGGCTTATAAATAATGTTGTCAAGTCTAGAACGTATTTTTATCTATCCATCTATCTGCTATACAAGATTATTTTTTAATCAGTGCGCATATTTTAGATAGATAGATAATAATGTTTATTTGCCAACAAGTACAAAAATGAGCGTGGGTGGCCATGTGGCTAGGCCTGTTGACTTCCATTCAGAAGTTCGCGAGATCAAACCTCGGCACGTAGGTACCAATGTGTTTTCGACTTTCGAATTCATATATGTTCGTTTATTCGACGCTCTTACGGTGAAGGAAAACATCGTGAGGAAACCTGCATACAACTGCGAAGTCATTCAAAGGTTGTATGTGAGTTGACCAACCCGCACTGGGCCAGCGTGGTCGACTAAGGCCTATGCACCCTAATATCAGGGTAGGCTCGAGCCCCTCGGTGAGGACATATATGAGCTGTTAACGAAAGACACAAATGAGAGAAAATACACAGATGTTAACAAGACTTAATCCACAAATTAACACTGATCTAAATTTTGTATACACAGTCAGTGTTAGTTACTAGATCACATTAGATGAAAATGTTTTTTTTTCTTCTTTACATAGTTTGACACCTTTATTCCCTTGTTAAGGGAACGCATTTAAAAAAATCTCAAGGAGTGTTAATACGAGGTTTCAAGAAAATTGGAGCAAATTAAATTTCTTCCCATACAAAATTTTACACCAATTTTATGCGTATTTTCGTGTTGTATTAACGTGATAAAAAAATAAAAATATACGGTTTTTTTTTAACTTTTCATAATCTATGTCTATCTAAAATATGCGCACTGATTAAAAAATAACCTAGTATATCTATATGAGTTGAATAAATATAATAGGTAGGTATCTTAGAGTATAAATAAAAAATTCTAGGTAAGTATTTATCTATTTATACTCATCACCCTAGAACGGCGGCGGCGGCGGCGGTGGCACCAAATTGGATAGTTATTTATCTCGAGTTCTTTTTTATCGGGATAAGGTTACTTTGAATTTTTTGCAGCGAAAAAATACCTAGTCCTCAAGGTAAAATAATCATCATAATCATCATCATTTCAGCCGAAAGACGTCCAGGTAAAATAATACTATAATGCAATTAAAAATAAACTATTTTTTTAACTCTGCGTTACATAATCATTCCTTCATATTCCTTGGGGGAGACCTTTGTCCAGCAGTGGACGTCTTTCGGCTGAGATGATGATGATGATGATGATGATGACATACCTGAAATAATGTTTGTTAACAATGTCATCACAATCTTTAATAATAATTCATCTATTTAATGAGCCGATATCCCTTTACAACCGATTCTATAAGAGCGTGACGATCGACAATTTATTTTTTTACCGCGTAAAGGATTCGTTTTTGTGAACGCAACCGGCTTCACATGGCTATGCGTACATTTGCCGGTGATTACCACAAAACATTGATTTGTTGCAACCTGCCCATCTCCGGTAGGCCCTTGTCAAAGATGGTTGCGTATTTTGGCGAGGGTGCGCGATCACGTTAGTACATAATTTTCATAAATTTTGCATTGCTTGCTACTATTTTTTTGTATTTACTATCTACAGTATTAAACAAACAAATAAATAACGTGTGTAAAATGTGCGTAACAACGTTTTGCACGAGCCGTCATGACAGTGACAATCCGGTTTTTACTGCGATATTTCGCATCAGAAATCGCTGATTTCAAATTTGAGTTTTTCATGCTGTTCGTTAGTTTACATGTTTTTTATTTAGATTCTAGGTGCTGTTTTGTGAGACGATGCTATTTTAAACCTTTTACGAGATGGAAATAATTCTGAAATTGAGGAGCTATACTGAAGAAGGTGATGAAAACATCTTAGACCCTGCACTGTTTCAATGTTTATTTGATATGTGCTTTATTGGTCTTTCGTATCTGATAGATCGTATTATAGATTTTTCATCATTAGAAGTATGTCTTTAAGCTTCTGGACTGGGAAGGGCATGGCATCAATATCAATGGCGAGAACATTGATCACCTTTGGTGTGCCGACGATATCATAGTCATGGCTGAGACCTTTGAAGACCTCGGCACAATGATCAATGACCCTAATAGAGTCTCCCAACAAGTGAGTCTGAAGATGAACATGGAGAAGACCAAAGTCATGTTGAATGACCATGTAGTACCCACTCCAATGAAAATTTTCGACTCATTTTACTCTCGATGTTGTAGACCATTACGTCTACCTGGAACAAATTGTCCAGTAAGGTAGATCTAACTTCGAGAAGGAGGTCTAGCGTCGAATAAAGCACTGCTGGGTAGCGTTCTGGAAGTTGGGTAATATCTTTTGGTCCCAAATATCGCAGAGTCTCAAGTCAAAAGTCTTGGACCAATGTGTTTTGCCAATGATGACGTACGGATCTGAGACGTGGTTACTTACGATGGGCGATATAAAAAGGCTATAATTCATCCAAAGAGCGATGTAAAGGGGCTGGAAGTTTCCTAACGTGATAGAATCAAGAATTATGAGATCCGCAGGCACACCAAAGCCACCGACATAGCCCAAAGAATCTCTAGATTCAAGTGGCAGTGGGCGGGGCACATTGCGCGTAGAACCGATGGCCGTTGGGACAAAAAGGTTCTTGAATGGCAGCTGTAAGCCGGAAGACGTAGTGTGGGCAGGCCCCCCACAAGGTGGACCTGGTGAGGGTCATAGGAAGCCGCTGATGAGGGCAGCGCAGGACCAATAGTTGTGGAGATCTTTGGGGGAGGCCTTTGTCCAGCTGTGGACGTCTACAGGCTGATTGGTAATATGTCATAGCAAAAAAAAGCACCCGTAACTATTTTTTCAAAATTTGCTGACAATTTCGTTACACCGAGACAAGGATTCTGAGTAAAACGGTGTTTTAAACAAATTTTGAAAAAAAAATTGCTAGATGCGCCCTTTTTTAAATTAAATTAAATTAAGGCGTTACAAAAGAACAAAAACTGTTGCCTAACAAGATTAAATAATAAACAAAGTTGATTACATCACTTCCTATTTATTTTTCAAAGATTTCATACCCATTTCTGTAAAATATCATGATGGTGACGATCTCAAAATGAATCCTGATCGTCACGATCTTGCGGGTTATTTTTACGGTTTTGTGGCGGTACGTAATTTTTTTAAATATTTTTTCTATAACCCTAAACTAACATTAAATACAATTTATTCTACAAAAAACAAGAAAAAATGTTTCCGGTTGTAAAGGGATAAACTGACGAAAGTAGACCGTAATTTCGACGGAAAAGAAGGAAATATATTCCTAACTTCCATTTTGGTCTGTGCAAGATAGGAGCATTTTGCTTTTGCTTGAAAATCGAACTGTGTGTAGGTAACGATTCGCCATTACGCTACCGAAGTTACACTCGTAATTAGCTTACTGATTAATGACAACGAAAAAATATATCCGATTTCGTGTCTGCAACATATCAAACAGCCAAACAAGAGTGGCCTTGTCCAAATTAATACTTGTTGTAATTGATACGAGGAATTAATATAAACATGACAGCTGGATTAATTTTGTGTACGTGACTATTTGTATTTCGGCTACTAAATAAAAAAGTACTCTAGCTAGAGTTTGGCAAGCGAGTCGTGGCACTAAGCACCACTTGCATGTTGACTACTGAACCACTCAGGTCGTCTGACAGCACGCACCCACAAAAGAACAAAAGCAGTTCTTATAATTTTAGACAAGGTCCATAAATAACCAATTATCAAAACCGTTTTATCCTGGTATATTGAGTGTTGTCTGCTTAAGATTTTTCAAATTTGCCGCCGTTTTCTTGTGCCACGACTCGCTTGCCAAACTCTATCCTCGCCTTCTCCCATGGCCACGGTTCACGGCGACGCGACGAGCGATGAAAACAAACGTATGCAATTAAATGAAGCATGCCACAGTTACCCGCCGCGATTTTTTTTTTAGTTTATTTATTAGTTTTAGGAAAGGATAAGGGTTCAAAGCCCATACACCCATACACCAAGCCCATACATACATAGTCTTTTGTAAGTTTCATTTCTTGTCACTGGATCCTTTCCTTACATTCCAATGACATCGGAGTTTAACGCGGGGTATCAACCACAAACAGTTAATCATCCATTATTTCTCACTTTCATTGACTAGTTCTTCTTTAAAAGCGCATTATAGCACTCCACCATAAATAACACAACAATTACAATAAAAAACTAATTTTAAAAACAAACCCTTAACCCAATCGTCTTTGTTTTAGGCTCAAAATGTAGCTGACTAAATTGTTCAGAGGTTTTTTTCTCAAAATATTGGTATATTTCTTTGTTTCCAAAACATTGAGCGCCAAATTTAAAAATTAGGAAAGGGTTGATGTTTTTATTTATTTCGGACAGAACTTTTTCATTTTTGACTTTCTCGAATAATTCTTTTTGTGCCTTACAGCAGTTGTAAATACTTTTTGAATATCATAAAATATAATTCACAACTCTCCGAGATATAAGATCATTGCAGGTTTTCCTGAAATCGGAGCCTACACTACTGGAGCGAACGATAAGACATTTCCAATGTCAAAAATCAAGCTTCCGCGGGCTTCCGCGGGCTTTCGTGGGCTTTCGCGGAATTGGACGTTGGGTGCTGGATGGGTCTTGAGGCTATAATAGCTACCTTTTTACGATCGCCTATTTCTGTATCACAGAATAAATATTGCTTTTAGCTATATTGTTTCAGTAGGTACATAAAAAAAATAAAGATATTTTTTTTTTCATCAAAAATCTTAGTATCTTAAAAATTAACAAAGTTACAAAACGTTATATAAGACAGCCCAGACAGCCTTATTGTTTGATCGCAATCTTTTTCAGGCAACCTAATGTGATTTACGAGTGTAAATTATTCTCTTTCATCCATTATTATTTACCTACTTATTTAAACAAGTCAAAAATCGTTTGCACAAGAATTAGTTCGACATGTTTTTTATTATTAGCTCGGTAAAGCTTTTAAAGTACTGGTTTTGAATATTTGTAATGTTCAAATATGTTTTTACAAATTAAGTATTTGTTTTACATTAATAGAGTCTTAAAAATATCACGAGAAATTCAGCCCAATTTTATCCAGCCGTGGGCGTCCTCTTTTTTAACTGATCTAAGGTTCTGTCTAATAGGTCGTTATTATATCAAGTTTCATCAACTTTTTCTACATATAATATATTGTATATATTCTACATAGGCTGAAATAATTTAATAATTTTGTGGTAGTGACCAAAATCAAAATCGGTGTATTTTCTTCTGTGGTGTTACATTAATTACTATTACTTAGATGCCGGAGTAAGCCGGAGTTGACTTACAATATGCTTGCTTTCGAAGCGTAGTAGGGTTACGATTTCAAATACCGCCAAAAATCGTTTAAAATGTGTTTACACAGAATCTAGATGTTGTCGGTTTAACCGCAATAAAGTAAAACAGACGTTAAACATTTGTCTAAAATGGCTTTTATGAAAAATTATCTTTTTCTATTACGACTGGTGTTTACTTATTTGTCGAAAGTGATAGGAGCTAGTCCTTAACAGCTTATATCATGTCCCCACCGAGGGGCTCGAGCCTACCCTGAAATCAGGGTGAATAAGCCTTAGACGACCACGCTGGCCCAGTGCGGGTTGGTCAACTTCACACACAACCTTTAAATAACTTCGCTCGTATGTGCAGGTTTCCCTGTTTTTCTTCACCGAAGTTGTAAGAGCGTCGAATTAAAGTGTTTACATATAGTATGAATACGAAAACACAAATCCCAAATTAAAAAAAAAGAACAAATCATAACAAAAAACCCAAATCAAAACAAACGGGTCAAGAAAAACTTGTCCGCGAACTTCCGAATGGTAGCCACTTGGCCACCGACGAAATGAAAGATTACTGTATTATTTATAATCCAATAGTCTCATATCGCAGCTATAAGCGACTCAGGCGCAACAGTAAAGCGAATCCGGATGCTTAACAATAATTTAACTAAACGTCTCCGGCGAATTGATAGATCATCCACCAATCGTGTGCAGTACATTGCTGCAAGAGACAAAAATCCTTATGCCATAAGTCTGGTTTTAATTTTGTTATTTCACAAATACATTTTTTTAAGTATAACGTATATGAAAATAGGTTATTATAAGTTTGACGTGTGTGTCTGTCTGTCTGTCTCTGGCATCGTAGCTTCTAAACGGATGCTCCGATTTTGATCTATTTTTTTTGTTTGCAAGGTGTCACAATCGAGAGTGTTCTTAGTTATGATCCAAGAAGTATTTTATAAGTAGAGTATCTTCAGTCATTTGAAGATTATCAGCTCTTTTCTAGGTTGTTGAAAGAATCACGTAACGGTTTTGTGTCGGGGGTTAATCAAATTTTTAATTTAATGTTATTGTAGATACTTTTAAGTTCTACACAGTTTTAAGGTTTTAACTAAATTGAAAAAATATTTTTTTTTGTGGTGACTTTTTTAAGCTCAATGAACTGCACTGCAACAAAATAATTTTGATTCTGATTCATTCATAACCGTGTCTATGTGCACCGACCAAATAATATTAATTTATTTTTATTTGGATATAGATAAAAAAATATCATGTTGAAATATTTTAACTTTGTAATGATAAAAAAAACTTTAACGTCATTAGGCAAAAGCTTCTCCAAAAGATCTTTAACATAATATTGAAATGAAAAAGAAAATTACATTCTTCCCGAAAAAATCATTAAATTCCCTAACTTTTTTTATTTAAAACGGAATATTTACCGAGGTATTTGTTAGAATCGTGGAAGCTGTAAAGGATGGTGGGCAAAATACACCCAGCTCCGCCAGTCATGTAATAATTAGGACTGAAAACAACTTTTAATAATGAACATTTTTTATTATAACGCCATGGTAAAATATCCGACAGATCATCACATAAAACTATGTATACATACCATGGTAAAAAAAACAAGGTCTAACACTCCAACCACGTGACTTGACACAAGCCTACGTCATCATGCTGTTCATCCTTGTCGAATAACAAGCATTCGACAAGGATGAACAGCATGATGACGTAGGCTTGTGTCAATTTTGACAGTCCTAGTAGAAGACCTTGTTTTTTTAGACCACGATACATACCTAATAAATAAAATATTTTTACTCGCTGGTTTTTTTTTTATTTGCTATGGGATTTTTTATTTTTGTCGCAGGTGTGTGCCGGTTTCATTCATCACGAATATGATACCTTTCAAACTAAAGCAGTCGAATCTATGGCGGAAGTGGGTGTGCCGCCCATACATTTTTGCCCACTATCCTTTATTTCCTGAACTACCTACAGGTAAAGTTTGGAACTTTAAGTTCTTTTCATTTTCTACCGGCAATGTACAACGTTATTCTCAAGAGAATCGAAAGACGAATCTCCTCGGAAGTATGATCTTCTAGCTAGATACACCAATTGGCACCCGACCCTCGGGTCCTACAGTTTGACAAGGACGTAAATACACTTGAGCGAGGGCGCTGCTCGCTATACAAAAGACTGTCAAAATGACGTTTCGTACGACTTCGGCATTAGTTCCTTTTCTTGCCACGTTCGTTTATATCTATGTTGGTCTATAGTTACGACACCGATGGAGATACTAGTACTATTATTTCGTCGTAAATTCATTTGGGTAATACAATAAATGTCGGAACATTTCGGATAGAGGCCCAACGTAAGGAGTTTTACTTGTGAAGTACTTGGGCTAACACAGTGATAATGCAACGTTCAAATGTTTAAAAAAAAGTATTGTTACGCCCGCGGCGCGCTCAGGACTTCGGCGCGCCTGCAGAGCTACGACACGATGATGAGGATAATGAGGTGCTCGATAGAACTCGACGCACTGAACGAGAATATGAAAACTCAGATAGGCACTGAACAATTTAAAGTATATTCACTAAAATTGCCTTACTGTTATTAACAAGGTTTTATAAAATAATGATAAAATTACATTTTGTAGAGAATGGCCGAGTAGCATGAGGCCTGGAGATGAAGTGAAAATAAAAATGGATGATTTGACGGATGATTTTCGAATGAATTCCAAAATTAAATATTCAAATTTAGAGAAAGAAATGGTAAATGAGGTGAGAAATGAGGTAGGGAACGAGGCAACGAGGCGGCATGCAATGCACCTCGTTACAGTATAATATTATATTATGTATTTACAAATATCTTATAATAAACTTATGCTAAAACCCCGTCCCTTCCATTTCCTGGTCCAAAAGTGCCCATAACGCTGGCTGCGTTGCCAGTAGTCCAGGCAAATTACGGTTTTTCAAAACATTAATTCTAATAGCGCTGTATTTTTGTATATCTTTCTTTTATATAATTTTAAGAGACTAAATTACGAATCCAACCTTTTCCTTTCTTTGAAGTGCCCAAAAAAATATTTAGTTTATAATCCTAATGTATTTAGTAAAAATAATAACAAGCAACTATACATAATTAAACTTTTTTCAGTTGGAATCCTTGTGAAAATTAAAGTGGGTAATAAATCTAACGAATAAAATAAAAACAAGAGCCATTATGAATTATTTCCCATTGGCCGGCCATACTTAGTTTTGCGTAGTTTTCCTGGACTACAGGTTGAATGGCCAGTGACACCTGTTGGACCAAGAAAGAGCACAAACGGGGATTCACCAATTTCCCGCACAAAACCCCTTGGCTGCCGAACACCACCCGAGGTCTCCACTGTAAAAGAGATAAACTAATCATAGCAACTCAACAAATCTGGTATTTGCTGAGTTTCTCGCTAGTTTCCAAATAAGTAAAAATTAAAAATTCAAAGCCTATATTCAATGCAAACAAACAAAAAATCTAATCTTTCCTCTTTATAATATTAGTATAGATATACATATAATTATTTACATGTAGGTATGTTTTTGCTCCATTATATTACTAGTATAGAAGTATAGATTTATATTTACATGTATGTAGGTTACATGTTTTTGCGCCATTATATTACCAACTATGAAACTTTGTCCATTCTTGTATTGAGACAATGACAAATGTCTCAACCATTTGAGCATCAATGACAAATCATCTTCAGCATCATTCATCATCATCAGACGTCAGTCCATCACGAGATTGTGTTTTATGTTTTATCTTAGATTTTCTGATACAGATCTGTAAATGCGTAGTTTATTTTTAAATTTATACAATTGTTCTGTATATACCTACAAACCCACATTCTTCATAAAATTATGCCAACTCTATTGGCATTTTCGCCCAATTTTGCGTTACTTAAAAGTTGTCTGAAGACTGAAGAAGAAATACAAAAAAAAACCGCTGTTTGAAAGGTAGAACCCTTTTGCAGCAAAGTGCCGCATTTGGCCTAAACACCAATTTCTATAGACATTCAACTTTATTATCGAACAGCCATTTTTATCGAACAGTTTGTATATAGAAGCAAAAATTCTTTAACATTTCTGAGGATATCCTATTTAATAGAATTACTCAAAACTATTTACTGTGCGTCTGCGGTGAAGGAAAATATCGTGAGGAAACCTGCACATACCTGCGATATTATTCAAAGGTTGTGCATCGAAGATGGTTGACTATGGCCTGTTCACGCTTATTTCAGGATAGGCTCTAGCTTATCTGTGGGGACATAGGGGTGGGGGGGTTGTTGACAACGTATAGAGAAGCCAAATCCTACTACCCGACTAATATTCTAAACGCGAAAATTTGTGAGTATGGATTTATATTTTTGTTACTCTTTCACGCATAAACTACCAAACGGATTTTAAAGAAACTTTTCATTAATGTTGCTTATACATCAGAATAACACAAAGGCTACCTTTTATCGCGGGAAAATTCATTCCTACGGGAAAAGCTGTCAACGCAGACGGAGCCACGGTGCGGAAAGTTAGTTGTTCTATAATTCCCGAGAATACGGATGGATGTCTCGTTTTGTTCTATGATCTGTTTTGTTTTTCCGTTATCAATTTTGTATCGTTTATATTATTTTTCTTACTGTTTGTTGTGTTGTATTGTACTGTCAAATCAATAATGTCTATTTATTGTATGTAAGAAAGAACGTACTCAAAAGAGTGAGTCCTACAGCACCCCGACTCCAATTCCGTCGTCCGGATTTTTGAGAAATTGATTATTTCCCCAGTTATTAATTTTTGGGATGGCGGCGCCACTTAGCGGGTAGAGCCCCTTAAGCATATTCTTGCAGTATTAGCTAAGCAGTTACTTATACAATCGTGATCGTGGGGCGACGGAGCGTGTGAGACCTTCCCCGATCGATGAGGCGTGTCCACACCCGATCGCGATTAGCGTGTACTACTTATACTTGTCACTATAATTTTCAACCAGTTCGATGCTTGCTTGTTTATTGTTTAGGTTCTCAGGTTTTTTGCTTTTTGGCTAAATTTATTTTTCGCGCGTACATAATTCAGAATATTTTTGATGGATGAGATATAATTTTAAAATATCTTTGATCAGGGAGAGCGGATATAGCAACTTGTTATATATTTGTTATCTACTCATGATAACCCGCCGCTTTCCAACATCTCTGCCACATGGCGTTTTTTTTTTTGGCCGCCATTTTGGATTTCGGGTACAAGGAGTTATTTTTCGAACTGTTTATTATGATTTTTGGATTTAGCGATGTCCAAACCCCCGAAAAGCACTATGAGCAACTTGTTACAAGATTTGCCTCTAACCTCAAAAACTAGAGCGATATTTCAATTTCTTTCCTAGTCTGTAAGCCAAAACAGAACGTGTCTGGTTCATCAGCTAGTTCTATATAATGAAAATTTTTAAAAACTCATCAATGGCCAATTTCAACATTTCTCCTTTCAGGGATGCAGATGAAGGACTTCTGATCATCACATTTAATTTAAAATAAGACGCAAAAAGGTTCTGACAAGTTAAGTTACGTTACCTAATTATTCTATTGTTAAATTTATTTATTCAATTTAATTTTTTGTGGGACAGAAAATTAAGTGGAAAGTCAGCCAATAAAGGGATTATACCAAAATTTCAATACAAATACATTTTTAAATTCTTAACACGTACTACTCGATTGATAAATGTATTGTTTTAATCAGTATTCTGGATATTTTGTACGTCGTATCGTGAATAAATTTATCTTTTATAGATCTTATCGCGGCATCTCTAAAATTTTGTATTCCAAACGGCGGTGACTGATTCTTGAATTAGATTGTGTTCAAAATACTCATACTTAATTTACATGATCGACTTATACTAGCGACACGCCCCGACTTCGCACGGGAAATGGTTATTTTGAGTTATCCTTAAGTATGTTATGCATGTATTATACATTCAATCTTCTTCTTGAACACTCTATTTATTTTTAAAAAATGCATCAAAATACGTTGCCTAGTTTTCAAGATCTAAGCATAGTGACAGCCAGATGGGAAGCGACTCTGTAGATCCTTTCAACAACTACAAAAGAGCTGACAATCTTCAAATGGCTAAAGATATTTTCTTGGATCAAAGCTAAGAATACCTTCGATTGTGACATCTTGCAAACAAAACAAACTAGATCAAAATCAGGGAGCTCCGTTTAGGAGCTACGATGCCATAGATATACAGATAGACACACACGTCAAACTTATAACACCCCTCTTTTTCGTCGTCGGTTAAAAAAGGAGGAGTTTATAAGTAAGTATTCCGTGTATGACTATCTTTCTGTTTGTTCCAGTTTGGTTAGGACATTACGTTTGGTTACGCACGTAAAGCCGAGGTAGACCGACGATCTGTACCCCTACCATGAGTTGCTAACGTAACTTACGCGCTCGATATCGACTACGTAAACGTGCATTTAGTATGGAATTAAAACTACGCCATCTATTGACAGTTATCTGAAGTAAAATTTCTCCATACTAAATGCACGTTTACGTAGTCGATATCGAGCGCGTAAGTTACGTTAGCAACTCATGGTAGGGGTACTGGTGAGGATCGTTGGAAGCCGCAGGATGGATTATTATGGAGATCTTTGGAGGAGGCCATTGCATATTTGACCACCAGGTGACGGGTGGATTTCCTCTTCCTCTTGAGAACATTAAGGTCATAGGGCATATTTAGATCGCAGGCAGAAGTCCTG
Source organism: Teleiodes luculella (assembly GCA_948473455.1). Classification (NCBI taxonomy): domain Eukaryota; kingdom Metazoa; phylum Arthropoda; class Insecta; order Lepidoptera; family Gelechiidae; genus Teleiodes; species Teleiodes luculella. The sequence continues at coordinate 3,063,358 of OX419603.1, forward strand.
TAATTCAGCAAGAAGTTAAAATGAATTATTTTTTGAATTTTTTCCTTGTAGTTTTGAATTTTGACGTTCACAGTTCAGACGCGGTCAGCTGTGCAGCGGGCTCGGCGGCCGCAATTGCATCAAACAGGGCCCAATTATACCAATTTGCATTCATTAATCAATCGAACTGCAACTGACAGTACACGACGGACCGCGGAACCATTCTCCATCATCATTTATATCCTTACTAATATTATTAACGAACAAGCATGCATGATGAGAATAATGAATTTGGTAAAACCGAAAAATGTGCGATCGTAGCAAGTGGAAGGAAATGGTATCTGCCTCTCCGGGAAAGAGGCGTGACGTGCTTGGAGTCGAAATGGTCACCATGGCCAGAAGACGGTCGGAAAATTCATATAGATACAAGGTTCTTGCACCATTTAAGCGGACTTAAAATTATACAAACTAGCTCTCCGCCGCGGCTCTGCCCGCGTTAACAGTTTGTTCTGTGAGAATGAGGCATTTTCCCGCAGTAAAAGGTAGCCTATGTTACTCAGGGTGAATGTAGCTTTCTAATGGTGAAAGAATTTTTGAAATCAGTTCAGTAGTTTTTGAATTTATTCATTACAAACAAACACACATACACAAAAATATAATATTAGTATGTGATTGAAACTAAATAAAACAACAAAATACTAATTTAAAATCTTATCTGTAGGTAGGTACTCAAACCCTACTACACAAGTCAAGATGCGCAGCGCCCGCGCATCTTTGACAGGTTGATCGATCGACGCGAGAACGAGACGGCGACTTAGTGTTGCAAAACCGGGCCAAATACGACTTAAATTTTTGGTGGTAGTAAACAAGCCTAGCCTCAAGAAACGATTCAGACCAAATGGCAAAAACGGAACCCTATAGATTCGTCATGTCTATCTGTCTGTCTATTTTTCGGTATGCCTTTTTGAGACAGGGTTTCGTTTTATTTTAAAAAAGTAAAGCTTCATTTCTTATAGTTGTTTTGTTGTTTTATTTAAATACAGTCAAATTATCGTAAAGCTGATTCTTTGAAATACATGTATTTACTTTTAGAATATATAACAATTTTGTCCGCCTTAAGTAAGGAAATACACTTAACTGTGCGGCGTCGTCAGACAGACACCTACTGATAGGTAATAATAGAAAAAGGTCACATTATGATTGATAGATCGTCGAGGAAAGGGTACCTAGTTATTTGTCCTATAAATCCTACATTATTATAAACGCGAAAGTTTGTAAGTATGGATGTATTTTTGTTACTCGTTCACGTAAAAACATCTGAATGGATTTTAATTAAACTTTACAATAATATAGCTTATAGGTACATCAGAATAACACATTGGCTACCTTTTACCGCGAGAATTTGAATACCTCATTCCTACGGGTAAAACCATGGTCCAAGAAAACAAGGTCTAACCGTTAGACCACGTGACTGACACGAGCCTACGTCATTTTTCGCTGTTCATCCTTGTCTATTAACATGCATTCGACAAGGACGAACAGCGCAAGATGACATAGATTTTTGTCAGTCACGTGGTCTAGTGGTTAGACCTTGTTTTCTTAGACCATGGGTAAAACTGTTAACGCGGGCGAAACAGTGAGACAGCTAGTTCATTAGAATATCTTATATACGCCTAGTAGGTACTATTATTTATTCTGTGCCTACGCAAGAATTTAAATTATAGGTAATTAATTTTTGATCATTTCTCTTTTATTGTCTCAAGAAGGTGAGAAAGGGAACAAAGTTGGTTGGTGGAAAATATTTTTTTACACAAACAATGACGCGCGTCAACAGAGATGTTGTCGCGCATCTGTTGTGTCGTATCTCTACATGTATTTGTCCTTTGTTAGTACGTTTATGTGTACAATAACTGGGTTAATAAATAAATAAGACGGAGTGAACAGAGTTTTAGCACTTTTAGCACAGATTAATTAAATAGTTAGAGCGTCACCCTCAGAGAATCTATTTATACTCTAACTAAGGCGTCACCATTTAGTAAGTAGGTAAGTACCTATTCTGTGGTTTTAGTCAGTTTGTAGAGAGCCGAAACTAAAACCACCCTTTTTTCTTGATATTTTTTTTTAATACGCCCGCGTTTTTGTCCTCTTGTCCCGTGGGAAGAGCACCTAAATGTAGGTACTCACGTTTCGGTGATACAATTTTATTTATGCCGATGTGTATTAAAATAAATTAATAGTAGCATTGTAGATATAAAATCCTAAACGTGACGCGCTCTGTCACCTTTAACGGCTCGGCACCTCGCTTGGTACCTACTAGCTGATGCTTGTGACGTCAGAGCGCGTGTAGTGACGTCAGGTGCTCAGTGGATAGCAAGACTTTGACAAGACTTCGAGGTCTCAAGGAGGTAAAACATATACAGATAGGTAGGACGTAAATAACTGGACGTCTATGGTGTTAAGCCAGCTCTACATTCTGGAGTCTTGCCGAGAGCCCAAACTTTTGTCAAAAGGCCTTTTTTTTAAATTGACCTATGCTTGTGTCGAAAAGGTACGACCAATCAAGCTTGACCGGACTTGCGGGGGAGCGGAAGACTCTACCCCAAAAAAAGTCATATACCTACCAACGCGTCTAGGGGCGGCTAGTGAACCTCGGACCTCGGCCTAACGCGTTGATACTGAAAAACATCGTGAAGGAGACAATACGAATACTATATAATATACCTCCCTCTACACTCTCTTATTGGCCATGTATCGATCGTCTAGTTTTGTGGAGAATGTAGAACCGGCTTTAGCAGTTCAGTACATACCTTTATTATTAAGTACCAGTATCGACGACATCGACTATTGAAAGTAGACAATCGATGAAATTAGAAAAACATTGTACTGGCAACAAAGTTACATAGGAAAAAAAGTATCAAATTAGGTAAATCCATAGAAACGGGGTTGCCACGATGATTTATTTTTTCAATTTGGCGCGTTTTTTTTGTCTACTTTCTATAGGCAAACTCTAGCATTGATAATAGACGGCGGCGCATGCAAGGCGAACACTTCTGGCAACACCACATGTCTGCCACGTTTGAGGGGGTATTTCACGGTAGTCGAAAGACAGAAGACGAAAGGGACGCAGTTATGCGTTAGAATGACATACAAATACAACGCGCTCACATTTGCGCATAACTGCGTCCCTTTCGTCTTTTGTCTCCCGTTAAGTCGTTATTCCCGTTGTCCCCCATATTAAAAAAAATGAAAATGGGTGACAGCAGGAATAAAAATCCCGTTGTCCCCCGCGACGGACTACTATTTAATTTAATATTATTTGTGGCGGACAACGGGAATTTTTATTCCAGCTGTCAAATATGTAAATAAAAAATATGTAGGTACACATTATTTCTTTTTTAAATTATTTTGTACTTAGGTGATTTTCGCTGTAATTTTGTTACATTAAAGACAATCACACAGTTACTGGTTTAAAAAACGTAAAAAATAGTCACAGTCGTAAACTACGTTTTTTCTAAAGCTGTACTAAGTTACCAAGCTGCTTTTCTCAACTCTACAGTGTAAGCACAAAAGATTATTTTGAATGAAACAATAAGTCTGTAGGTTAATTTACTTAATTCTTCGGTCACTTTGTTGTTTTGTATGCAATACTTGTAACAATCGTATATGAAACATTTATTGGGTATCATTCATTTTGGACCAAAAAAGTAAAAGTGCCGGCCAGCAGAAAAAAGTATAACTTTCGGGTAGAACACACAATTTCTGTATTCTTTTACTATGACACCAATCCTGTGCACCCCATGGTTGTATTGTTAGAAGCTATTAATTAAATAATAAAAATGCTATTATAAAAGTATTATTTTGACGCATGTCACAGCGCATGTAGTCAAATTGTATTGAATATATTATACTTATTTATTTTATGTAGTTTATCTTTATTTTTTATTATTATAATAGGGGCCCACTTTGATTAAGTATGTATTTATTTAATATAATTAAAAAATATATTATGAAAGTATTATTATGATGCATATTATGATCATTCATCAACTTTTTTTTGTTTATTATTTAGAAAAAAAAGTTAATAAAATAAAAAATATATAAAGAAAATGTAAAAAAAAAGTAAAGAAATATAGAAACTACGACGTGTTCTATCCGAAAATAACACTTTTTTTCCTTGGCCGGCATTTTCACTTTTTTGGTCCAACATTGTATGAAACGTGAATGATGTGTATGAAAAGTAAAGAAATATAGAAACTACGACGTGTTCTATCCGAAAGTTACACTTTTTTCTGCTGGCCGGCACTTTTACTTTTTTGGTCCAAAATAAGTTAGTGAACATGCTCACCTTTCAAAAAGCAAAAAGGTTCATATTACACGTTTGACAGCTCCAATCGTCGTTAAATCTTCATGATCCTTTATGATTTTTTAAAGTTAAGCAAGGGGAACGAACTTTAATTTAGATTTAGAGTTTGACTGAAATAATTACTGTCATTATATTCAATAATTTTTATTTTTATAATAATATTTAAAACATTAACAAGTAAAAATAAATTGTTGATTATACATTTAGTAGTCTACACTTTAATAAGAAAATAAACAATTTTCTAAGTTAATTTGGTTATTTTATTCAATATAATTTCGCGGTAGAAAAGGAGAATTTTTTCTCCCGCTGTCCCCCAAATAATAAAAATAATAAAATGGAGGACAGAGGAAATAAAAAATCCGTTGTCCCCCGCGACGGACAACTATTTAATTTAATATTAATTCGTTTTCATTTTCATTTTTTTTATACGGAGGAAAACGTCCCGTTAACCCCCGCGGGGGACGACTCTATGGGGGACAACGAGAATAACGGGTTAGGTGTGCCTTTGCCAAACAGAGCGAAACGCAGTTATGCGTTAGAATGAGAAACAAATCACCGCGCTCACTCTAACGTATAACTGCGTCTCGCTCTGTTTAGCCGGCTAGATATATACGTCTTACTTCCACCTTAGTACGGTACGACCACTTCAGTGACACGTAAACATCAGTCTCCTGCGTTTTTATTCCAAAAAAGAAAATAATTATGGCTCCTTGTTCTATAAGATGGTGTGGAAATGGTAGCCATAACTCTAGTTTAACAAAAAACGGCATAACCTTTCATAGGTAAGTTAATTTCATTATACCTATATTATATTACAGATTCAATCTTACTAAAAAAAGTCAATTTAACTGGATTGCGTTGTTTGCTGCGTCTCTTTTTTTCAAATAGTATTTGTTACTGCCATTTCTTTTCTTCCATTTTGTGCTCTTGTGAATAGTGTTGTACCACTACTCAACGGAAGCGCGGTATAACTAACACAAGTACCTTTAATAACAGAATGTTATTTTATTATTGACCAGCTTTTGAGTTTTTGATTTTGTTCATTACAAACATACACATACACACACACAAATACAAATCTTCTCTCTTATAATAATATTATAATTATAGTATGATATGATAAGTAACTTTTTTTAAATTTGTAATTAATTACATAATATAACAATAAACCCCTATTTCTCTTGGTCACGCTATAACTTGAGAAAAACTCTTGATATGATATATAATATAATATAATAATAATGATATTAATTTTTTTAACATTTTCTCATATTTCGTGGAAGGTTCCACGTTAAAAGAAATGAGAAAAATAATGGAATACTGTTTTTAAACAAATAGTATACCTAATAATTAAAATTAGATTAGTATAAATAAAAAATAACAAGTATTAAATAATGTATAAAATAAAATACATACATGCATTAGCTAAATGTTCCGATTAGAGTTCTATATACCTACTCAACGCCAAATAACATATTTCGATCATACTTTAATGTAATTATTAAATAACTAGCTGTCTGCCAGCGGCTACGCCCGCGTTGTTTTCCGACTTTTCCGTAGTAATTTTGAACTATCCCACGGGAACTCTTTAATTTTCCGCGATTTAAAGTATCCAAGATGTTGACCAGGGATGTACAGAACCACCATGCAAATATTCGAACCGGTCCAATAGTTTCGGAGATTAGCCCGTACAAACAGACAGACAGAGAAACAAAAAAAAGGAAAATTATCTGGACATGTTCTATTTCACTTTTTACATCCTCCTGACTCGGATTTCATCTTTTTTTCTGTGTACGGAAATTTGATCTCTACAGTTTTATTATACAGAGATTTAAATGTAGCTAATTTCTAAACTTACCTAGATATCCGAAGGATCCAAACCTAAAAGAAAAGTGGATATCCGCTACTAAACGCGACGATTGGTTTCCATCAACGTACAGCGTGATTTGCTCAAGACATTTTACCCAGGACTGTTTTCTTGACATGAAAAACAGTCGACGGTTGCTGAATTCTGCTGTACCTACATTGTTTCTACCAATATTGGTAAGATTTCATAAAACTATTTGTGCATCATTTTTTTTAATACCATGCAATTTTCGTATTTAGTTCAGTTATGTTAAGTTTTATTTATCTCATACTATACAAGATACAATACAATATTTACATAAAGCTTACATTTAATATTTACTTAATTTTCAGACGAACACAGATGAGTCTAACTCCGCAATGCCGAGTACATCAAAAGAATGCATACCTCGCAGTTCAGACAAATCCATTCGAAATGATAATACTTCGGTAACTATTTCAGCAACGTTTTTTAATGACCCGACATTGGGCTCAATTCTGCGTGGCCGCTAAAATATCTTAATTTAAGTTATGTCTCTTTCACATTCTTAAGAACGAAAATGGACAGGTGATCGACAAGACAACCTACATTTAGACACGTCAAACATCGATTTTACGCGTAATTTAGCAGGAATTTAAAAACATCCCGACTAAATTAATCTGAATTTGACAGCTGCGCTGCTTTTTTTTAATAACATCATTCATTCAAAATTAAATTCATTCATCTCCCCATCCTTTTCGATTCCCATATAAATGAAAGAGACCAACAACTTAAATTTAGAGATTTTAGCGGCCACGGCAGAATTGAGCCCGTTATTTAAGTACCTATACAATGATATAACTTACGTATAATTTTGCAGACGGACTTGGATGACTTTGATCCCGTAATGCCCGGCACACCAAAACAATGTGTACCACACAGTTCAGACCAATCACTTCCGAATGATATTATTTCGATGACTCCAAATAGAAAATTACTCAAACCTGAATCTCCCTCTAATTACAATACAACGATAAATAAACGCTTACGTAGAAGAGTCATAGAACTTAAAGAAAAAGTTATGCATAAAAACAAACAGCTTAAAAACCTAAGAGAAAAAACCTGTTATTTACGAAAGAAAATAGCAACTTTGAAATCAATAAACAAAGAGTTGGAAAAGAAAAATTTCATAAATTCTGTAAATGTGGATTTGTTAAGAGCCGGCTTCGGAGACGCGCTGCCCGAAGTGTAGGCTATTCTTGTGTTCTTTTTTCAAATTTTCCCGCACAAGAAAGCCTAGTCTTAATCTAGAATCCAATTCACTTACCTGCCATATTATTTTTATATCTAGAACTATTAAAAGATTAGAAACGGCCACTCTTACATTTATTTTATAACCATATTAGTATCAGTAGCAGTTACAATAATTATTAAGTATCAGTATTAGTACTTAACTAGTAACTTTCTTCACTACCCAACACTAGTTGTGATTTGTCATGCTTAACAGCGTAACTAGAGAGGGCCAATCAGCTTGCACTATTTACCGCTCCCCCCGATCCGCATTCCTCAACGCTTTGACAGGATTGTTTTTTTTTTGGAACAAAACATTTTAATCAAAGAGGATAATAAATTTTAATTATTGATGATGTTTCATAAAATGATTATTTTTAAACTTATCCCTTTTTTAACCCCCGACGAAAAAGGAGTGTTATTTATAATTTTCACGTGTGTATCTGTCTGTCTGTGGCATCGTAAGTATCTCATTTCATCGGATGCGATGCCGATTTTGATCTAGTTTATTTTTGTTTATTAGGTACCTAACCTACCTAACCTACCGAGAAAATAATAATATTATCTTCAGCCATTTGAAGAGTAAGTATCAAGCTCTATTCTAGTTGAAAGGATCAAGTAACGGTAGTTATGTAAGGCACGGTAAGGTAACAACGATTTTGTTTGTCCCTTCTCGCTTCTCGGAGAAATAATATAATATTCTGTGGTTATATTTTGTATTATTATTGTCAAGTCAATAGATGCACATTTTCAACCTTACTAGTATCGGTTTCCGTGGTGTAGCGGTTATCACATCTGCCTAACACGCAGAAGGCCCCCGGTTCGATCCCGGGCGGAAACATGTGTTTTGATTTTTTTCGTTAATATTTCAAACTCTTGTGTAGTATTTTTTTTATATTCAACAAAATTAAACACTAGAAATTTCCGTAAATTATTATTTTCTTTGGCATTGTTTTGAAATTTTTGTTTGACGTTTCTGTTTGCTTTTACGTACAATATAATTAATAACAAACCACGCTCTTTTCTTCGATAAAGAAAAAAACTTATTAAAATAAGCATTTGGTTCAACATTTTGAAAATTACCAATACAAATAAAAATACAAATTAAAGGAAAGTTGGTACGCAGAAACAGAACCATCTATGGAATTGATTTAGAATCTTTTATCACAACGGTCACCAGCTCGCTTAGTTATCAATTAGTTTTACTACTCAACGCTAGATGGCGCACTAAAAGCTTTTTCTATTCGTTCAGAGATGGCGCTAGCAACATGCACGTAATAATGTTTTGCTTCGTAATAAAATAATACGAAATCATGTAAATAATTTAGTCGAGCCTGTAGGTTTACATTGCAAACATAATATTTGCAGCGTTATCGTCCATGCATGTCCAGGAAAAATGCTTGCAAGATCATTGTCTGATAAAAAAATGCAATGTCTGATAAAAGTGCAATGGTGTGCGTTATTTTTATAAGGTAAATGCACTGAAGGATATGTTATAGACCTTTAGAAAAACGTATGTTAGTCAAGATGATTTAACTATAACACTGTGTTATGTTATTATGACTGATACTGGTGAAATTAAAACTGGAAATAGAAAAATTATTTATCATCGTTCACCTTAATATTTACAGGGAACTTAATTGAAATGAAGTCGTTTAAAAATGCATTTATTTTAAGCACATGTTATATAAGTATATAATAAAAAAAAATTATAATATTAACTATCAGACACGTGTAGCTTGTAACCTACGCTAACACACAAAGATACAGCCGGACCCCTAAAACCCCTATGATCCCCCTCCGCCCTAAAATTGAGTTGAATTATTATGAACTTAGGGTTAGGGGGGCCACATCCCTTGTTGCCAGCAACCGCCAGTCACCTCTTTTAGGTCGTCGGTCTATCTATCATCCATTTTCATCTATATCTCCTGTAATTTTTTCTTAATAGGTTAAGGCTATAATCAACCTAATCCATCCTGTGTGTTAAAATTTATGTTTTCCTTCGCGGCTACATAATAATATATCCTTGACGAGCGGAATCAATGGCTTTTACGTGCCTTCCGGAACAGCTTGCAAATTCGTAAATGTTTTCAAACCTGATTTTGCGACGGTGCCCCACAAGGACTCGAACTTAGAACCTCCGCAATGAGAAGCGAGTATTTTACCACTTGGCTTCAAAGGCAGTTAATAATAAGCAATACAGCCTAGTTGCCTTTTATGTTTGTTGTTTTTCAAGACATGCAAACAGGAGGTAGGTAGGTAGGTAAGGAGGTGAAGAAATAAGTAAGTAATTTAAATAATAAAACTGTAGAGGTCGAAAATGTGTACATAGAAAAAAAAATGCTCAAAAAGAATATATAGAACACATACACAGTTTTTTCAGATTTTGTTTGTCTGTTTGTACGGGCTATGAATTATTAGGATGAATAAATATTGCTATTATTATCTAAGTTGACTGTCCCATAAAAGTTCATTCTTTACCCCCCTTGTGTTAACGCCTGATTATCTACGAAGTCTTTGATCCTTAATCACGGATTATTTCAGATAATAATAATGAAATTGAACACCATATATAAACAAAAGTGAATATAAGAAAAAAGTGCCACCTTCCACCAATGTAGTACTAAGCCCCGAGTTCACCAACAAACATAGCTCTGTTGGTTAGTGTTTAAACGGCCTTTGAAATGTGAAATGATTTTGTATGAAAATGAAATGTGAAATGGCCGTTGAAACACTAACCAACCGTTATGTTTGTTGGTGAACTCGGGGCTAAATCTGTGTTTTGTAAATAACATAAAAGCGGCTCAATAATAATTATGACCATTTTCCCTTTTTGAGCGAAGAAAGCAGTTGCTTGCTTATTGTGTGTGTTTCAAGGTTAACCTATCTCACAAACCCTGGTGTCGGAATATAGAACCGCCTTAGGCTTCCGACATCCGACATGGCTCCAATAACGACTACATCCGTACTCTACGGCTTTACTTGCCTTCCGAAGCACGGAATCATCTTTCTTTTCGGACAATCAGGTGGTTCTGCCTGCAATGTCCTAACCAAACTAAGGACAGTTTCACAAAGTGATATTTGTTCGACGAGTCCCCACCGGGATTCGAACCCGGAACCTCCGTAACGAACACTCGACCACGGAGGCTGTTATGCAGTGCTAATAATTTACCTAAAGTTTTTCAATTTGTGTCATTGTTCATTATTGATTTTATTTACTTATTTCTTGGGAGCATTGACGCTGCTGTGTAGGTGAACAACATTCTGTTATCGGGTATAGATGAGCAATCCATTGAAAAAATTGCGTTCGTTTTGTGAATCTATTGTTTTGTTTTAACTTATGTATCATGCATGACTATATGTTCCTTGAAAGTTTTCTTTATTAGTCTGATGTTTTCATCAACTCTTTCGAACTTTTTAAGTGAGTGATACACCGACCAGGGAATAATCCTTTGGTCTGTTTTCGTAATTGACTATGAAAGAGGAATCATTTCTAGCTGTTTCGTTATTCATTATCAAACTGGTTTAACAATGAAAAAAAAGAAGTATTTTTAATTACTTAAGTAAAAAGTTGCCTTTGTATTATTCTGATGTATAAGCTATATTATTGTAAAGGATTCTTCGACACCAAAATTGTTAGTTCCAAGTCTGTATAAAACCGACTTTATTTTGAAATTGATTCCGGACAATCTCTCTATTGTGTCCGAAAAGGAAGATGATTCCGTGCTTCGGAAGGCACGTAAAGCTTTTGCTCCGTTACTATCTACGGATGTAGTCGTTACATGATTTGAATGAGTTACCATGTCTTGTGCCATAGGCGGGTGAATGATTCTGACGCCAGGGTTCGTGAGGTAGGTTAACATCGAAACCCACACGATAAAGAAGACTAACAGTTTTATTAGTGTCACGTTTTCATTCACTTTTATTGCCACCTCTAAAGTCAAATCTTTTTGTGAAGCCTAACTGAAAATATCAAGTGAGAACAATAGCCGGTAACTATGTCGGCCTGATAAAGTAGCCCAATGATATAACAGCACAGACACACTGACCAGGAAACAGCTACAATGGGATCGATTCTACATTATTATGCTCTAACTTAAATTTAAAAATCATATACATAGATAATAGATAATATTTATTCATTCAAAATCTTAGTCTAATATAAAATTTGTATAAATTTCTTATGTACTACACAAAATAAATTCACAAATAATTAAAAGTACTTATCTAAAAATATGCTTTTGCAATGTAATGAAGAATTCGCTATGTAAACAAATTATTCCTAAACTAGTTAAGCATTTACCTGTATCTTAGGAATCCCTTTCACGTTCTTAAGAATGAAAAGGGACAGGTGATTGTCAACTTAAATTTAAAGACGTCAAACATCGATTTTACGCGTAATTCGCACTAATTTAAAAACATCCTGACTAAATTAAGCTGAATTTGACAGCTGCGCTGCTTTAATTAGATAGATAGATAACAATTTATTGCATTATAATTGCACACACATAAATATAACAAAGCTTAAAACTAATACAGTAGCAAATCTGAGTTACTATATATAAGAATAATAATAATTTTAACATAAAGATAAATAAAGCGACCCGTGTGTGGTGTGCAATATGCAATGGGCCCAGGCTCAGTGGAAATTTACCCGAAATTAATTCAAAATTTAATTTATTCATCTCCCATCCTTTTCGATTCCCCTAAGAATGAAAGAGACCAACAACTTAAATTTAGAGATTTTAGAAGCTACGCCAGAATTGAGCACAATGCCAGTTCTTCTCAATTCGTAGTTGCGTAAGCGCAACGCAATGGTCTTAATATTGGCTGAGCCTTATTTTAATTAATATCTCCGTCTGATATTAATACCGTGATTGATTTGTAAAGTTCTCGTGGAAATAAGTACCTTATTTACCTATGAGTAAACTAGATTTTACCTGGCTCAGCCCGCACTATTTTCCCCGTGGGAATGAGGTATTTTCTCGCGGTTAAAAGGTAGGTGGTGGATTTTAATACATATTATGTAGGTAACACTATTGTTTAATGTTTTTTTAAAGATATAACCAGCATTGTGACATTATAAATTGGCATGCCTAGTCAAGGTGGAATACTGACACATAACTGAAATGTAACTGTAACCTGAAAAAAATTATATTTTCTTTATTTTTTTCGAGCAATGTTTTCCTACAGCCACACAACTAGTAGCCCTTATTAACAGACTTAGCCGAAGAACTGAAACAATCGCGTGCTACAACCAATGCGTGCGCGCAGCGTTCCGGTCTACTTGTATCTAGGCGGTTATGTAACCCCCTGTAGATGTGGCAACGTAGCCACGACTGGACATTACGGTTAAACCTTTGGAGTAAGTAGGACACCATGTATAACGATTGATTGGGGGTTGGCGGCTCTTTCATCATTCAATCAAATACATCCACTGTTGGACTGCCCCTAAAGATCTCCACAATGATTGGTCCTGCGCTGCCCGCATCCAGCAGCTTCCCGCGACCCTCACCAGATCGTAGGTCCACTTTGTGGAGGGCCTGCTCACACTTCGTCTTTCAGCCACGTATTGATATTTTAAGTATGGTGTTTATTTCGCTGTCATTAGATGAAAGAAAACACAGAACATGCACACACTAGGAAAAAGATGTAGTTTGGTCTACTTGCTTTTATTTTTATGCCCTTTTGCTTCTTTCGTTATCACATTTTTCCGGGATAAAAACTAACTTAAGTCACACTTAAGTTTCAATTTTAGTCAAAAACGATCAACTTAATTTTATCATTAATAACATTTTATTTCAATCCGTTCAGCCGCTTTTGCAAACTTTGATAATTAATTTTATAATATTCGATTTATTTGTTACAATAATAAACAACAAAACGATGAATGAATGTAAAAAAGCAAAGTTATCAAATTCCATACAACCACCTCACGTTGTCACATAACAATGGACAGAAATTGATGAAATTGCAATAAAAGCCTTCCAGCGAAGTTCATTGTAACTAAAGAAGACCTTCCTTCCTTTTAATTGAATTAGTCATTATTATTTAGACCACCTACCTACAGTGTTTAATTACAAGACACTGTTACTTATTACTAATTTAAATAAAAAAATATATTAAAAAATTTAATAACCCCTGCCACAAAACCGTTACTTGATCCTTTCAACAACAAGAAAAGAGGTGATAATCTTCAAATGGCTGAAAATATTTTCTTGAATCATAGCTACGAACACTCTCGATTATGACACCTTACAAACAAAAAAACTAGATCAAAATCGGCGCATCCGTTTAGGAGCTACGATGCCACAGACAGACAGACAGACTCACACGTCAAACTTATAACACCCCTCTTTTTCGTCGGGGGTTAAAAATGTAATCCTTTTGTCATGTTAACGAACTCAACTAGCACTATAAACAATATCTCACATTTAACTCAAAATGCTGTTATGAGTAGAAATGACACGACACGACAAAACTATGTCTTCTTACGTGTGGAACCTCATAAGCTTGTCGATTTTAGTTCGTTTTGCGTCTCTTTTCAACTTTGGTGAAACTTGATCATTAGTATTAAAAAACAACTTTAAAAAAAAGGAGGAAATTTCGGAGGACAAGCGTAGGTCAATTTTAAACAAAAGAAAAGTGTCTCTCTTCATTAGAAACACTTAACAAAAAAAGATAAAGTAATTGTCAATTTATACAACTTCTTTCTTCTTTCTTCGAACAGCCTCTGTGGTCGAGTGATTAAAAGCTCGCCTGACGTTACAGAGGTGGGGACTCGTCGAACAAATATCACTTTGTGAGACTTTCCCCAGTTTAGTTAGGACATTGCAGGCTGAATCACCTGATTGCCTGAAAAGAAAGATGATTCCGTGCTTCAGAAGGCACGTAAAGTCGTTGGTCCCGGCTACTATCTACGGATTTAGTCGTTATTGAAGCCTAAGGCGGTTCTATAATTCCGACACCAGGGTTTGTGAGGTAGGTTAACCTCGAAACCCACTCGATAAGCAAGCAAGCAACTCTAAAAACATTACTTCGAAAACAGAACGCTGCAAGTCGACTGGTGCCTATAATCCCCGAAAACTGCATAGAGCAGTGTCAACGTACCGGCCGGCGCACGCGCAAGTACACCCGCACGGAAACTGAGCTTCACGATCGAGACTACAATAAATAAAACAAAAATATTATTTAAAATTTTATTCACAGTGCTATTGACAATAATAATGACCTAAAATGAGTTTTTGTATACAAGTGCTCTTTTAATATGCATATAATGCACAACAGTTATATTTTTACTGTTTAGTCCTTTAGCACTGAAAGTGTTATAGACAGTAATTAATTATTTTCACATTTCAAATATTAATTTCAATATCAATTTCTCATTTTTATTTACAAATTTCTTCACATCTACTTTTTCCTTTGTAGTTTACTTTAAAATTATTATTTATGTACGAAGGTTTTGTTTGTTTCGTTCGTTTTTATTTTTTGTTGCATTTGTTTTTTTCTTTAATATATTTTATTAATCCAATTCCAGTCCAGCCTATAATCATAATTTAAATTCCAATCCACCGTGTGTGTATGCAAGCACGTGCAACAAGGCCGGGTCGCCGACCGAACCGCAGCCTCCACTGCACCGCGGAAAACAGAACTACCGACGCACACAAAAAATATGTACTCACCTCTACTAGGTTTCTGCTCGCCTGGTACTCGAAGCTAAAATATATAGGATCATCATCATGATCATTTCAGCCAGAATACGTTCACGACAAACATACTCGTAATTTTGTCGTGCGTATTCTCTTATCCTATTGGAGGATATTTCAATATGGCTGGTTTTTCACAGATTTTTTTGACAGAATGAGCGACAAACTTTTGTGTAGCACTTCATGAGTTACGGGGGCTGGACCTGGGTCGTTCTTGTAGGCTTAGTACCTTCTTAGTACGAAAGAAGCGAAACGCTGGAGAAGCTGTCAAACGCGACATATTGACAGAACTACTATATCACTATGTCGCGTTTTACAGCTTGTCGCTTCTTACGTATTAAGCTACTACTACTTTAAATCATTTTTTAAATTTCGGTGGTACATTTTTCTAGCAGGTTTTAGATATGATTTTTTTAGTTCTCTCATGTAAATTTTGACTATGGGTCACTGGTAACACTTCGCAATTCGCAATGCGAAGCTGTGGCTAGGCCCATAAACCTACTGTTTTTGTCATTCAAAGTTTCCACCAGGAGCTTGGCGTATTATCTGTAGACGTCCACTTCTGGACAAAGGCCTCCACCAAAGGTCTCCACAACGATCGTACCTGCTTGGCCCGCATACAATACTTCTTTCCCATGGGAAAACCTGTTAACGCAAACGAAGAAAACTGGATTTAACAGGACAAGCTACAGATTGTATAATTAATTAATAAAAACTAGTTTCTGGAGTAGTAAGCCCACCACCTCAGAAGGCCGCAATGAATGGATTTATCCTTTTATTGTTACACAATCGGTGTATCATTTTATTGTTACAAAGACATGCCGATTCTTCAGTTTTCATCAGTCAAGGCGCTATTTTTCGCTTTATCCCAGCAGCCTAGGGCAGTAATGCATCACTAGCATGGCCTAAGAAAGCAAGGTCTTGCATTTGGACCACGTGACTTTACACAAGCCTGCGTCATCATGCTGTTCATTCTTGTCGAATGCTTGTTAATGAACAGTATGATAACGTAGGCTTGTGTTAAGTCACGTAGTCCGTATGCAAGACCTTGTTATATTAGACCATGGCTGTGCCCTAGGGCGGTAATGCATCACTAGCTAGCTGTCAGTCTGTTTCGGGCGCAGATAAGTGCGCCGGCGCAGGGCCTTCACCCCGGTGAAAGTGCGCGGGACCATCTCGCGTTAGTTCGTTCACTTTTAGGGGATCCGGGAGCCGTGGAGTCTTGGAAATGTTGGGTTACAATAATTTCATCTTCTGAGATTTTGGTAAGTTAGTAGTTGGTGGCTTGGTGGTAAGATAAGTGATAAAAAAATCTTTTTTTCTGATTGTTTGCTTTTGACACTCGGTATTTTGGAAACGAAGAAAGATATCAAAAATTTAAGAAAATCTCTTCGAGACTAATATTATAAAGAGGAATTTTTTTTATTTTTGTGTGTGTGTGTATGTTTGTAATGAATAAACTCAAAAACTATTGAACCGATTTCAAAAATTCATTCACCATTAGAAAGCTACGTTCACCTTGAGTAACATAGGCTACCTTTTACCGCGGGAAAATGTCTCATTCTTACGAGAAAAACTATACCTATAATTTCAGCCTCAAAAAAGACGGTTAGAGTTTGCCCTGTAGCTTAACCTGTTTGAAAATAAGTAGTCAAAAAGTCAGAACGAAATATTTACATTACAGATTCATTTCCAATGTGCTCGATAGTCGTGTGAGGCACGAAATTAGTGTTTTTTTAACCCCCGACGAAAAAGAGGGGTGTTATAAGTTTGACGTGTGTGTCTGTCTGTGTGTGTGTCTGTCTGTCTGTCTGTGGCATCGTAGCTCCTAAACGGATGGGTAGATTTTGATCTAGTTTTTTTTGTTTGCAAGGTGTCACAATCGAGAGTGTTCTTAGCTATGCTCCAAGAAAATATCTTCGGCCATTTGAAGATTATTAGCTCTTTTCTAGTTGTTGAAAGGATCAAGTAACCGTTTTTTGTTGGGGGTTATTACATTTTTTGATTTACTGTTATTCTCAAAACACTCTTAGTCCCAATTTTTTTTTTTTTTTAAATTGACCCATGCTTTGTGTCGAAAAGGTACGACAAATCAAGCTTCACCGGACTGGCGGGGGAGTGGAAGACTCTACCCCAAAAAAAGTCATAGGTATACCAACGCGTCAAGGGGCGGCTCGAGGGAGCCTCGGACCACGGCCTAGCGCGTTGATATTGAAAAACATCGTGAAGGAGACGACGCCTGAGGGGCTCCGTCTCTGATTTTCAATTTTGATTTTGGTTCTGGCCGCGCCCCCGCCGGCGGGTGCGGGCGTTGTTACCTGAAGGGTAATTGTTACCTGAAGGGACTTAGTCCCAAAGAGTCTCCACGGATGCCTCTGTCCCAAATCTGGTAGGCTGCTTTGGAACCCGGAAAGCGATAGTGGAATTCCCCCCCTTCCCCCCTTTCTTCGGCGCAGGCGCCTCCCGGCTTTTCTCTATTTTAAATAGGTTCTTGACTTGTCAAATACTCGTATGTACTTTGTTTGTGTGGATTTCTTTTTTTTTTATTAGAATGGGTTAATAATTGAAATGAGATTAAGAGACATATTTTAGTAGAAGATTTTGTGGTTATAATATTTTGTATCAAGATTTACAGTTGTGTAGTCTAAATACATAAGAATTATATGTTTTACGAATTATATAACTATATTGTCTAACCTAAATTTGTGTAAATCAATTTTAATTATTTTGTATATTTACGGGTCTTTACGCGATAATTTTAATTATTCAAGTAGTTTATTTTAGTTTAGTCAAGGTTTAGTTTTATTTTTCAATTGATCTTTCAAGAATAAAAAAGTTTCCAGCCCTATTTATATTCATTTATATTCTAGTATCATTTATATTTTAGTGTCTGTTGACGCGTCAAATAAATAAATAAATAGTGTAAAGTAAGTTTGGAGTTCATAGATACGCCAAATTATGACAAAGAAATTTTGAAATTTAGAGTTGTTTGATTCTGATCTAATTAAGTTATTTATATTATTTTTAGGAGAGTGATGTTATTTTATTGAAAAGTTTCTTAAAAGTAACAAAGTATATTTAAACCGAACAAATTATTTTGACACTACAATATACCTAACGACTAGCATACCCCCACTCGCGCTTACAGTTTTTCCCGTGGGAATGAGGAATTTTTCCGCAGTAACGATAATCTATGTGTTATTCTGGTGTATTAGCTATATTATCGTAAAGTTTCATTAAAATCCATTTAGTAGTTTTGGCGTAAATGAGTTTTAAACATCCATATAACCGCATCCTTACAAACTTTCGCGTTTCGCGCATGATATAATAATGAAATGACTCATAATATCTAACAATAAAAAAATATAAAAACTCTTTTAAAAGAATCTGTGTAACCCTAACATTACAATTTATTTCGATTACACCAAACCCTACATAGGTACTACTACCGAACACTATGACAAATAGCTTAACTTTCATTTTGAATATAACATCAGATGAGGTTTAGGGTAAGGTCTGGCTCGTACGAAAGTGATATTTTGGGCATCGATCATTCCTGGACTTTCACCTTTAAAGTCCCGGGACGCTTAGGGCAAGGTTTTGATGTACAGTAGCCAGAACAAGCGGATGGATAGTTTGACCATGAACGCCGTTATTCCGTAGCAGAAAAGGCGAATTTCGTAATGCAAGTGTTTAGCAGTAAGTGCTTCGATACTTTTGAATGTTGTTTATGTTAGTCTATCAAATAAACAGCACATTACAATAATCAAGTGATGTATAATTTTTTTTAGTTTCATTTTGACGTATTTTTTCACTGTAAAGAACTTTATAAAAACCACCTAATCGAATACTTTAAAAAAAAACTGTAATTGTTCATAATATAGCAATGCGTTTAACCCAATGTTTACTTGTCTATATAAATATTAAATTAGATAGGTATAGATTACATAAGAGTTAAATAAAAATACTTCCTATTCGTAGCACAATGAAAAAAATAAAACAATTACATTGTTTGAAGTCAATTGTAAATGCAAATATCAAGATATTGCATCTTGAAGGATAATTAATAGCTGCAGATAACTGAATCTGTTATTGTTTAAATAAGGAATGTTACGTAAAAATAAAATTATTTTATTGAATAAATCTTCTATTATCTTCAATACTGTAATAAAACTGAAGAATCGACGAAGGCGTGTTTATATTTAGATTTGTTTTTAAAACTAATTGTAGATGATAAAGAGAGTACTATAGCTGAACACAAAAAATGTCCGTCTGTCTGTCTGTCTGTTTGTACACGCTAATTTCTGGAACTACTGGACGGATTTAATGAAACTTTACAATAATATAGCTTATACATCAGAATAACACATAGACTACTATTTACCGAGGGAAAATACTTCTTTCCCACGGGAAAATCTGTTAACGTGAGCGGAGCCGCGGCGGGGCAGAAAACTAGTTTTATAATAAACTAGCGACCCGCCCCGGCTCCGCACGGGAAAATGGTTATTGTGGGTTATTCTTGAGTATATTATGCATGTATTATAGATATAAACCTTCCTCTTGAATCCCTCTATCTATTAAAAAAACCGCATCAAAATCCGTTGCGTAGTTTTAAAGATTTAAGCGTACAAAGGGAGGGACATAGGGACAGAGAAAGCGACTTTGTTTTATACTATGTAGTGATGATTACGGAGTTCTTCATGCATTTAAGTAGTGTAAAGAAAGTGTCATATTATTGTATTTTTCTATGCTATCCCACTATAGATAGTAAAAATTTCAATGCTGATGCTAAATACTGATGAATGCCAATGAAATATTATTTTTTTCCTGCAGAATGTAATAAAATTATAAAGAATATAACTTCCAAAGAATACTATACCTTACATACAATAGACACAAAACATTCCCTGCCACCTTTTTTACCTATTTATGTGGTATAAAATAACATACAAAATAAAAAATTATTTACATTAATTCAATTCCCAGTTATGTCACGTTATGTTTTCGTAAAACTTTCCAAATTTTCAGCTATTTTAGGAATATACGTGTTGGTCTGATTTTTTTAGACAAAATAAATAATTTGCTGATTAAAACAATACGCCGTGGATTGGAAAAAAATGCCCTCAACCTTACCCGACCAAGGTACCAGAGCTATATGAGTCTAAGAGTTATACCGACATGGGAACAGTCCCACGAGATCGCTCGCATTGGCACATTGTGAGACCTACTAACTTCTTATTATCTCCTGGCCCTGTCTTAGTTCATTCAGAAATACTCAGTGAGAAAGAAAAAGGTATAGTAGCAATTTCGATAGGCAATAAACATAATTAATGACCTACAATGGCCTCCCACGGATTCTATCCAATTCTTATTTCCATGAATTTTCAAAAATATTTTGTTTTCAACTACCTATGTCCCGACAGATTTTTTTTGCAGTAAAAAGGTAGTAACTAACTGCGTGTGCAAAGAGCAATGGACCGCGCCATGCTGGGCATATCACTGAGGGATCGTGTAAAATTCAAAATTCACATTGTCATGTTTTATTCGAAGTAAGATTTTACAAATCACTTTTCGACGTCGCGGCGAGTTCACAATTTGGCTGTCTTCTGTGGAGAAGAACTCGCCGGCAGCAACTCCACAGGCGTTGCATCATTTCAAAATATTTTACAAAATTATTATTTTATACAATTTGATTAATATAACAAAGAGTGCAAACGAAATATGCAATTAAAGGAAGGCAACCAGTCAAAGTAGAAAAACTAAACATATAACCAATAAAACAACCGGCAATCGACTAGAGCAGACCAGTCCCCCCAAGCAGCACCACGTTCACGGGTTTGACGTATGGGTCAGCCATCGCCGGACTCAACCTTATTAGAGGGAACCCAACGACCCGATGGTTGTGTTTGGAGCACAACCATAAGGGAACGCACCAGAGTGATCGACATAGCCCTCATGTCGCAGATTGGACAGCAGATGGGCTCTTAAATTGAGTGGAGACCACGAACGGGAAAGCGCAGGGTGGGGAGACAGCATACTCGCTGGGTCGACGACATCACCAGGACAACGGGAGGTGGCTGGATGCGATTGGCACGGAACCGCAACACTTGGCGTGCTCATGAAGAGGCCTATACCTAACAATGGGTGTTAACGGGCTGAAGAAGAGAAGAGAAAGGTAGTAAGTAAACAACCTTCACAGCTGGGGGGTAAAACACCGGACATTATGGAGGTTCTGGGTTCGAATCCTGGTTTCGAATCTCGGTGAGTACTCGTCGAAAAAATACCTTTTGAGTCTTTCCCCTGTTTATCTAGGACACAGGCTGAAGCTACGTTACGGAAAAGAACGGGAATCAAAAGGAGAATCACCTGATTTTATAAAAAGAAAGATGATTCCTTGCTTCGGAATACGCTTAAAGCCGTTGATCCCGGCTACTATTTACGAATGTAGTCATTATAGGAGTCATGTCATAGAATAGCAAATAGTGTCATGTTTTGACATAGGTGGCGTGGGTTTCTCTTTGTGGAGCCGCTTAAGGTTTCTGAATCTTGATTATGATTATGATTTGGAATGAAAAGGAAAGACAAACCACTGCAATCCAACAGGATCTATGGTATTCGGCCCTCATTGGCTACCTAAATGGCCTCTTCCAAACAGAAGAAAATAATAGTACTAACCCGTACACAGAAAGGACACTCACCGCCCCGTGCTAAAATGAGTTCCCCGCTCGATAGCCCCTCACGCCCCGCACCCTGTAGGCGTCACGGGACTCTACTGGGGTGTTCTGGGGTGTTTCACATAGCGTGTTAGTGTTTGACTTGTAGTTGATATTCAGTTGTTATTCAAAAAGAAGTAGGTTGTCAAAACGTGTTTGCTGTATGGAGTGTCCGACGTGTGGTGACTATTTTCTTCTGTGGTATCAATCCAGGATTGCATTCAGTGTATGTTGTTTATCATAGTCAACAGAGATGGCACCAATAATTTTAAACAGTGCAATCTTCCCTTTGGAAATATATCCTAGACCTAGTGCTCCTTCAGATTCTTCAAAGCGGTCGGTTTGGAAGAGACTATGTAGCCTATGAGGGCCGACTACAATAGATCCACTATGGGTCGCAGTGGTCTTGGGTACTTGGTGCCCTTTCCTCTCCATCCAAATCATAATCATAGTCTTCCTTCTTCTTCTTAGTCCTTGAGTCATTCTCGGGACGCCCCTAGGCCTGTAATGTACAGAAGCAAATGCGGTTGGACATTCGGACTACGAAATTCACCCCCACCGCTACGGAATACGGGCGCTCTCAAGGTCAACATGTCCAGCCGCATGTGCTGCCTACTGTACCTCACTAATTAGGTAGCCTTGTGCTAACCTAATACATAGTCCGGTGAAAGATAATCCGTCAAAAAGTTTTGGACAATTAGAAAGGAAAATTAATTTCTATATGCGTGAATATTTTGCTTTTTTTTTATTTGTAAAATTAATAGATCTCATTATAGATAAAACACAATAGCACAATAAAATTAATCCTTCGGACGAGTTTTGACTTTCTATTCAACCTTATAAGGCGACCCAAGATTCTATGCCCATACAGGCTAAACTCTAAAGTGAGTTCGTGTCAATTTGATTTCATAACATCGTGGGCTCATCATAAGGCGCCGAATCTCCAGGCGGAACCGAATTTGAATTCAAACTTAGAACGTCTTAAGAACATTCAAAATTCAAACTGAAAACGACTCGAGAGCCACCACAAAAGTTTAGTTGTTCGACGCACCGCGACGACACACTTTCGTCTTTAGGCAGTTGGAATTCTCACTTTGACAGGGTTGCATGTTAAAATAGTTTAGAATTTAAATTTCGATTTTGAGTGTGAAGATTTTAAGTTGAATTTCGATTGAGTGAACGTGGCCCGATGAGCGGGTTGCATAGCAATCGGTTTGCCCTACAACGGAAAGTGAAAGTGTGGTCGGTTGCGGCGTGCTGTCAGAGGGGTAAAGGGGGAAGGGGGAGGTGCGCGCGAGTTGCTCTGTTCTGAATGTAAATGCGGATTTTGGCGTTTGACAATCCGCTACACGTATCTGTCATATTGTTATGTTTTATGCAGTTTGAAAGTCGAGAAAAACTCTGACAGGAAAAGAATGCTTTTTGAAACTTTTAAAAAACGTGGAATTTGTTATAGTTTGACCTACTTTGTGAGAAAACGTATTTAGTATTAGGTATAAATTGATTAGAATCCCATGTAATAACACAGTAATAATAAAAAAAATTGGCTTCCTTAGTTGACAATGCTGGCCAATGCTGGCTCAGTACGAGTTGGTCCACTTTATTTTATAGGTACTAGCGACCCGCCCCGGCTCCGCATGGGAGAATGGTTATTGTGAGTTATCCTTAAGTATATTATGCATGTATTATACAATAAACCTTTCTCTTGAATCACTCTATTTATTAAAAAAAACCACTTTAAAATCCGTTGTGTAGTTTTAAAGATTTAAGCATACATAGGGATATAGGGACATAGGGACAAAGAAAGCGACTTTATTTTATAGGTACTATTTTAGTAATTATAATCATTGACATAAATGAAGGTGTACATACACAGACTAAGTCACAGACAAATATTTATTGAACAATAGAACTGGCAAAAAAAACAAATAGAAAAAAAATTGTGCCACAATACTAATAACGCGTGTAGGGGTTTTAATATGCAGTCCTTACCAAAAACGAAATTAATAAGAAATATATCTGTTCACCATTACAATATTATAAATCTAGAATCCCTAATATTATCTCCACAAAATTACACACATTATTTACTCTAAACTTGAGTTAAAATCTTGTACAAAATACACCGATGCAAATGAGTTAGATCAATCTTTCCCTCAGATTTCCCTAGTGGGTTTAGTTCCTGAAACTAAAATCTAGACTCCTTGATCACTTAGTCTTAAGAGCCAAGTTAGGTATTTAAGCCTCTTAGGAATTACGTTTCAATCTTTGAGTATGATTTGATGGTAAATATGCAAAAACAGATTCTGTGAAAAATATTTTATTTATCCGGGAGAATGAAGCATCTAATAAATTCTACTATAATATATAGATAGGTATACTAGCTTTCCATCCCGCGGGTCCGCATGAGGTATTTTCCCGCGGTAAAAAGTAGCTTACATTACTCTCCATCCTTTCAACCTAACTCTATGCCGAAAATCAAGTCGATTGGTTGCTTAGTTAGGTTAGGTTAGGTTAGGAAGCGTGAAGGAAGGACAAACAAACAAACACACTTACGCATTTATAATAATACTAGCTTCCCGCCGCGGCTCCGCACGCGTTAATAGTTTTTCCCGTGGGAATGAGAAATTTTCCCGCGGTTTACCCGCGGTTTAGTTAGCCTATGTTCTTCCACAAGGTCTATTCTATCTTTGTGCCAACTCCGCCCGCTTTAACAATTGTTCCCGTGGGAATGAGAAAATTTCCCGCGGTAAATTGTAGCCTATGTTCTTTCCTAAGGTCTATTCTAACTTTGTCCCAAGTTTCACTAAAATCGGTTTAGTACTTTCGGAGCATTTTCAATTATTAGGAATATTTTACGTATTTTTTTCACACCTTGGGTTAAATTATTGAAGTTTTAGTAAAGGATCCCTAATTTTTTTGAAAATAAAATATAGCCTATGTTACTCAGGGTGAATGTAGCTTCCTAACAGTGACAGAATTTTTAAAATCGGTTCAGTAGTTTCGGAGCCTATTCGATGCTAACAAACAAACAATCAAACCTTTCCTCTTTATAATATTATTATTAGTATAGATTATTATTAAGTATGGATATCGGAATTATTCTCAAAAACATTCCGTACATAGCCCGCAAAAAAATCTTCACAGCGATAAAAAATCTTGCTAAATAAAAAAATTACAATTTTTGTTATCATTCGAAGGATTATAAAAAATTAAAACTTAATGATATATTAGCCACCGCTATTTTCCTACTTTGTGATATAATTTTTTGTTTTGCCATCTACAAGTTTTTTTTTGTTTTGCCATTACCTACTAGTAACTATTTCTAAAACTCATCACTTTTTACTATCAGAATAATTATTAAAAATTCAATAGGTATCCATAGATAGAGTAAGAAAAATATTTATTTTTTAGTTTAGAGACGTAATATTATATGACGACCAAATAATGTCAACCCATAGGTACGTGATTTGACTGATATATTTTAGATTCCACATTAGTTTCCGTCAGTTTTGACCAAAGAGATCGGAAAAGCTTCACTTCGCTTTTGATAGAGAGAGCCTTGTCACCCTTCAAGCATTCCAAGTATGTACGTATCTATAATGTTAGATACACTTTGTCAATATCTTAGTTGGATATTTTTCCTTATAACTTTAATCGTTTCTCCGTAAAATTTTCATCTTTTGCCGGACGTCCTTGCCACGTCACAGTCAGAATCACCACTTTGCATAACAATCTCAGAATGCGCTGTAATTGCGACCATTGGAAAAAATCGCGGACTTATAAACGGAAAGCGATGGCCTACTTTTGGAGGGTTGAGTCAGAAAAAAACCCGTTACTGGCCCGCTGTCACACCGGAGTGTAATTCAATTGCAGTTTTTAGCAGTTTTGTAAGGATACTGTTCTGTTTAAGCCGCGCCAATAAAGAAACGAATTGAAAATGGCATCTGGGTGCTTTGAAGTGACAGGTGACAAGGTCAGCAATAGTGGCACGGTGCTAGTGTGTAAGTGAGAGAGCATGATCGGCGCCTCTCTTCTCTTCGTTTCTTTATTGGCGCGAGTTATAATGAATATTTTTATTCAGTAGGTACCTACTTTAAAATAAAATATTTGTCCTTCTATTGATCTAAAAGAGACTCTCCTTTCATTTATAAATATTCGATTTTTTTTTTCTTTTTTTTTATTGTCTAAAAGCCAATTAAGAATTCTTTATAGGTACATAAAAGAAACGTTAGTCAATCAATAAAGACGTAACAAATTACATTGCTTTCTTTACAATTTCAATCAATAAATGAATGCATTTGAATACCCTTAAAATTTAAATTCTTTAACATTTGCCGCTGTGACGCGGCTTTATTTTTGAGGCCTAAGAAACGTTGGCCGTACGGAAAACCTATGTGTACTATGTGTAATACATATTAGAAGTACGGGTGCTTTCGTTTAAAGAAAAATGAAAAACTGTTTCAACAATCTATAGTCAGTTGATAGTTGAAACATGGTTGAAACAGTTTTTCGTGTGATTTTTTTAAATAAAATTATGATTCATAGTAAAATATTTTTTGCTTTAGCACACATCTTATTTTTAACTATAGCCATGTACAAGACATTACCAATAAATACCAAACAAAACTCCACTATGGCCATCACTATAGCACAGAAATTTCAATTGACGCCACGAATGTTCGCCCAACAAACGTTCGCGCGGCGAATGTTTGTCGACGTTACAGAACTGTGTGACAGCCACTCTCATCCAATTTCTCACAAGTCCGCACAAGTTTGCCGGAACCAGGATGCATCTCCTTTTGCTTTCAACAGCTTTCATTCGCGACATTAACTTGTTTAACATACGCAAAGTTTAAACTGACCGTGACACCGTTTTGGATGTTTTAACTGAGATCCTTTTGTTTGTTTTTATGTTAGTAAGAGAATATATGAAAGGCAAAGCAGTTAGCTTCAGATCGATGTTTTGATCAAAGTTAAAGTCAAAGTCAAAAAATTTTTAATCGAAGTAAGATTTTACAAATCTCTTTTCGACGTCGAGGCGGGTTCACAATTTGGCTGTCTTCTGTGGAGAAGAACTCGCCGGAAGAAACTCCACAGGCGTTGCATCTGATGAATAAAATTTTAATAATCTCGTATTTCACAATTAGGATACAGAGAAAAGATTTTGTATATTTGTATTTGCGTGATAGTTATCGCTATTTTAAAAACTATTAGACTATCAGTTTTTTAGAAGCTTCTGGACATCACTACATAGTATAAAATAAAGTCGCTTTCTCTGTCCCTATGTCCCTATGTCCCTCCCTTTGTACGCTTAAATCTTTAAAACTACGCAACGGATTTTGATGCGGTTTTTTTTAATAGATAGAGTAATTCAAGAGGAAGGTTTATATGTATAATACATGCATAATATACTGAAGGATAACCCACAATAACCATTTTTCCGTGCGGAGCCGGGGCGGGTCGCTAGTCTACTATAAACTCAGTAACTTAATTCAAAACTTGAACTAATTTATATTGAATTAATAATTGAAATATAGAGATTCAGTGCGGATTTTATTGATAACTAGCTTTCCGCCCCGCGGCTCCGCCCGCGTTGACAGGTTTTCCCGTGGGAAAGAAGTATTTTCCCGCGGTACAAAGTAGCCTATGTGTTATTCTGCTGTATAAGCTATATTATTGTAAAGTTTCATTAAATTCCGTTCAGTAGTTCCAGAGATTAGCGTGTACAAACAGACAGACAGACGGACATTTATTTCAAAACTTGTATTTTTGTGTTCAGCCTCCCTTTATCGCCTACAATTAGTTTTGTAAAACAAATTAATGTACAGACACGCCGATTCTTCAGTTTTATTATAGTAGGTAAAGAAGAAGAAGAAGAAGATAGATGATTCGGGGTTAAGTGGATTTACTGTTAACAATTTAAAATAACAAAACGATTCAAATGCGATGCAGTTGACGTGGCTATTAAGATGACGTTTTAATTTTTATGTTATGAAAATGGATCATAATATGAATCGGCACCTACAATTAACGCAGATGAAACCCGGGAGCATTTTGCTAAACGTGCTTTAAGTGACACGGCTTCATTTGAACAATCATGGATTCAACCTGCAATGTCCTTACATACCAAAATAATAATGTCTCAGTCTCATATATTATCTCATAGTGCCCATAAACTGTTACATAAACGTTTTTACTAGCATGATGCCTGATTTTGGTAGTAAAAATTACTAGGTAATTGAAACGCCTTTGACATCGGCGTAGCAATCTCGTGGCAAGCGTAGCAACTCCGTAGCACGCACGTAGCAGCGCTACGAATTTCATTGCTATTTAGTTTTTAATTAAGTATGCCACGTCACAATGTAGGGTGTAGAATGTCCAACATTAGTATATTTTAAGAAAGAAAATTTGTTTACACGTCTTCAACTAACATATTATTTGGTTAAAAGTTAAAAGAAAAATAAATAAATAATAAATAAGCAAAAAATTTCTAAAGTGTTACTAAATTACGAAAGAATGTCTGAAAATTACCTGGATTAAATCAGAGGAGGCATTTTAACATTGGAAATGTCTTTCCGTGCGCTCCACTATAGGCCCGGATTTCACGAAAAAGTGCGATTCCCATATATCTCAGAGAGTTGTTGTGATTATATTATTATGATATGAAGATTAAAAAGCGAACTAAAAAGATGATAGTAGCATAGTAGCATGTAAATTACATCTGAACTTCTGCGCAAAACAGTTTTGGCCCACAGACAAAATATATTTCAACAAAAATGGAAGCAGCTTTCGAACTCAAAACCGCCTTCGTAAACAATCATCAAAATCTCAACCATGCAATTCCTAAAACAGTGCAGCTCGTAATATTATTATCAAAGTCAAACCAAAAACCCCGAAAAGGGGGGGTCCAAACAATTGGCATTACATAACCTGGCAAAGTCGGTCAACGCTTGCGCAACAGAGAAAGGTTGCATAAGATACCGGCGGCTTAGAGCGAGACGAGATGTATTCTTGCGCCACGTAAAAGACTTGTTCGCGAATTTTGCAGAAGCGACACCTTTGGTTTTCTGCCTATTTAGACAAGTGAAGGACAAGACGAATGTCATATTCATATCTTGTATCCTCTCTGGCACATGACATTGACGGAATTGTGAAGACGCAAAAGCCATTAACTAAGAAAAAAAGTTGGAGTGCAAAAGCGAATGGAGAGAACAGGAGAAATTAAGAGAAACAAATCTATTTTTTTAAAGAGAGCTTTTGAATTTTCCTGATATAATTGCAGCCCAGATGATTATCGGAATATTCGATATGATTATACATAAAGATATATCTAGGGTTATCTATAGCTTCTGAGTCCAAAAATCTGATGAAATGACCAAAAATTTGTCTCAAATTTATTATAAATTAATTTAATTCAAAGACTGCCTGTTTAGAAGAACATGTAAACCATTCTGCGGCCTTCAATATAAGTTTACAATCGAGTGTGGTCAAAGTAAAGGTTTATGCATCATGGGATCATGGGATCAATCAAACCAATATGGACGCCAATGATTCACGTAATTGAACAAAATTCCACTCAAGCGATTTTGTTGATCGATGCGTTTTGATGTTGCATAATATTTTACTTTAAATTTAAAAAAACAGATGTAAATCAGAATAAAGGTAAGTGTATACTATAGTCGATTAAAACATATATATACTAATTAAATTATGAAGAATTTATCGAAACACATTCTTACCTCCAAACTATTAATAAATATTTTCAAATTTAAAATTTCCTTCCCATATTTTTTTATATATTTACTAGCGACCCGCCCCGGCTCCGCACGGGAAAATGGTTATTGTGGGTTATCCTTCAGTATATTATGCATGTATTATACATATAAACCTTCCTCTTGAATCACTCTATCTATTAAAAAAAACCGCATCAAAATCCGTTGCGTAGTTTTAAAGATTTAAGCGTACAAAGGGACATAGGGACATAGGGACATAGGGACGGAGAAAGCGACTTTATTTTATACTATGTAGTGACTCTGTAATATGTATATCCTATCGTGGGGTTTGTTCATATAAAATTAATACTTACAGTGTAAGACGTCATTAAAATCATAGGTTATTATTTCTTTCACAACATTGTTATGATAAAAAGTGCATTTTAAGAGATAACAGTGCATTCGTACGTGCAGTATCTGTCAGTTACATTATGCAAGATAATTTTAGTTATCAATACAATATTGAGAAAGTTCTTTTTATCGTACACACACATATTTTAATAATTATGAAATCGAAGAATTTATACAAAACCACCACCACCAAAAGTTTTTTCGCGCTTTAACAAGAAGTCTAATAATATATATTTTTATCTTTATTTGTTTAGACAAAACAAACATTTCGCGGTTATTACATCAATAAAATTGTAATAGTTACTGTTTACAATATTTTTATTAGTATTGACAAATCAAAAATAGGACTGTGAATTAAAACTACATACTGGAGAAAACTTTAACTGTAATTAAATTTAGTAGAATAAGTATAAGTATTAAATTATTATTTTATCTATACAAAAACGCGGTTCAAAAACCTATGTTATTTTTACTGCCTCTGAGAGGCAGACACTACATTCATACCTACTGGCCCGTCTACCCAACACCGCGATATCAAAGATCAAAGAGGGGAGGTATGTAGGTTGCGCTTGCGACCGGAGGTTTTGTTCCTTCTTGCCATTTCCCACCAGCCACCACCGCCTAGACCGCACCGCAAACTGGCGTGCACCGGTTTCGTTGGTTTAGGGTACTGGCATTTAATAAGAACATTGTTTATTTAAAATAGGAACTTTCGAACGAGGAACTTTGGTTAGTTTAGGATACTGGCAGAACATTGTTTATTTAAAATAGAAACTTTCAAACGTGGAACTTTGGTTATTTCAGGATACTGAGTGCCGAGTGCGAGTTTTGCAACCAAAGTAAACGCGCTCGATAGCGAGAGCGTAAACGCGATTTTGTATGGAATTGAAACTACGCCATCTGTAGACAGTTCGCTGAACTAAAATTTCTCCATACTAAATGCTCGTTTACGTTGTAGTTATCGAGCGCGTTTCGTGAGTAAAAAACTCGCACTTGGAACTCTGGCATTTTTATTTAAAATAGGAACTTTCGAACGCGGAACTTTGGTTGGTTCAGGATACTGGCATTTAATAAGAACATTATTTGTTTAAAATTGGAATTTTCGAACGCGGAACTTTGGTTGATTCAGGATACTGGCATTAATAAGAACATTGTTTATTCAAAATAGGAACTTTCGAACACGGAACTTTGGTTGGTTCAAGATACCGGCATTAAAAAAAAACTTTGTTTATTTAAAATAGGAGCTTTCGAACGTGGAACTTTTCTTGGTTCGGGATACTGGCATAAATAAGAACATCGTTTATTTAAAAAAGGAACTTTCGAACGTGGAAGTTTCGTTGATTCAGGATACTAGGAATGTTCTTATTAAATCATTGTTTGTTTAAAATAGGAACTTTCGATCGTGTTGCAGTTGATGGGCATACATATGTTATACATAAGCTATGCAGCCTTCTACTTTTAAATACGAGTACCCACTCAGCATTTTTATACAGTGCTGTAACGTAAATAATACATAGTTTAAAAAACTAAAAAACACGCTTCCTGTCCGCCACCTTGGACGTCCGCCATATTGGATTTAAGTTACGTGACTTTTTTTTACGTGACTTTTTTTTTCGTATTCCTGACAGCAAACCCTTTCATTTGATACCCATATCAGAGGGGTGGATTTCAAACAGCCAGTTCGCCATCTTAGGGAGGCCGCTATATTGGATTTGTAATGACGTTTCTTAGCTAGTCATGTATTGTCATCATAACTCAGAGCGTGTGCAAAATTTCATCCTAATCGAAGACCGGGAAGTGGGTCAAATTAAGATTCCAAGATTTTTTTAGATACAATAATGGGGATGCCGCCATATTGGATTTGTAATGACGTTTCTTAACTAGTCATGTATTGTCATCAGAACTCAGAGCGTGTGCAAAATTTCATCCTAATCGAAGACCGGGAAGTGGGTCAAATTAAGAATCCAAGATTTTCTTACATACATAGTTACTTACAAGTGAAGCTAATAATATAAAGCGTGTAAAAAGACATAAACTGACTTGATTACTGGTATTCAATACAAGTGTTACTATGCCAGTGACTATATTTCATTATTTTATACTAGCTGTCCTTGTATTCTGACTTTTTCGTGCCGTTTCCCGTATGAATGAGTTATTTACCGCGGTAAAAACTATAAAAGATGTTGACCGGGGATAAAAGGTACCAGCATGCCAAATTCCATTCAAATCGGTCCAACAGTTTCAGAGATTAGTCCGTACAAACATACAAACAGAGAAACAAAAAAATTGAAAACAAAAACTGGATTTGTTCTATGTCACTTCTTATTCTTAGCTGACTGACTAGATTTTTAGCATTTTTTTTCTATGTACAGATTTTCAACCTCTACCAGTTTTATTATATAGAGAAGGATCAACGAAATTTTATTTAATATAGAATAATTAGGTAAAATAAAAGTTTAATAAATTACGTAGTTCTTGCAATTATTTTAACTCGTTCATAAATGCGTTAATTTCACTTTTCATGAGCGCCATTTCCATACCTAAAATTTGTCAGGAAGAGTGTAGCAACCCGCAAAATTCTGGTTTTTACTACATTCTTGGTTTCAACAGTTTTTAATTATACTGTATTACGTAAAAATATATATTTAAATGGTATTTTTTGAACAAGACCACTCTGTAACACTTCCTCAACGGCCAATAAAAGAAGTAAGGCAGCCAGCCAGGCCAACAAACGTGAGAACGGTTATATAATGGCAATATAAAACCGTAACTATGGTTGCGCAATTTTCGCGCGCTTTTTTAAGGTCACAGATTAAAAACTGGAAAGACAAGTGACTGTGTCAGTGGGTGAAAGTCAGCGTATTCATTACTCTCTTTTTGTTTTTGATTATTATTTTTTCTTTTGTTTTTGAGCTAATCATAATACTGGCTGGCAACCGTTCAATATTCGTATTTAGTATGAGTCAAGTATAATGATGGCTGCTTGACTTTTTCCGAATTTAAATAAATACTAGATTTCCGCCCCACGACTCCGCCCGGGTTTACAGGTTTTCCCGTAGGAAAGAAGTATTTTCCCACGGTAAAAAGTAGCCTATGTGTTGTTCTGATGTATAAGCTATATTATTGTAAAGTTTCATTAAAATCCGTCCAGTAGTTCCAGAGATTAGCGTGTACATACAGACAGACATACGGAGGGTCATTTTTTTGTATTCAGCTACACTCTCTTAACCACCTACAATCAGTTTTTTGAAAAACAAATCAATGTAGGTACAGACAGGCCGATTCTCTAGTTTTTTAAGTCTCAGTGGTGGAAGTGATACCAGTGTGTCAGTGGGTGAGAGTCATTGTGCAACTGTGCTGATTAGGGCCGACCTCCACTTGGCAGTACCCAGGGAATGTTCATGGAGTAGGGGCCCAAACTGTTTAAAAAAACTGCACATGCATACGTTTTACACGATAAATCGTTATTTTTCATATATTACTTACGAATAAAAAAAAAGAAAAGCTGAATTTATTGGTCATCGCATCGCGTAAAATTAGTTTTGTGTTTAGAAAATTAATATTTAATTTATTTCAATATAATGTTTTTCTGCAGTGTTTAAACTAACTATTGTAAATATTGCTGAATTACGAAGATTCCAGTTTTTTTCATGCAAAATAAAGTACTCAGTCAGATATATTTCACATGACCACAATTGACCACAAAAGCAAAAAACAGACACATGCCTAAACTAAACACACATACGAACATTATGTGTTAATTAGCATAAGTACCTACTTTTCTTTTTCTTTTTTTGTTAGTTTGTAAACTTTTCTTGATTGGAAGAGCGGAGTCTCCTAACACTGGATTTACAATGCTTAAAAGGAGACTCCAGTTACGTGTTAATTGTAACCTTTAAGTTGAGAAATAAACAAACTATTTTATTTATTTTATTTTATTTTTATATAGATGGTCTAATAATAGAGCCGAAAACCTTTGGCCAACAAGAGGTACATTTTCATTTGTTTATGCCTAAGTTTACTGTATGAAGTATTTTATTTGTCATATCTCACTTTATTTAAAAAAAAAACGTTCCTTTATATTTTTATTCATATAAGTTTTAACTAACAGAAGTTTATTATTATTTTTATTATCCAGTATTGTAAGCAGAAATATATTATACAGTATTGTAAGCAGAAATACATAAAATTATCTTAAATCGACACAACCAAGTGTAGCTCAACCCTACGTCACCTGCTCCAGCGCAGCGTTCTGATATGTTTTTGTATAATTACATTACATAACGTTATTAACATAATTAGTGGGTTTAAGTAGGTGATCAAGCAAATGTTGGCTTAATAAGGCTTACTTTTACGATCCAATATAAGATTGTCAATATTATGTTTCGAGTTTTCGACCATTTAGATAGGTATGTTTTACGTAAATTTCTTCCTTTATTGTATTTACTACGTAGGAAATGCACAAACATTTCTTATTCGATTTTTACTAATTTAACTACGAATGCGGTTGGACATTCGCATTACGAAATTTGCCTCTACCGCTACGGAATACGGGCGCTCTCATAAGGTCAACATGTCCAGTCGCATGTGCTGGCTACTGTAAGTACTTTCTTTTGTATATATCAGCTGTCTGACACCTATAGCACTTATAGCATTTTTTTGTTAGAAAAGTAGATTTTTAAACTAGCGTGTAGATTTTCGAAATATTTTTTTAAGTGATCCATGTAACAGGTACATTCAGCCCTGAAAATATATGACACTAATTGCATCGCATTTTATACATATAATAGTACTAAAGTACTAGTAGTACAGGCTCTGCCTAGTTTGGGATCCGATGGCTGTGTGTGAGGTTTCCAATTTAATCTGACGAAGACACAGATTTGTAAGTATTTTATTTGTAAGTATTCTGAAATAAAATTTGTTTTAGATTCTCTTTATTTTATTTTGCACTGTTATTGTTTACTTTTAACTGTTTTTAGGGTTCCGTACCTCAAAAACGAAAAATGGAACATGTCTGGATTTTTTCAAAATTTGGATTGCACCAAAATTTGGATTGCATTAAACCAAAAGAGACGTCATGACCAATGGCACAGTACGCACTAGTAATGGGAAATTTCTTGGGACTTCTTATAAGTTTTTCATGGGGTTGGGGCATGGATTTACATACGTGTACCAAATTTGAATTCGATTAGTCCAATTGTTTCAGCTGATGATGAAGAATTTCGTTTGTACAGAACTCTTTCTAGGCGAGTTCAACACTCACTTGACTGGTTTTTTAAATGATTAATTATGTTAGTTTAAAGTTGACTGAAAAGGCATGCTTCGTCGCAACTTTTCCATATAATTTTTTTCTTTTGACTGAAAAGTTTTCAGTATTTGCTAAATTCGTACTTACACTCTTCTAATCTTTGAAACTCAGGCGACATCTGTCACAATTTTTAGGTACTAAATGGAAACATATTTAAGCTACATGGAAATCATCATACGCCCATTTACAGGATATTCACTTAAAGTATATTTTAAAGTAAAGTTTTCAACAAAAGTACTCCGTTTTACGGAAAAACATGCGTACTAGTACGATAAAACCACAGTACCATTTTCCTTGTTCCTGTAAAAACTCCGAATTATAAATTACGCTTCATAAAGGGCCGGCCCTTCCATGTAACACGTGTCTCTCCTATCTCTATGACCCATTTACACACACATACAAAACTCACACTCATACAAAACGCACACAGAAGCAATAGTGTGCGCGTGGGCCGAATTCGTACACACCACTGCATCCGTATGCATTCCTAGCAAGTTTGTATGTGTGTGTAAAATTTGGAGTAAATACTGCCTTTGTGTGTGTTTATCTATGATGTTCTAGGATAGTAAGTGTGATTGAAATATAACTTTGAATTTGGATTTTGCTTTTGTTTCCGGATAAAATTGTCTTTTCCTGTTTGTTTGTGGCCAGAAGTTTATTTAGTCTTTGGTCAGGAAATGGTGACCAACCCAATTTTATTTGAAACATTATGTTATTAATTATTTCTATAGATTTTCAGTAACGTCCATTTATTTAGCATTAATTTTTAAAACAAATAATGTATCAAATTAATAAATAATATATGTTTTTGATAAAAATTATCTTTTTCACGTAATTCTACTTGGTTTGGTTCAATACCCACGGTACGGATTTTTATGATTTTTTTTTATATTATAAAAACCTACATACATTTCCATTAACGATATTGTATGAAACTTGGTAGCATACCTATTAATAATATAAGTTATAGTTTGTCCGTAAGAAAGCCTAAAGGTGCCTAAAATACGCGGTGAGTTTTGGAAGATTTCCTTTGATAACGTTAGCTTGTGTGTGTGTATGTGTTTGTATGTAATGCTTTTAAGTGTAGGCGTGTTTATATTTTCTTTTATGGCACTGTCTATAGCGACACATTTCTGTTAAACCTAATAAAAAGGTAAAAAGTCTTGTCTCTTAAAATTTGAAAAATATTAGGTACGCCATTATTTTATTTACCTACGTATAAACTTATATTCATATGTTTTTTCAGCTAATATTAGGATGCTAAATGGTTTAGATTCTTGTCGAATTTAATTTATTTTTGTTAGCATTCATGGAATATTATATTGCGCACATGATATTAAATAATGCCTTTAATAACTTTTATAAACTTCGTTGAGAACTGCATGCATTTCAATAATAATTTTACTAAATACTAAAAATATTATTTGAAAATCCTACTTATTATACTAAAAATGTAAATGCTTGAATTATCATTATTTATCAGATACTAGCTGTCCGCCCGCGGCTATACGCCCGCGTTGTTTTTTTTCTTTTTTTTTACCTTTTAAACCTTCCCTGGACTTCCACGAATATTTCAAGACCAAAATTAACCAAATCGGTTCAGCCGTTCTCGAGTTTTAGCGAGACTAACGAACAGCAATTCATTTTTATATATAAGAAGAAGATAGATCACCAAATTATATAAATTGTATGTTTACTTTACAAACACTAAACTCTTCATCTGCTTATAAAGCAATGTAACTATGACTAGCTAAGTACTATTAGTTCTTGCCACAGGCTATGTAATAAAATTTGTGTAAACAAACGACCAGATGATTGGACATTTAAATTAAAGTCTTAGTATACAGATTAAAAATAACATTGAAATAAAAAAGAAACAGCTAGCCTGTAGATAATGATCGTGAGAATGTCTTTTCAGTAACTACACCACATATTTTGAAAATTGTAGCGTGGTAGGTTTCAATCCCTCTCCTCCCGGTACATTGGCCTTATAACAACTACACCATCGACGACATTGAAATATTTAATACCTACTGTATGTACCAGGATATCAAAATAAGAGAGGAGTCACTTTCTATTGACTTTTGAGGCGCTAATTCAATTACCAACTTGGTCGAGTTTTGTCTGCAGTATACGGTCACTATTATGTATACATTATACCTTTAAGATCCTTAAGTTTATGCTATTAAAGCCTCTTTCTTTACTTTAAATGTGTATGTTTTGTTTTGGTGATAGTATGAAGGTATTAAATGAGAAATTGGAAGCCCAAAGGATATACGTGGATATACTGAGTGAGTAATCGTGAGAAAAATCTTATTAATGTTGCTTGTTTATGCTATCCTGTAGAGTTTCTTCTGCGGGTTCTTCTCCACAGCAGCGCACACATTGAGCGAACCTGCCAGTTATATTCAAACTGATATCGCATCGCCTCTTTTAGATTATTTTATGTCGTTTTTATGGCTTAGACTTGTACATTCACTTAAGACGAGAGCCGGTCTTGGATTGAGCAAAGCTTTTTAGCTTCTAAAATGACGTCATTAATTCTAAGGGAGCCTATAATGAATAAAATAATTTTGAATTCGAATTTGTTACCTACCTCACAAACCTTTGTGTCAGAATGATACAGCCACCCCGGGCTTCTGACGTCACTCGTGTAACGACTACATCCGTAGACAGGAGCCAGAACTTACGGCTTTTCGTGCCTTTCGAAGCTCGGAATCATCTTTATTTTCGTACCAAGTGATTCAGCATAAATGTCCTAACCTAACAGGGGAAAGTCACAAAAAGTGATATTCGTTCGACGAAAGCTCAGCCGGGATTGGATGTAAGTAATTCGAACCCATAACCTCTAATAAGATGCGTGCATTTTACTGCTCTAGTATTTTCTATAACTTTAAGCCATTTTAAAGTTGTTTCAAAGTTGCAAACTAAGATGGGTGACTATCCGCAGTTCTGTGCAAATTAGTCTACATCACCGAGAACTTTTGAATTCTGTAGACGGCATAAGTGGAGATCGAACCGCCGTCCACTGCATTTTATGCCAAAAGCAACAGCTCTACGCCATCGGCGTTTTCAAACTAATCATCATCATCATTTCAGCCGAAAGACGTCCACTGCTGGACAAAGGCCTCCCCCAAAGATCTCCATGACGATCGGTCCTGCGCTGCCCGCATCCAGCGGCTTCCTGTGACCCTCACCAGATCGTCGGTCCACCTTGTGGGGGCCTGCGCACGCTACGTCTTCCGGCGCGCGGTCGCCATTCAAGAACCTTTTTACCCTAGCAGCCGTCGGTTCTACGCGCAATGTGCCCAGCCCACTGCCACTTAAGTTTAGCGATTCTTCGGGCTATGTCGGTGACTCTGGTTCGCCTGCGGTTCTCATCATTTCTGATTCGATCACGCAAGGAAGGAAACTCCAAGCAACGCCCTCTCCATCGCTCTTTGGGTGACTCTGAGCCGACGCTAAACCGAAACATAATCAAACAGCCTCTGTAATTCGGTCATTGATTCGAGTTGGGTTAAAATTAATATGAGTGTACTATACGTTACACTATAGATATATGGATATCGGCTCCAGACACGCTTACACCACACAGAGACACAACCTTCCCGCTCAGCGGCTAGCTCAAGACTGCCCTCTCTCTAGCCCCACTCCGCGTGGTGCGTGTGCAGGAGACGACAGATATTGGCTTCTCTTTCGCACATATACTACATCTCTCCCTTATTAATAATTTTGTAATTTATTTATTTCATCGCTTATATTTGTTATCTTCAATCATCTGTTATTTACACAATTTTATTTTACCTCATTACGTTATTTATTACATACCGTCAACTCCTATAACTTCGCCTTTTGTACCATACTTCGCCTAAAATTTGAAAACGGTTATAACTTTTTTGTTGTGTTGGTAGCATTGCTTTGTGTTCATTGGTAAATTGGCAAATTTAACTATGGTAACATTGCAACTTCATTTATCAAAATCAAAGCCGCCATTTGGTCAAGTGTAAGTCAAACGTGGAATGAGGAGCTTGTGTTTTTTTCGTGGAACCCAGTAAAGTTACCTGTAGCGAGGAAACTACCAAAGGTAAAGGTTTAATATTTTTACAGTAAGTTACTTATATGATTGACTTTCCGTAGCGCTAATTATTATTAAGGTGTCTTTGAATAGAACAAAATTATCTAGACAGGCAATGTTAGGAAGGGTATCTACAACTGACACACACCATACTTCGCCTACCCTTAGGGTTGGCACTTTTAGAAAAACATATCAATAATGAAATTAATAATGATTTGTATGGTTGCTTTCGCGATTTCATTGTTGTTTGCAAGGTAAAAGTTGAGTATATAGTTCAAACATCCATATATAAATATTCATTTTTTTTTTTTCTTTATATTTAATTTTTTTATATATATATAAACGAAATATTTGTTTGTATACTTATTTATAATCGTTTTTTCGAAAATGGTTTTACTCAAATTTAGGTAGGTACTACGTGGGCCTTTTTTCCGAAAAAACGTGTTTTCTTCTTGTTTTTGCATTTTGTAAAGTATACTCTCTCAAATAATAAAGAGTTTACAAATTGGTTAATAAATGACAGTTCTAGTCTAACAATCACAAAAAAAAATATCGCAATCGCAAAATAAAAAAAAATATATTTTGGATTTTTTGTTCAATATTAATCTGCAAAAAAAAATTTGGTTTGTAGCAACCCTATTGTTTGTTCCCAATTTCGAAAATAGCTAGCCAAACTTCGCCTAGGTAAGATTTTTTAAAAAACAAGCACTTTCTGGTTATTTTATCTCAATCAAACTGGTACAGACCTTATATCAAATGTAATAAGTGCTTAGGTTGCGCAATAAAGTTTGAATTCATAGAGAAGAAACTACCAGGCGAAGTTAGGTTCAATGCCCTAACTTCGCCCACATTTTTTAACCACAGAATATAAACGTATAGTGCTTCGTATCAATTCGTGTCACACACACTCAAAACGACCCCACCCCATTGGTCAGGTTCGTAGTGTGCCGATGTTTCAGACTATCTTCGTTTAGCGGGAAAATTTAAAAATATGCAATTTTTTACCAAATTTAGGCGAAGTTACAGGAGTTGACGGTAATAATAATATAATTGATTTTCAAATAACAACTTACATCTTCCTTTACTTCTATTACTTCTACAAATAACTTTTATCTTCAATCGTCTTTTATTATTTACACAATTTTATTTCACTTCGTTTCATTATTTGATTTATAAATATTTTCAAATAACTAATTTAATATTTTTCGCTTCTCTTGCTTCCATGATTTAACTTCATTACATTAATGACATTATATTAGAATAACTGAATAATTATACATACATACATACCCACGCACAATAACAATAAACATAATACATCGTTATTTATTTGCTTCGCTTCCTTCGTTTCCATTATACTGATTTAACCTTCCACTATCTATACTGAAAGTAATAAATTCATTATGCTTCACTTCCTTCGCTTCCATTATATTGACTTAACCTTCCACTATACTGAAAGTAATAAATTCAATATGCTTCGCTTCCTTCGCTTCCATTATACTGATTTAACCTTCCACTATACAGAAAGTAATAAATTCAATATGCTTCACTTCCTTCGCTTCCATTATACTGATTTAACCTTCCACTATACTGAAAGTAATAAATTAAATATGATTCGCTTCCTTCGCTTCCATTATACTGATTTAACCTTCCACTATACTGAAAGTAATAAATTAAATATGCTTCGCTTCCTTCGCTTCCATTATACTGATTTAACCTTCCACTATACTGAAAGTAATAAATTAAATATGCTTCACTTCCTTCGCTTCCCTTATACTGATTTAACCTTCCACTTTTATTGAAAATAATAAATGTAATATGCTTCACTTTCTTTGCTTTCATTTTACTGACTTAACCTTCCACTTTTGTTTAAAATAATAAATATAATATGCTTCACTTCCTTCGTTTTCATTATACTGATTTAACTTTTCCCTGTTCCTTTCTCTCTATCTTCCTTCCTCCTTATCAGTATTATTTCCTTCCACAACATGCCACTCACCGTCAACCTTTTTAGATGCACAACATTTCTGCGTAAATGTTGTCCGGCTTCGCCGTTTTGGATTGTTACATTAAAATTTCCGCTTACTCGGGATTTATCAGTATGTGGAGTTGGGTCAACTTATACTTTGTCATTCCCTTCTTCTTCTTATCTATCGGCATTTTATTTCCCTTTTTAAAACTTCAGATTGTGTTTTACCAGTAACCATGGGCCGCAAACATATAGTTCGATTTGTCATCGATTCGCAAAGAAGAAGAAACCATAATGCTGAGTATTGCTATACACTGTCAGGTTATTGAAAATACATTCCTTACATTGTATTTCTTTTCCATTTGACAAAAATTTGACCTTTTGATTATATCTCAGTTCTAGTTGTTCTTTTCTCTCCCCAATGTAGTCTTTATTTTTCTGTGGTATTGAAAGAAAATCCCTTTGTAAGAAGACTTTGCCAGCATTGGTATCCACAACATTATAAATAGGTACTGACTGAACTAAGTGATGTGAGGTAAAAATAAAGAGGTACTTTGTCTTCGACATTACAACATCCTTGAACTTCGAATGAACTTCCAGCTCCACACTAAAATTCAATCTTATCCTAAGATCACTCCTAATAATTTTGTTTTGTTAGATAGATAAATTATGTCTATGTCCGGTTTTGATATCTAATAAGTAACTTTAATACTGTTTTTCTTCATTTCAATCCACTTATTGCATCCCGTATCAATCAACGTATTGTATCTGATAAGTAACTTTAATACTGTTTTTTCTTCATTTCAATCCACTTATTGCATCCCGTATCAATCAACATTATTATCTACTTTTGTGCTTCCAATAGAAATAGTAATGGTGTCGTCTCCGTCAACGTCAAATACGTGCTAACTTTGACTATCTTCATAATCTACCTTATCAATGTTTCTAACCTCTTCCTGACTGTTTTACTGTCTTTTTTTTTTTACAATTGTTTTTTTTTTTTTTTTCCATCCTCTTTGTTTTTAATTTTTCCTCTTAGTGGTACTTTATGCTCAATATTTCCACTTAAACAACACTTTTTTTAGTATATTTATTAAATGAATCCAGATGATCCCAACTTCCACACCTGTAACACTGCTTTTTTCTTGTCTCCTTCCAGTCAAATCCCCTAATTGTACAGACAAACAGTTACGGCTTCTAAAACGTTAGCTTCCGCAATAATCTCATTTAATTTCATCTTATCTTCCGACTTCAAATTTCCTGTCCTACATCTTCTGATCTCACATAGCGGCATAATTCAAATAAATAGCAACTCTTGCTCTGCTTAC
This sequence comes from Teleiodes luculella, assembly GCA_948473455.1. Lineage (NCBI taxonomy): Eukaryota > Metazoa > Arthropoda > Insecta > Lepidoptera > Gelechiidae > Teleiodes > Teleiodes luculella. Next base: position 3,106,040 of record OX419603.1, read on the forward strand.
AACAAAATGCAATTCAGATCGCATCGCATGGCACCAGCCAAAAACACGAAGCAGCTGCCTGTCTTTCTATCGCGCTTCCGCCATTCGCGCCTCTGTACTAACATCTTTAGTTCCCTACTCATATCCAAACTATGAAGTGACATACCCCTGTACCCCATAGTAAAAATATTAGTTTCCATTTCGCAACATCAAAGGCTTTTTCGTTCCTTTTGGTCTCCCTCCGAATTAACTTCTGCAGCTTCCAAATATATAAATTTAACTTCTTTCCTACTTCTCCTATCAACGCTAACAAAACTCGTATTTCCCTCGAAATAGAACTTTTCTGAGGCCAAATTCGTCATGATTTTATTGATATTCCATCATAAAAATGACTGTTGTTAAATGTTATGTATTTTATCTGTTGCCAATTCTGTTTAAACTAATATCGCATCGCCTCTGTAAATTTAAAGAGTTGTTCTTCATTCGTGTAAGACGAGAGCAAGCCTTGGCTTGAGCAACATTTGGTAACTTCATCAAAATTTGACGTCGCAAAGTGACTTGTGTAATCTTATTTCGAATAAAATATTTTGAATTTATGAATCACTCAAACAATGCTGCAAAGATAAATATACTTATATATTAAAGAAAAGGAAGAACAAAAGACAGAGTATCCTGTGGAGCCTTCCCGGCGGCGGGCTTCCCCCACAGCAGCGCACGCATTGCGCGAAACCGCCTGCGCCGTCTAAACCAACATTACATCGCATCGTCTCCCCAAAATTTAAGAGTTCGCTACTCATCACTTCACTTCACTCACTCGAAAGTCAGCCCCGGCCCGAGCAAATTTGACGTCGAAAAAGAAAAAGACCAGCACAATTTTACTAAAACCTTTCGATTTTGACCAATTAATTGATTAATTGATGTGGAGTTTATTCGGCGAGCTCCTCTCCACAAAGACCGCACACTTTGCCCCGCCGAACCCGCCACCAAATGCAACTTTATTTGACTCAACTAAGTGACCAAAAGTGTCAAAAAGTTAAAACAAATGATTTCATTTCATTTCATTTGATAACTTAACAAATTGTATAAAATACACATCATTTAAATGTTAATACGTACATGTCGTACATAAACCTACGTCGTCAGTTACTTAAGCTAGCATCCGACCACTATTTCGGACTACGGCATTATTATTTTTTAGCGTCTACTTCTATCTGGGTTACGTTCGATTATTTTTTTATTCCGTTCCTTGGTTGATCTTTTACTTTTTTTCTAAGTACCAACTGAACTCAACTTGGTCATGAACGGAGTGCACTTTGTAAGTGGTTTCTCGAGTAACTGAATCTCATTTCCCACCCCGTGATTAAAACGTGAGTTGACAACACACAAAAAACTTCGGATGAATCAACACACAGTTTTGTATTTAAATGTCATCTGCTTCCTTGTTTTTTTTTTTTTTTTTAGTTTGTAAAGCTTGCTTCAGCATTTTCCCTGGTAGAACATTGTGCCCAAAATTTAAAAAGAGCGCCAGTCGTCGCGCCTGGCCTCCTTGGCAAATATTTGGCTTCCGATTCCTCCTCAGTTCTGGTACTAACCAATTCCTGCACGCACACACAATTTTAAGTTTCCTATATTGCAACATTCTAAACTATTAAACAAAACCTCACCTGCAGGAATAGACCATACTATTATTTCCAACCTTCTCAATCTATCCGTGTATTGCTGTGTGCTATTTTAATTAAAACCTGCAGTGCAGTTTATTCTTTCCTTATTTCTCTTACATTACACATAGGGCACTTTTTATTTTTAGAAATTCTAAATCATTTATTGCATCAAACATGGTAGTAAAGATCATAAATAATAGTTTACGCTTCTTCCTTTTATTGATTCACGCCTGCACCGAAAATGCACGACAAATCAAGCCTCACGGGAGGAGTTGTTGTTTTACGCATAGCAATGTCCAATTTCTTACACGCACTACGATAGTCCTTATTTTTATTTTAATAACACAAGTTACGTTACGATAACGGCGCAAAGTACGGCGGGTGGTACCCAAGGCAATATACCTTTTATCGCGTAAATAACAACAAATTAAAGTCGCAAACCTATCTCCTAGCACTATTACATGTAGATAAGTTAAAAACAACCCAACATTATCAAGTAAAAACGGTTGTCTAATATGTATTACATAAAACGTTTTTGTATTTTAACTCGACCCGTTCAAATATATTATTTGTTTACAATGAAACGTTCCTAGTCATTTATTTTCAACTGCAATAACATCGCGTATTTCTTTCTTTGTAACTAAATAGATCAATGCTTAACAAGTTGTGTTGCAGACTGAACACAAAGAGAAGTAGATAGTCGTGGTAAAACAAGGTAAGTACACCTTAATTATCTTGCAAAATAAAAGCGAATTTAATACTTGTCGTTCAATATACTTTTTAAAACTTTCACGGTTATTTTCATAACTATTAAGATTTGAAACGGGATATTTACCGTGGTACAATATATTCATTTCTATAACAATTTAAATAAATTAGAAATAAAATTAAAATGGCTTTAACGTCAGCTAAACTATAATTCTGTGTGAGACAAACCTCCGCTAGATACCAACCAACAGTCGATACGAGTAACATTATTAATACTCGTAATATACAGTAAAACTTTCAGATATTTATTTTAAGTTGAAAGAATGTTATTTACCTTTTATAACTTATTAATGGATTCATATATAAAAAAACATTTATTATATCCCAGTAGACTGCTTTAACTTGTATAGTAATGTTTTTTTTTTTTTTTAATTAAGAACGGTAATCATTCCCTTACCTTTTCCTTTTTTTAATGACAAATTTCGGTTGTCAAGTAATTACCAGTATTCGCAAAAAATATATATATCGTACTTACAGTTTTCATCGTCGCCATAAATGTACTATACGTTACACTATAGATATATGGATATCGGCTCCAGACACGCTTACACCACACAGAGACACAACCTTCCCGCTCAGCGGCTAGCTCAAGACTGCCCTCTCTCTAGCCCCACTCCGCGTGGTGCGTGTGCAGGAGACGACAGATATTGGCTTCTCTTTCGCACATATACTACAATGAGCATTGCAATAAATAAACAAACCGTCGTTTTCTCGCTAACCGCGCGACGCCCCATTTAACTGAGCGGTTAAAAATAACCGCATTCCCGACTTATACTCCGCTTTGCCAAACGGTCAGCCCTGGGTTGAATGTAATATTTTTTCATAGTATAGCTTATCTAGCATTAGTCATCACATCAGTCAATAGTCGCACTGTACTTTTAGTACAGGGTTGAAGGAGGCCTATCAATTACTGAAAGGGTACGCTCAGTCCGTCGGTAGCCAAGTGGCTAGAGCCGTTGACTTCCATTCAGAAGTTCTCGAGTTCAAGCCTCGGCACGTACCAATGTGTTTTCGATTTTCCAATTCATATGTACGTTTATTCGACGCTCTTACGGTGAAGGAAAACATCGTAATCTAAATCTTTATTTGGCTTTATTTCGGAAATTCAGAGTCAGATTCGGAAAAGATATAAGCTTTGGATCCCATTCACGACCGAGGAAGAAACAGTCCAGTAGTGGACTAATTGGGGTACTTCTGAAAAACCTTCTGCCTTCTTTTAGACATCTGACCATGGAGTCATGAATATAGGTACCTATTATAGTCATGTGAAACATGTTCCGGTAGGGTTACTGCTCTGAGATGACTTGGCTGTGTGGCACTTGGGTGGGTCTCTCCACAGACCATGGCACACCTAATGACTTGCCCAGCGTGCCCTACCACCTTGCACTCCTCAGGATCTGATGCTATATCTGTGGCGGAGTACTGGTCCTCACAAATTTAAAGTCGCTGAGTCGACTCCTAAGTAGAAGCAGAGAAATATAATCTAATAATAGTCTTTCGGTACCTTTGAGAGGTACGTACCGAAGAGAAAAACTTTGTTTTCTTCCTGACACACCAGGAACCACCACACCAGGACCAGGAAGTCAGAAAGATACAGTCATACAAAACAAAACATAGTGTATCCAATTGCTTCCCAATTGGGGCTAGGCTGTAAGCAGTTCGTAAATCAATGGATCCTATACTTCAGCCAGTTAGGTTACGATCGTAGCCCGGTCACCGGACGCGCCACAGCTCACTAAATACCTAGGGTTGTACCAATGGGTTGTACAAGAACGATGTCTTAATTACTTATTTTTGGTTGGTTGGTTGGTTGGTTTGAAGGTAAGAACGATGTAGAATTTTTCACTAGAATTAAATAGAATATTATTATAGAATTATTAAATCTGGCGATTGCTTCTCTAACCACCTGAACTGTGCGCTTGGTGGCAAACCGGGCAAATTTTATATGATCCATTGTGCTCCTAATGTGGTAAGGTAGTGCATACCTTCTATTATCATAATGATAGGCACCATTGCGGTTTACCCAGGTAGGCTTAAAATGCGTACGATGGGCACGAATGGCATTTTACTACCTTTTAGTTTGGAATACATTATGAAGATCAACGACATGACAAAAAAAGCACGTAGGTAGGGGGAAGTCAAAAATAAAAATACAAAAATTATAAATAAAAATATCCGAATTTATCCATACAACAACAAAATTCCCGGGTATTTAGTGGAGCAGTCTTTTTAATTCTAATTAAAACCTCCAAAACCGATGACATCAGTAAATTCAAAAAAATTGACAAAATCGAATTACAAATTTCTATAGTGAATAACTATTTTGACTGAAGATCTTTAGTAGTTGTTTCCACTGAAATAGTAAGTAAACTAAACTTACTGTTTGGGCGTCATTTCCTCTATTCGCAGCCCTAGCGAGTGCAAGTGCAGTGAGTATTTATATCGGCCTAATTCCGAAGTGGGATGCGTTTGTGGGGCAGCCCTGCATCGCGTCTGCAGCGAGCTTCTAAAAGCTATGATCGCCTGGTAGATTTTTGGTACACTTACCTACCTGTTTTACCTAGGAAAATGGCGCTGATATTTTGCTTTAACATCATCAGCCCAGCATCGTGTCTGCAGCGAGCTAATAAAAGCTATGATTGCCCGGTACCTGGTACATACCAAATTTCACCAACCTGCCATATACGCCTAGTATTTTACAGGTGCATAGAAATAAATATTTATAATAATCCGTCTCACCTATCGTCAATTTCTTGGGGAAGGCTTTGACAGCAGTCGACGTCTAGTGGTTGAATTTTGATGATGACAATCGGCAGAAAACAATCTTGATATTTTTTGAACGAGTATTCATCAGGGCTCCGATCGCGCTAACACAAAGGACTTTATCGACTTTTTTTTAGTAAAGTGTTTGAGTTAGCGCGATCTGGGCCCAGATACCTTCCACAAAATTACTGTCAATATCATCTCATTCCACTCATTACTTTTCTAGCGCCCGTTGCTCTATACTGCAATAATAATCGAAAATAATTGTTTAATAGACTAATTATGATAAACAACATTGATCTTGAACGTCTCTGATTCACATCATTCAATAACTTCCTAACGTAAGCAGTTATTATCAGTTTCCATGATCTTGGGTCCACAATAAGACGTCAGTGCTATCTAGACACGCGAACAGTAGGAAGAATACTATTATAAAACAATAAATAAATTAGAGTTTATTGCTTTAATGTTTATGATAATCTACTGTAAGTAATTAATAATATAATAGTTTAAAAAACTAAAAGACACGCTTCCTGTCCGCCATCTTGGACGTCCGCCATATTGGATTTAAGTCACGTGACTATTTTTTTCGTATTCCCGACAGCAAACTCTCTTCAAACAGCCAGTCCGCCATCTTGGGGAGACCGCCATATTGGATTTGTAATGACGTTTCTTAGCTAGTCATGTAGGTAATATTGCCATCAGAATTCAGAGCGGTGCAAAATTTCATCCTAATCGAAGACCGGAAAGTGGGTCAAATTAAGATTCCAAGATTTTCTTACATACATAGTTACAAGTGACGCTAATAAATGCGTGTTAATTATTATAAGTAACTAGCTTTCCGCCTTGCGGTTCCGATTGAATAAATTAATTTTCCCGCGCTAAGTAGCTTATGTTACCCTCCAGTCACCAAACTTTAAACCTTGGTGCGCCATTGGTGGCCAAGTGGCGTTGACTTCCATTCGGATGTTCGTGAATTCAAACTTCGGCGGCACATATCGTACCAATGTATTTTGAATTTTCGAATTCATACGTTTGTATTTTAATTCGACGCTCTTATTGTAAAGGAAAACACCGTGATGAAACCTGCACCTGCGAAGTAATTTAAAGGTTGTGTGTGAAGTTGACTAACCCGCACTGGACATGCATGGTCAATTAGCCTGTGGTAGGCTTTGGCCCCTCGGTGGGGGCATTAACAGCTGTTAAAGAGAACCAATATCATCCCGACGGACCAATCAAAATAAGTATACCACTGAGGAAGTGCAAGATACGGAAACTGTCACCGGTTCGTCCTTGTTAGCGTCTAATAATAGGTCATAAAGTAAAACAATGGTGACCAGGTTTTTTCCTTCATCAGAACACGAACACGCGAATCTTACGTGGCGTGGAAACTTCAGCTTGGACGCAATAGCCAGTAATCGACTCGATTTATGAGTTTAATGAGTAATATTTAAATGAGGTGAAGTCATGAAGCTTACGATGAAGAAGGCATGGATCGGACTACCATTTAAATCATAATAGCCAATAAAAAATATACAACGTGAATTTTTGCTGGTTGTTTATCCTCAACATATTGGTAATTAACACTCATGAAACTGAACAATTTTCCCCAAGGAAAATAGGTTAAAATCTTTAAAGACTATTATAAGACCGCGACTACTAATAAAAATCACCAACAATGTACATCTTAAAACGCATTAACTTTTGAAAGTTTTAAAAGTTTCTTCGAGCATGTGCAAATTTTATTCATTTCAATTTTGTTGTCAAACATGCGTACAACTCCACAGACGGCTCTGTTGATCAGCTTCAAAAACAACATTTGAATTTCTTAGCAAGTTTCAGGTTACCCTCATTTATCACCACAATGTTTTTCACTGCCGTAAGAGCTGCATTAACGTGTGCGTAGGTACAGTAGGCAGCACATGCGGCTGGACATGTACCTTGAGAGCGCCCGTATTCCGTAGCGGTAGGGGTGAATTTCGTAGTGCAAATGTCCAACTGCATGTGCTGGCATTTGTACCTAAAGTTCAAGTTCATAGGTGCAGTCATACTCGTATCCATGTGCTCTTAATAATATTCAGAATAACTTTCTTACTTTCTTCCTTTCAAAAATAAGAATAACACCTACCTTATTCTTATTTGTGTGTGTTACGTACGGTTTACGGAATCTTTTTCTTCTTTTTTTCACGCTTTTTCACTTGTAAGTAACTATGTATGTAAGAAAATCTTGGAATCTTAATTTGACCCACTTCCCGGTCTTCGATTAGGATGAAATTTTGCACACGCTCTGAGTTCTGATGACTACATGACTAGCTAAGAAACGTCATTACAAATCCAATATGGCGGCCTCCCCATTATTGTATCTAAAAAAATCTTGGAATCTTAATTTGACCCACTTCCCGGTCTTCGATTAGGATGAAATTTTGCACACGCTCTGAGTTATGATGACAATACATGACTAGCTAAGAAACGTCATTACAAATCCAATATGGCGGCCTTCCCATTATTGTATCTAAAAAAATCTTGGAATCTTAATTTGACCCACTTTCCGGTCTTCGATTAGGATACAATTTTGCACACGCTCTGAGTTCTAATGACAATACATGACTAGCTAAGAAACGTCATTACAAATCTAATATGGCGGCCTCCCTAAGATGGCGAACTGGCTGTTTGAAATCCACCCTCATGATATGGGTATCAAATGAAAGGGTTTGCTGTCAGGAATACGAAAAAATAAAGTCACGTGACTTAAATCCAATATGGCGGACGTCCAAGGTGGCGGACAGGAAGCGTGTTTTTTAGTTTTTTAAACTATGTATTATTTTTCTATTTTTATTTTGTATTTCTAATTTTGTTTATTTTAAATTTCAAATTCTAGTACTTTGTTTCTTTGTTATTTGCTCTGGTTGCTTTCTGTGCCCTGCCAAGTCCATTATGTGAGCTAAAATATTTTAATCATGTTTTCCACCATAATGGTAAGCAATAAATAAATTTTGTTTTTTTTAGAATTTTTGCAGAAGTGTACGGAACCTAATATTTTACCTTAAATGATATGTCCTGTATACTTTTGGACAAAAATTTAATTTAAAGTTTAAACGCACGTGATATGACTGACTTGTAAACGTGACTGTACGTTCAGGGTGTAATAAAATAACTATTTAGCATGGAAGAAAGCCCATGCTTAGTTGATCTGATCATGGACTTGTAACATTAGTTACATAATAACTAGGTCCATGAATCTAATAAATTTATTCACATGACACTGTTTCGGTAACGAAAAAATAAATACTTTTACATACCTAAAATGACTAGTTATTTTGTATCTGAGTGTTGAAAACTGTTTTCAAGGAAATAGTATCTTTGATTGATTTCTATTTGGAACAAATATAAAGCAACGACCTACGCGACAACTGACTGAAGTAATTTTCTTTGGCAGACAATTGTAATTCCTAAAAACTTCAATAGACTTTACTTCTTCTTCTTCTTCATATCTAAGAGCCGCGCTCTTATCGGTGGTTTTTGTTCTTTCTGTTCTGTCATCCGTTCTCTGTTTGAGACTTTACTAGGAAGTGTAAAATGTTTAACAGTGGTAAAACACCTTATCCATATGGGAAAATATAACGTGAGCGAAGCCACAAGACGGAACATTTTGGAAATCCTATCCTACTAATATTATAAACGCGAATGTTTGTGAGGATGTATGAATGTTTGTTACTCTTTCATGCATAAACTACAGAGTGGATTAATATAGCTTATACATCAGAATAACGGGTCTATATTAAAACCCATAATTGAAAATGTATATATCGAAAATCCATAATTGATAAATGTCATAACGATTAAAATCCATAATTTTGAAATACATATATTTAAAATCCCTAACTTTAATATGAATACTGTTAGTATGTATAATAATTAAGAAATATAAATTTGACAAATATAGTAAACATATATTAAATTATTATTTTTATCACCAAAATGCTGTTTCTCTTATCTTCTTTTTTACCAAAATATCTTAAATTTATGGTTTTGAAAGATTATACAATTATGGATTGTAATAGTTATGCTAAATAATGGTATGTATTTTTGAATTATGGATTCTAATTGTTATACAATTTAAAGTTATGGCAAGTCTGTTATGGATTTTCATAGTAGGGATATTTATGTTATGCAATTTAAGGGGCACCCCAGAATAACACATAGGCTACTTACCGCGGGAAAATAGAATGTGGGCAAAGCCACAAGACGGAACAGCTAGGAAACTATAACTTAAAGAAAATAAATTATCCAACTAATTTTGTGATATGATCGAATGAATAACCCGATCGAATTACGACTCGACTCGGCTATTCAACTAGTTAAATAGAATTTGTCGATTGTATATTTTATTTGCTTACACCTGCTTTTTACTGCGTCGTAGAATATTTTTATTATTTCGTACTGCCTTGAGTCAATACAGTTTCATTTCCTCTCTTATTTTTGCAATATTTCTTGTCTATGCTGTTTCCTGAATAGTTTAAGATTATTCCATTTACACTGTGATTTTTACGCAGTAATAATTAAACATTTAAGTAGGTACTAGCTGTCCGCCCGAGGTTACGCTCGCGTTGTTTTTTACTTCTGCGAGCACAGTTTCCCGTAGGGATGAGATATTTACCAATGATAAAATGTTGAGCGGGTATATAAAGTACCACCATGCTAAGTTTCATTCAAATCAGCTCAGCAGTTTCGGAGATAAGCCCGCATAAACAGACAGAGAAATAAAAAAAAAAATAGATCTCTTCTATTTTAATTTTTACATCCCCTGACTCGGTTTTAAGGTTACGCCACTATAAAAACACGCAAAAAATACACGCCAAGTTCAAAGCTCAGCAAATTACTACTTACCATGGTCCAAGAAAACAAGGTCTAACAATGGTCTAACAAGAAGACCACGTGACTGACACAAGCTACGTCATTTCTACGTCATTTTGCCTATTCATCCTTGCCGAATGCGTGTAATAGACAAGGATGAACAGCGCAAAATGACGTAGGCTTGTGTCAGTCACGTGGTCTTTTTGTTAGACCTTGTTTTCTTGGACCATGCTACTTACCAAATTAACTTTAATTAGGCCTAATAAACGCATGCGTCGAAAGAAATGCGCCTTTGATGCGTAGACGCAAGACAGATCGGTGATATAAATAAATATCTGTCAAGGTGCACGGAGACAATGAAGGTAGGTATTTTAGTGCTACGTTACGTGGACTGTGCCAATAATTGTACTCTGCCAGGTGCAATATGCAGACAAACATAAATACGTCCCCAAAAAAAAACATAACATTGACTAAAAAACAAGCAAAATACTTCGTTGATTCAAGTCCGGTGAAGCTTGATTGGTCGTACCTTTTCGACACAAGCATAGGTCAATTCAAAGAAAAAGAAAAGAGAATTTTTGAAATAAGATGTTCCTTGGAATCGTTACTCTTTTTTTTAATTGACCTATGCTTGTGTCGTAAAGCTACGCCGAATAAAGCTTCACCGACCTTGCGGAGGAGCGGAAGGCTTTACCCCAGAGTGGTCATGTACCAACGCGTCTAGGGGCGGCTCGAGGGAGCCTCGGACCACGGCCTAGCGCGTTGATACGGGAAAACATCGTGAAGGAGACGACGCCTGAGGGGCTCCGTCTCTGATTATTAGCTTTGATTTTGATTTTAGCCGCGCCGCCCCCGCCAGCGGGTACGGGCAATTGTTACCTGAAGGGTAATTGTTACCTGAAGGGTATTCGCTACCAGAAAGGCATTCTCTTAGCTGTTTGAATTACTGCGCAGGTGTGTGCAGGTTTCCTCACGATGTTTTTCTTCTTCACTGACAGAGCGTCGAATAAGCAAACATTTGAATTCGAAAATCGAAAGCACATTGGTACGTGTCGAGGCGTGAACCTACGAACTTCCAAATGATAGTCAAATGCCCTAATTAACCACTTGGCCACCGCCCTACGTACTGTGGAGTTTGCATGATCGCGTTTGCAACTCCTTTTAAATGTTACTGGCGCTAATCCTGTAATTCTAGAAAAACTATTTGATTTTGAATTATGAATTGTCTCGCGTAAAAAAAAGAATATACTTTATTATTATTAGTGTGTGGTTCGTGAAATGACCAGTTTACCATAAAAGAATTAATAAAATACTTACTAATGAAGATACCCGATCTATTATTGTCGAGGGTTCTTTATATGGTGGAGGCGCCGGGTACTCTCGGAGGAGATTTGTCAGACTAGCTAACAGACACACAATATCAACCAACTACCTATTGGCACCACCTTTAGCAAATATTATTATGCTATAGTCATGAACAAGCATGCAATATATTATGCTATTAATAAATTTGCTATTTTAGCACACTTGAATATTCACGTTGAATTATTAGAAGGGACGTTAAATGGACGAATGAAAATCTTGTTACATGTAAGCATTATTTTATAGACCTCTCCAATTATTAAATGTCTTATTGGTAGATATTTAAAAATTAGAAAGACTAAAATATTTTATAACTTTAAGCAAGAATTATGAAGAAGGGTACGGAATAGTTTGTATGACTTTTACTGATTTTGCTTAGAGCTGTTGCGTTTAGGGCAAAGACATTGCCGAAAAAAAAATGTCTTACCTACTCTGTGGTTTTGGGTCAGTTGAAAGCTAAATTCAATCGGAAATGTAATAAAAATGCAAATCAATTTTATATTAAATAGGTATATATTAAATTTAATTGCACCTAAAACATCGAAATTATCTGTCTGCTTAATCTTAGCACTAAAATTTATAGTCAGGATTTTTGAAGGCCTCATATTGAATTGTATAGATTTTCAAGCAAAAATATACATAAAACATGAATTTTGTATACATTTGAAGATATAGGTGAACAAAGTCAGAAAAATGCACATAAAAATATTTTTTCAATTGTCGAAAAATGTATTTTACATCTTTTTGTGGTTTTTTTATCAATTTGTGTCAATTTTATTTGTACATATCAACATAAAACACTTCGAGTTTTAATTATTAATAACACAATTATTATGTCACACTTTTTATTTAAAGATATTGGAGATAACTATTCTAATTTTAGAACTGTCATACAAATATAGACCTTATGCGACAGCAAACGTCCGACTTAAATTTCCTTAAATTGACAGCTACCATAAAACTCAATACTTATCTCTTATCTTTGTCATTTTATAGAGGAACGAAAGGGACTAAGAGTGTGACTTATTGTGTTAACAGCTCACACATGTCCCTATTGTGTGCCTACTCTGAAATCAGGGTAAGTAGGCCTTAGTCGACCACGCTGGCCCAATGCGGGTTGGTCAACTTCACACACAATCTTTAAATTTCTCCGCAGGTTTGTGCAGGTTTCCTCACGATGTTTTTCTTCACCGTAAGAGCGTCGAATAAACGTACATAATATAAATTTGAAAATCTAAAACACATTGGTAAGAGTCGAGGCTTGAACCCATGAACTTCCGAATGGAAGTCAACGGCCCTAGCCACTTGGCCATCGACGCTCGTGTGACTTATTCATCAGGGTTAATAATAATTATACTTTTGGAAATGTCTCAGTAGTTTTTAAGGTCTTTTAGAGCCTGACCAAAGAAATAAAAAACCTGCTCTGGGGGCGCCACGTGTATATTTTTACGACTATGGCAACAATTGCCCTTAAAAAATTAGTTCCATTGAAATTCCGCAATATGGCGAGGTTATTTATTTCTCTGGTCGGGCTTTAGACACAGAATCTTTATGTTATAAAAATGTTTTAAATGCATTTTTGACTTTGCTAATAATGGCGCAAATGTAAGTAAGTCTTTGGCTCAGAAATAAGAGAAAGATTTGATCTCATAGCACCATCTGGACGACGTAGAGAAAAAACAAACATAATTTAAAATAATCAAAAATCAACAATAAACAAATGCCAAGACGTTGGAAATATGAAACTTAGTTTCGAATGGCCTTTTATGTACTTTTATAATTTATTATGTAAAAGTAATGTAATAACATGACGTGGTACTTATAGTTTATTATTAGGTACATTCAATAACATTCTAATTACAAAATATCGTCATATCAACGACCAATATTCATAGTAAAATAGTTATGATTTTTCATTATACATTTTTTTAAATGTATATTGGTCAGTAAAGCTAGTGGAAAATATTTTATTCATAATATAAACTTTTTTAAGGTTTGAATGGGACGGAGTTTCATAGCGACTATTTATAATGTATAAAATATATTTTTATGACTTCTACATTTTTTTTACACTCGTACAAGTCGTTTTTTTTAACTATAATATTCATGGCTGTATTTAAAAATGTATTTGTAGCAAATGGTTTATTTAAAAAATGTACTTTATTTATTTAGGGACCGTAAAAATATCATTATATATTATGTATGTATAATATAAAATATACGTAGAAAAATCTGTATATGTATCTTTATGTCATATTTGTATGTATAAGTCCTTTCTAAGTAAAATAGAAGCCATATTTCTTAAGTTCTATTACAAGTACAATGTAGGATTCCATCTGGTAACTATATTGTTTCAAAACCCGTTTTACTATGATTGCCAGCCCTTAACATTCAAAAACGTAGCATTTTCATTCAACCTTAAAACTAAACATTCCAAATAAGGCATAATCCACACCAAATTATCAATATTTTGTACAGGTATATTCCTTTTAAAATATGTCACTAAAATATTTTGTGTGAATGTAACCTTGTTTTAATCTTATGCTCCAGGGTTGGCACAAAGTTTTTGCCACTTTACATACTTCGTTTTAATCTTAAGCAGCCTATAACCCGTGCTCGGCTTTTACAATTTAAGTAGCATTTAAAAACATCCATATTTTAACGTATATTAACATAAATAACTCCTTGTACTTTCCAACCGTTACAATAAAAACAATGATTTTATCATAATCTTTTAAATTAAACTCCTTTTTAACCTTAACATAACATAGACAAGAAAAATATCTAACAAAAAATTAATAAAGGTACATTTTTAGGAATAAAAATTTTAAGAACTCAACAAGATAATTATGAACCCATAGCTTTAATACTACGCTTAGCGTTATATTAGGTAAAGATTTATATTTACACAAAACGTTCATAGTATGAAGAAATTATCAATAAAATTATAACATGTGTAAAAAAACCATAATTGAATTAATGAAACACGTGTAATTCATGCTATTTCGCATATGAAAAGTGATTTTTACAGTTATTTCCAGACTTAAAAGAGTATTTCTGAAACTTCAGAGAGTACAGGAAGATAAAATTACAAGTTAATTCTAAAACGTTCATTTAATTAGTGATTCAAAATTATATACAACCAATTTACATTATAATTACAATAATTCTAAATTGTATCCTATATTTTACAATAATTAAAATAATTTTAGCCTAATGAAGAATTGAATGAAAATTTATAATGTTCAGTCATCAATTAATTTTGTGTTGAATCATTATTGTCTGATGAGATTGTAGCAACCCTGCCAATTATCAAAAGTCACTATTATTTAATGAATTAATACTAGCTTTATCTATATTTTTGTTTAAAGAAAATATAGGGAAAAAAATATTTGAATACGTAAGAACATTTTAAAAATTATGAATTCATTTGTAATTAAGTGAAAATTATGTAACAGATGAAAGGTCTTATCTACAGCAGCCTTTTGAAACTTAGACCTTATCATGTTTGATTAAGGTTTATTGTCGAGACACAATGGCAGTGATATTGTGAGCTTCACGCGAACCTAGCCTTCAATTGAGATCACTTCTGTGCGGTTAGGGTTCGCAGTTGTCAGATTTTCTAGTATTTTTTTAGAAAATATAGGAAAGAGGATAATTTAACAAAATTATTTTTTCTTCTTCCTCTTTAGAAACAAAACCAGTCTCTTTGTACTTTTTTGGAGGGTATATCATCTTATTTTCTCTCCAAAAATTAAGACTAACACCCGTTTGCACTAAACTAAGGAATCGCTTAAGTTGATGCCTAAAGTATTAAGGTGAGATTTGGTGAAAATTTTGTTTGCTAGTAACCTTCAGACCTTTTTTAAACTGCTTAGTTTCTGTCTATCTTTATGAGCCCAATTAGACTATTAGTGAAAACCATTCTTTTTTTAAGCTTTAGTTAGCTTAGGTCTTTCTTAAATACGAAAAGCCTAGGACAAGGTTAGTGCAAACAAGTGTAAATTTCTTTGAAAATTCTCAAATAATCCTCTTTCCCGAACAAATTTCCTTTACATCTTACAGCTAAGAACTATCCGTGTAAAATTATTGTAAACTGTAAAAATCACAAAGTAATTCGCTACCTAAGCTTACGTTACGTAAAGAGGCGTCACTTTATTTTTGTTGATTAAATTTAATGCACAGTTTTATCACACTCCAGCGCAGTTTTTCATCTGGAACAAAGAAAAAATCTATAAATACATTTTCAATCATTTTCACACCAAAATTTTTCATCTATCATTCATCCATATCACCAAGGACGTTTATGTCGAAATGAATCCAATAAATATTCGAGAAATAAAAATTAAAAACATTTTTTTCCTGTGTCCCTATAGAACAATGCAATTTTTTAAATTAAATAACCCTTTTTTTATTCAAACAGATGCAAATCATATAAACTTTATTGCAAAATAAAAATAAGTTCAAAAACTATAACCCGACTACTGATAATTCGAGCTCTAAAAAGTAAGAAACAAGAAAATATTTTCATCAGGAATCATTATGCACAAATTATTCAATATTTTATCTTTCATGTAATAAAAATGTTTTACGTAGGTAAAGGGAATATTTCAATGTACTTATAACTTATTCGTAGTGATGTTCAGTCAGAGGATAGCCGTGGTCGTATGCCATTTTGATATGAAATTTATGAATGGTCTACTATTCAAATAGAATCTATTGTTTAATCAAGGAAGCCATGAAATGTATGAATGCTTTCATCATCATCATCATTATTTCAGCCGAAAGACGACCACTGCTGGACAAAGGCCCCAAAGACCGAATGCTAATATAATTTAAATTATAATCTATTGTTTAATTAAGGCAAAATGGCATACGACCACGGCTATCCTCTGACTGAACATCACTACGAATAAGTTATAAGTACATTGAAATATTCCCTTTACCTACGTAAAACATTTTTATTACATGAAAGATAAAATATTGAATAATTTGTGCATAATGATTCCTGATGAAAATATTTTCTTGTTTCTTACTTTTTAGAGCTCGAATTATCAGTAGTCGGGTTATAGTTTTTGAACTTATTTTTATTTAAATAATTTTGGGGTTATAATAATTACTTTTCAGGTCCGTTCTGTGCGTAGCTTAACGCTAAAAAAACGCAAATCGATGTACAGGATAGTCGTTTGGTACACAGGTTTAGGTCCAAACAATCATTTTGACCGGCAGTTCCCAAAAATATTCCCATGGGGGGACAGTTATGTCGTCATTATTTTATTGTGGGACATGAAAAAAAAAATTGTTTTCCGGTAGTGGTACCTATTGTGTGTTGTTTCTAATAAGAGGGCTCCATAAGCCATTCCTAGAATAAAGCGCATGATTTCCGTCATCTGTTTTATAAAAAGAAAGTGTATAGAGTGCCGCAAGCGGTAAGTAACATAAAACAATTGGTTAAGATGCCGTAAGCTTACGGCACACTAGTACATTATTTTAAATAACTCGCTTCTTTAAAAGGTCATCGACCTCCAAAACGACACAGACCTCAAAGGTCACTGATCCCTAAAGGTCACTGGCTATGAAAATACAGGTCAGGGCGTTAACCAAAGCGAGGGAGGGGGGTAGCACCCCACAAGGGGGGTTCGGGGGGCGCAGCCCCCCGCTTCATCGAAATATTTTTCTACCCAGAAACAAATCGGTTGGTTAGGTTAGGTTAGACAGATGTCAATAACAGAGCGGAGGGAGTGTATAGAGTCAGGGCGTTAACTGAAGCGGGAGACGGGGGGCAAAGCCCCCACTACAAGGGGGGGTTCGGGGGGCGCAGCCCCCCGCTTAATCAAAATATTTCTCTACCCAGAAACAAATCGGTTGGTTAGGTTAGGTTAGACTGATGTCAATAACAAAGCGGAGGGAGTGTATAGAGTCAGGCAGGGCGTTAACCGAAGCCGGGGAGGGGGGGGCGAAGCCCCCTTCACAAGGGGGGGTTCGGGGGGCGCAGCCCCCCGCTTAATCAAAATACTTTTCTACCCAGAAACAAATCGGTTGGTTAGGTTAGGTTAGACTGATATCAATAACAGAGCGGAGGGAGTGTATAGAGTCAGGGCGTTAACCGAAGGGGGGTATGGGGGGCGAAGCCCCTCATAAGCGGGGGAATTAAAAAATTTGATACCCCACACGGTACCAATTAAAAAAAAATTTTTTTTAGTTCACGACTTTATGTCCTGTAGAGGGCGCGCCATATTAAATTTAGTGTGACGCCACATATCCTATAACCAGCGGACGATTAAGACGCATCAAATGACACCCCATTTGTTAAAATACGACTGCTAGTTTTGGAGATATGAGGGAACAGATGAACATAACCACATACATACATACATACATACATACCGGTCAAAATCATAACCCTCCTTTTTGCTGCGCCGTAGTCGGGTAATAATACTATAATCAGCATAAATTAAAAAAAGAAACATAACAAGCATCATTAACCTACAGCCCACTAAACTTAAACTAAACCACAGACCCTATAATTTCGCAAGACCACTCAAAAATTCATGGTCCAGCAATCTATGTCAGCCGAGAAGCGTTGCATCACCGCGGAAGCCCGCTGCGACATACTTTCCAAACTTATGCAACACCAAAACGCAACTTACATAATAGACCCACAGACCCAATGTCCTACATAAAAGACCAAGTGACGTAACCATAGTTTTTGACAGTTGAAGTTGAATGTTAGGTAAGTGGGACGTGCGAAATGTCAGTTTGAACGAGCAATGTCTAGTCACGATTGAAATTTTGAGGAAAACCCGTTAAAGCATATAAAGTTATCGATTTTCATTGTAACTCGATCAATGGTGTAATTGGCTGGAAAGAACGTGATGATATGATGAGGATGATGATTTAGTGCTTTTCTATGATAATAATAAAAAAGAAAATATCACATGGGAAACAAGCAAACTTAGCCATTTACCAATATTAGATCGACCATCTCAAGACTTATGACTCAAACCTAAAGATTAACATATACGCTATTTTTAAATGTCAAACAATATTCCAACAGGCAATTTTAGTGTTCCTTTTCTTTGTTACAAAAAAATATCTTTTAAATGTTGGGTGCATTTCGTTTTAAAGGTGTAATGTTTTTTCCACTGTGATAAGCATCTACTTGACTCTGGCTGAATTGTAAAATAGCAGAAGCCATAAAAAAAAATTTTCTTCTTCAAGTCAAAGGTCAGGGGGTTAGATTTTTTTTGCCCAGTACTCCGCAACAGAAACAGCGCAGTCCGCAGACAGTTACATGTGGCTGGAGATAAAGGGCGTGTGAGGAGGTGCGTCATGGTCTGCCTGGGGTTCCACAGTCGCAGCTTGTGCGGGATTGACCAATGAAGCTCTATCTAACCCCTTGACCTTTAAGTTCTTTACCACAGCAGTGCACACATTGTGCGAACCTGCCAGTTATGTTCAAAATAATATCGCATCGCCTCTTTTAGATTGTTTGATTTTTTTTTCATTGCTTAGACTTGTACATTCGTTAGAGGTCCGTACGTACCGTACTTGTTTTGAGCAAAGCTTCTTATATGACGTCATTAAGTGGGGAGCCTATAATGAATAAAATATTTTGAGTTTGAGTTATTTAGCCATTTAGTAATAATATTAGTAAAGACTAACAAAGGAAAATTATATTTTAATGTACTACTGATCGAATTTCTGTGCCTACATCTTTAGCAGTTTTTTTTTGTTATATCAGAGTTGGTCCAATGGTAAAAATTGCTATATTCTTCAATAGAATCATGCCCCAGCTTTAAAACAAATTATTGTTTATATTTTATACTGTGTAAACGATTTCAGAAAAACGTATATAAAAGTCTTAAAACATAGTTTTCTCACTTACATCGCCCGTTAAAATGATTTTTAGAGAGAATAATAGTAGGAACCTTTACATTTAATTTTGTATTAATTCATTTAGTCGTTTCACGTATTTGTAAAGAGCTTAGCCTTAGAGTATAAATAGAAAAAATTCTGGGAGGGATAGAGTACGCCTATCGAGTATGAACTGTAAGCACGGATATGAACAGTCCGAATATCTTCAGCGCGTTCGTTTAGTATCAAATGGTTATCGGAGCTGATTATTTTTCCCGGTGAAAATAAGAAATTTAATAGGAGAACATTTTGAAATGTACAGTGATAAGTTGCAAACATGACTCGAGGAACAAATCCAAAAAGAAAAATGTTATTGATTTCACCGCCCATACAAAATCTGCCAAAATTTGCTTACGCTTGACATAAAGGCAGCGGAGCGATGCGCGTGCTCTATGTATATTTATTCTCTTAGGAGCTTAGCTTACACTAAAAAGACATGGCACTGACAATGAGTCTGATCTACTTTCACAAAAGACTTTTTTCCGAAAACAAAACAAATTTTTACTTGCATGGCAGAGTCTTCCTTTTTGTTTTAGAGAAAAAAAATAAGGAAAAGCTTAGCATGTTCGTTTAGTATTACAATAGATGTCACTTACACCCGGTATATCGTCTTCTTCTTTTATCTTCTATCTTGTTTGTACATTGATCTGTTTTTAGAAAATTGATTGTAGGTGATAAAGGGAGTGTAGCTGAACACAAAAATACGAGTTTTGAAAAAAAAATCCGTCTGTCTGTCTGTCTGTTTGTACACGCTAATCTCTAGAACTACTGGACGGATTTTAATGAAACTTTACAATAATATAGCATAAAAATACACCAGAATAACACATAGGCCACTTTTCACCGCAAGAAAATATTTCTTTCCCACGGGAAAAACCTGTTAATGCGGGCGGAGCCGCGGAACGGAAAGCTAGTTAGAAATTAAAAAAAAACTTGGTACTGGCACAACAGTAACTGAATCGACAAACAGAAAAACAATAAACTGTAAATGCGTACCTCACTAAAGACCTAACCTTTTTCCGCAACCTAATAAGTGTTTTATAAAAAAAACTATCCCGCACAAAAAAGTTAATTATCATGAACTCGGGCGCATTGGCCATGGTGCGCTCTGCGCATGCGTTTTGGCTCTAGGGGTCGTTGACCTTGCGCCGTGTTTTTTTTCCGTTCCATGATTTCTCTCTCTATGGGAGTCAAAGCCCTTTGAAACTCGTTTGGGAAAAGAAAGCTGTTTTTTTGGGAATATCGCGAGGTTGGAGTTTGGTTTGGAACTTTTTTTTTTGGGAAAGGCGGAGTATTGTGGTTTTTCTTGTCTGTGTTTTTTTATTGTAAGAATGACGTATGACGAATTTTAAATTCTAGATTTGTTTGTTAGATTTTTTGTTTAATTATTTATATGCTGATTTACTATCTCGACAAAACAGTTCAAGTTCAAAAATCCGCAATTAAACGCATATTTAATATAAATTATAATCAACTGTTTAATTAGAATAAATTAATTATGTATTTGAAAAAAAAAGCGTGTTTATTGAAAATTCATTATATTTCTGCTTTGTTTGTCAACTTAAACAATACATGTATACCTAACCACATAAAAAAACAGTAATCAATGAGGAATCACTTTAGCTAATAAACAACAGCTTCTAGAATACATAATGAAAAAAAAAATTTTTGAGAAAATACAAGATTTAATTATATTATTCCTTTAAATGTTATATTAACATTTATCTCTACTGTTTGTTTACTATAAAGTACTGAACTAACTATACGCTTCATAGAGTAAGCTCGGCCGTTGAACTCTGTAGTGGTGTATTTTTTATACATCCGAGAGTATGTAATTGTATGCGTTCATATTAAGTTACTAGAATGACCTTGACGATTTTTTAAGTACTAGCTTTCTGCCGCGGCTCCACTCGCGTTAACAGATTTTCCCGTGGGACTGAGGTATTTTCCCGCGGCAAAAAGTAGCCTATGTGTTTTACTGATGTATAAGGTATATAATTGTATTTTGTGACATAAATAAGTATTCATTTACAAAAAATAAAGTTGCTTCATTAAATCTTAAGTAATTTGTCAAACTCTTCCTTTTTAAAGAAATGAAAACATCTAGATGATTATTATATATTCAGACTGAATTCAATTCAATATTTTCTTGTTTGGTTAAGGAACAAAATTCTTAAAACAATTATTTTTTTATTCATATTGACAGAAGACTACAAATATTGACGTAAGCACGCAATTGATTTTTCTGAGAAACCAATCCGATAGAAACCACGATTATTCCTCTATTCAAATACGAAAATCAGAATCTTATTTGCATATAACAACTAAAAAAAAAACTTGTCTCGACGTTCTAGCTAGATCAAATACTGACATAGGTTAATAATTTGTCATTTAAGATTTAATAGACCAAAATTTTAACTTCTGTAACTATCACTAACTAACACTAACCTAACCGTCTCTCTCTCACATGCTCTTCAGGAACGAGATGGCTATACCTTAATACTTCCAACGAGCACGAAAATATAAAATAACCAAAAGCACAGAATACATAAATAGTACTATGTAACGTAAAAAGGGGAATCACCTAATATTGTACACATCAAACAGACTTGTTACTTAATTACAAATTTGGTATATAGATATTATTATATTTTTACCTACCTATATTGAAACACAGGATACTTTTTATTCCGGAAAAATTTAATAAACGTAGGGGGAAGACACACAGCGTAAAGGTAGTTTAGAATCACTACCAAAATTAATAAAATAACTATTTAATTATATTAAATTAGAATTGCGTCATAAAATGATTTATTACAAAATAATAATTTTAATAAATTTGTGTTTGAAAATTATAGGTAATTTAATTCTAATAAATATAGCTTATTAATCTGTACGCACATCATCAGTTGTGTCAATGCATTCACCTACAACATGGAGTTACGAAAATTAAAGAAAGTAAGATAAATCGGATGAGGTAGTTAGTTGAAAACGTAAGTATATTCCAATTTGCATAATGTTTCTGTATGTGGTCGATTTTTGTGCTACCTTAAACGCATTATAAATTAAAATAAAAAGCTTACGACTTTAATTAACTTAAAAAAAGGCCTTGCTTGATTTGCCCACAAAAGCCACTCATTATACATAAAAATAATAATAATTTAAATATGTAGGAAAAAGCAGCTCCGAAATTATTTATACATAACCATAATAACATTTAAAAAAGTCAAATTGAATAAATAAATCCAACCAATTTCTAAAGATCTATTTGTGTAAGATAAAAGAAAATTGCACATTCTACTCGTTTTCGCATTTAACTCAATACGTATCGCAATGCAAATAGTATGTGACATTGGCGCATCGCACGCTTCCTACATCCAGATACAAGTGCATCGCTCGCTGTGACGTAACGCATCCCGAATGTGGGCCAAATTAATAAAAAAACGACACGCCCACAACGGTAGCTCACGCACTCACGCACACACGTGCGCGCGAGTGAAAGTGCGTAGCTTGCGCTCGCGCATACTGCGGCGTCACGGCGTCATTCGATATTCAGACGCCGGGGAAAGCGGACGTCCTGAAGAGGAAATGTTTTCATTGAAGCATTCTCTAAAGAGTTTCAAAGTCTTATATTAATTGTTCTATCGTCGCAACACGCAATCCGCGTTTATTTACTTGAAAGAAATTAATAAAAATACAACAACAATCTTAAAGACATTTTACTCCAAAGTTTTTAAATTTGATATTTTTCTTTTTTTATCTTGCATTTTATTACTAAGTTGTTTAGTCTATACATTTTAGTCTCAGTCTATTTCTTTATTTAAACCAAACTGAAAAATACACATAATATAACAATCCTGTTATTAACGTATTAGTAAATAAAGAATAGCAAAATCCAAATTTTATCTGTGAACACAAAAATCTTCGTATCGTCCAAGAATTTGCCTAAGAAAAGAGTTCAACGCACACACCTGTGCGAAAATTTGTCAAAAATTATGTATGACAATTTGCGGAGTAGAAAAAATATTATTTTTCTACTATGAAAAAGGATTGAAGATTGTATTGAAAAAAGGAGAGACGAAAACTAACAAAAGACAGACAAGGATGTAAATTAACGTGCCCAAAAAATTTACTATACGAAAAAAAGCAAAACATGACACTGTAATAAGATTGCTAGCGCCAAAATCTAAAAAAAAAAAATTGTTTAGCGAGCAGCGCCCTCGTTCACTTTAGTTCGAATATAGATCTACCTATATATAAGGTAAACTTAGCTTAACATATAGATCTATATTTCAAAAGATGTAAAGTTACGCTAAGCTCATCGTCAATTGTTTTTTATTCAATGACACAGCTGACGAGCCATTTATTACTTACAAGCGAATGTTGGCTGAAAATCAGCTGACTTGGTAATATATGACGTCATTATTGCACTACATTTTATAAGACAAAGTCTAGTGAACCCAAGTTATACAATACAATGGTAATTGTTATATATGTATGGGAGAAATTTAACATTATTTGTATTTGTAAGTAATATGAGAAAAACTTCGATATTTCGTTGCTTGCTTGTTATAGTGTAGATTTTTGAGGTGAAGCTACTTCACCGTACCAATAAAAATAGAAAAGGTACTAGTAAAATTGGACAGATATTTCGTTTATAACATATCGAGCGTATTTATATGAACAACAAATTACAGTAATAAAGAAGTTACTTACTTACTTAATTACAGTATTACATATAATTATAATTAGTGTTTGTGTGTATTATTCTTTAACATTATTTAAGAGGAAAAACATGAAACAATATTTGGTCGATATTGTAGTAATAGCTGATAACAATACAGATGTCAAACGTGGGAACTCATAGTACTCGCAAGAAAACCCGATAAAAAGAATGAATCAAGCGCTTTTCATAGCCCACTATCGGTGAATCAACTGAAGAACATTGTAACAACTACCAGCCCAATACACACGTAGCTATAATCTATATTAATATGCCCAGCTCTAACATATCATATTACATCTCGCCACCACACACGGTAGCTGTATCGAAATATATATTTTCACCTTTACTGCGTCCACTTACGGAATACCTATAATATGTCGAGATTTATATTAATATACCGAGATTTATATTAATATGCCTTGCTATATCGGTCGACATATTTTGGTGACGTCACAACAAGCGACCGATATAGCACGGCATATTAATATAAATCTCGACATATTATAGGTATTCCGTAAGTGGACGCAGTAAGGGTGAAAATATATATTTCAATACAGCTACCGTGTGTGGTGGCGAGATGTAATATAAGTTAGAGCTGGGCATATTAATATAGATTATAGCTACGTGTGTATTGGGCAGTGATAAAAATAGAACTATTTACTTAGGTCACATAATTATATGACTAAATTCGCAGTTCAGAAATAGATGTTGAAGCAACTTGAAAAGTATAGGAATATAGCTTGCTTACTTCTAAAAGTCCGCATACAATTATTTACCTAGACAAATAATATTCGGGCTGCGACACTACTCCAAACGTAGGTTCAGTTGGTACATTAGGGCCAGAAAGTCCATTTCCTAAAATGTTCAATTTCATAGACGTAATTGTGAAATGTACAGAAGCCAGCACATGCACTTGGACATTCGAACTACGAAACTCACCCCTACCGCTACGGAATACGGACGCTCTCAAGGTCAACATATCCAGCCGCATGTGCTGGCTTACTGTACATTCAGAACAGAAGTGGCACTTATTCAGTCTTTAAAAAATCTAAAACATTGCGTGCTCAAACTAAATTGAACTTGAACGTCACGCATTAAAGTTTTTTATTAGTTACCTAACCCTTTGCAGTAAGTGCGTAGTTAGTTTATCAATCAGTAGACAGTATTTCGTAACGAATAGTCTAGTGAATGTAGGGCTAATGTATGGGATATATAAAAATCAACTATGAAAATAATCGTTTTAGCTTTAACATCCACAACCTGAAAAATAATACTTTGCACTTTAACTTTATTA
Organism: Teleiodes luculella; assembly: GCA_948473455.1. NCBI lineage: Eukaryota > Metazoa > Arthropoda > Insecta > Lepidoptera > Gelechiidae > Teleiodes > Teleiodes luculella. Next base: position 3,131,364 of record OX419603.1, read on the forward strand.
ATACTTCTAGCGTTCATAGTTACGTATAACTAGGTTAAGGTAGTTAGCACACATGATTGAGAAAGAAATTTTCAGCTTTGTACAATAAAAAAATATGTCAAAGATAAACTAGCTACATCGAGGTCGTAAATCTGAACATAGAAAAAAAAAAAAATCGTGTCAGGGGGTTTTAGAAGTATTATAGAACATAGATTTTTTTTTGTTTCTCTGTTTCTTTGTTTGTGGGCTAATCTTCGATACTGTTGGACCGATTTGAATTAAATTTTGCATGATGGTGCCTTATATTCCCGGTCAACATCTTAGATTGTTTTTACCGCGGGAAAATATCTCATTTCTACGTGAAACGACACAGAAAAGTCAAAATACAACGCGGGCGTAGCTGCGGGCGGACAGCTAGTTGTAAATAATAATAAAAAAATATTAATTGAAAAGCAATTAATAACGTTAATGAAAAAAAAAATAGAATATTACTTTACTAATTACACACAAAAAATACAAGAAAAGAAAAACACAGTTAAGTAGTACAATACAAGTTACAAAAGGCGACCTTATTTGAAACAAGTTATTTCTAAGGTAGACATTTCTACGAAGCAAAAGTTCTTAAATTATTATATACTAGACTATTACTTCGAAATGCATACGTTTAAAGCCCGTTTGATTATTTTTAAGGTGACTTTAAATGAATCCCAAAAATAAAATATTAAATTATCATAGTTTATTAGAAATACCTTCGGGTTTTTTTCCTGATAACGGCCCTTGATTGGAGGAACTCTCAAAGCCCTTTAGAATTCAGGCCGCGATAGCAGTGACACAAATGCTTATCGATAAACAAACAAACAAACAGATATCTAAACATATCTATAGATCGATTGAGACAACTATGGCGTAGGAAAAATTTATGATATTGTCGTAGTTTTTAGATCTCGGCTCAAACTGAAAAAATAAGCAAATATAAAACGCGTGTACAAAAAAAATCTAAGGGATTTTTATACAAGACTAGCGACCCGCCCCGGCTCCGCACGGGAAAATGGTTATTGTGGGTTATCCTTCAGTATATTATGCATGTATTATACATATAAACCTTCCTCTTGAATCACTCTATCTATTAAAAAAAACTGCATCAAAATCCGTTGCGTAGTTTTAAAGATTTAAGCGTACAAAGGGACATAGGGACATAGGGACATAGGGACATAGGGACGGAGAAAGCGACTTTATTTTATACTATGTAGTGATAAGTGGTGACCAAACAAAACCTGAAATAAATGCTCAGTCGATGATTTTGAAACAAATGTTCCAAAGAAAATAAAATTAAAACTGTAACTGTAAACTGAACAATTCTCAATTCTGGCGTGGCCGCTTAAATCCCTAAATTTAAGTTGGTCTCTTTCATTCATATGGGAATCGAAAAGGATGGGAATTTTGAATGAATGATATACTAAGCAGCGCAGCTATCTAATTCAGCTTAATTTAGTAGGGATGTTTTTAGTGCGAACTACGCGTAAAATCGATCTTTGACGTCTCTAAATTTAAGTTGACAATCATCTGTCTCTTTTCGTTTTTAAGAACATGAAAGGGACATATGGTTTTTAAATTTAAGTTAGAGTGTAATATGTAGAATCGGGCCCATTATACGTCATCATCATCATCATCTCAGCCTGTAGACGTCCACTGCTGGACAAAGGCCTCCCTCAAGGATCTCCAGAATGATTGGTCCTGCGCTGCCCGCATCCAGCGGCAAACCGCGACATTATACGTATATTATGTTAATGTATACTAATATTATAAAGAGATTTGATTATTTGTTTGTTTGTATTGAATAGCCTCGAAACTACTGAACCGACTGGAAATTACATAGGCTACCTTTAACCGCGGGAAAATTCCTCATTCCCTCGGGCGAAACTGTTAAAACGGGCAGATCTGCGAGTCGGAAAGCTAGTGTCAAAAATTAAGATTTTTCAAAGCAAATCAAAGAAAATAATGTAATGTAATATAATTTGGTAATAATGTGAAATAAGCACGAAAGCCTCAAACAAACAAGTCAAAGGTATTTATGCCGCTTCGATTGTCTAATTTATTCGCACTGTTTGGAATAGGTGCGCTTTTGGCTACAAATCTAAACCGAGTCCCGTACATGAGTTCGAAAATCATTTTGCCGCTGAACTGATGCCCTAAATACGTTTTATTTTTTTAAATCAGCTCGAATGAACTTATGCCCTGCGAACGTTTGACCGAATTAACTTTTGCATTTGCAGTAGTTTATCGAATGAATTTTAGACCGTAATACGTTTGACTAATAAACGTTATTCTATTTTTAATTTGACCGAAGGAACCTTTTATCTCGCCGTTGTTTGCCGAATGCATTTTCAAACTTTGATAAGTGCGTTAAATACGCGAAAGGGGGGGGGGAGAGGACGAGAGACCCTCATTTTAGAATTGGAAAAATTGGCCGCCATTTTGAACTTTTTTGTTTCTGAACGGATTGCTTTCAAAATCGATATCTAGGGTCCCCAGTGGTGTCCAATGACGACTCTGAGGTCAAAATTGAAAAAAATGGCCGCCATTTTGAACCTTTTTGTTTCTGAACGGATTGCTTTCAAAATTGATATCTAGGGTCCCCAGTGGTGTCCAATGACGAATATAAGGTCAAAATTGGAAAAATTGGCCGCCATTTCGAACTTTTTTGTTTCTGAAAGGATTGCTTTCAAAATTGATATCTAGGATCCCCAGTGGTGTCCGATGACGAATCTGAGGTCAAAATTAGAAAAAAATGTCGTCATTTTGAACTTTTTTGTTTCTTAACGGATTGCTTTCAAAATCGACATCTAGGGTCTTCAGTGTTGTCCAATGACGAATCTGAGGTCAGAATTGGAAAAAATGGCCGCCGCAATCCATTCAAAAACAAAAACAATTTTGACCTCAGAGTCGTCATCGGACACCACTGGGGACCCTAGATATCGATTTCGAAAGCAATTTCGTTCAGAAACAAAACAGTTCAAAAAGGCAGCCATTTTTTACAACTTTGACCTCAGATTCGTCATCGGACACCACTGGGGAACCTAGATATCAATTTTGAAAGCAATTCGTACAGAAACAAAAAAGTAGTAAATGGCGGCCAAATTTTCCAATTTTGACCTTAGATTCGTCATCGGACACCACTGGGGACCCTAGATATCAATTTTGAAAGCAATCCGTTCAGAAACAAAAAAGTTCAAAATGGCGGCCATTTTTTCCAATTTTGACCTTATATTCGTCATTGGACACCACTGGGGACCCTAGATATCAATTTTGAAAGCAATCCGTTCAGAAACAAATAGGTTCAAAATGGCGGCCATTTTTTCCAATTTTGACCTTATATTCGTCATTGGACACCACTGGGGACCCTAGATATCAATTTTGAAAGCAATCCGTTCAGAAACAAAAAGGTTCAAAATGGCGGCCATTTTTTCCAATTTTGACCTCAGAGTCGTCATCGGACACCACTGGGGACCCTAAATATCGATTTTGAAAGCAATCCATTCAGAAACAAAAAAGTTCAAAATGACGCCAATTTTTTCAATTCTAAAATGGGGTCTCTCGTCCTCTCCCCCCTTTCGCGTATTTATCGCACTTATCAAAGTTTGAAAATGCATTCGGCAAACAACGGAAAGATAAAAGGTTCCTTCGGTCAAATTAAAAATAGAATAATGTTCATTAGTCAAACGTATTACGGTCTAAAATTCATTCGATAAACCACTGCAAATGCAAAAGTTAATTCGGTCAAACGTTCGCAGGGCGTAAGTTCATTCGAGCTGATTTAAAAAAATAAAACGTATTTAGGGCATCAGTTCAGCGGCAAAATGATTTTCGAACTCATGTACGGGACTCAAATAAACCTGGTAAACGTGCGCTCTCTTATTTTATATTTTATTTCTTTACATATTGTCTGTATTTCTTTTTCATTTCTATCTATGTGCTCAGTCTGTTTTTGTAATTCTGTTATTTTTCTTATTGTTTGTTGTGTTGTATTGCGTTCTGTCAATTAAATAATGTCTATGTCTGTCTATGTACAGACATTATATTATGTGCCAGGAACTGTTATCAGTTACTCGCGTTCTTTTGCTTCAAGTGTTATACAAACTTTTTTCAATAAGAAAAAATAGAAAGTATACTTTTTTATCTTTAACTTTATCTCCGTTTAGACCGAGAGATGTCACGTTATTTTTTTACAAGTCATCTATTTCTGCGACAAGTCTTAACATTTTTTTATCGATTTAGTTGCTTTGCCATGCTGTTTGTATGAATACGATTGATTACTAACACGAAATATTTAGGATTGGCACAGAGAACATAATTTTTAGGAGATTTCCCTGAAAAAAACTTTCAATTACAGGAGCGTGACTGTGAGTATGACCTAGCCAAAAATTCAAGATATACTCTTGATTATTCTAATCAATATGGCCATTAAAACTCATAATATTATATTGAAAAGCACTTATCAACCGTACCACGTTTTCTAGAAATACGAGTAGGTATCTCCTGTTTCTAAGCTGCAAGGCTAAACAATAATATGTTACGAAAAATTGCTTAAAACATATTTGCGTTATGTGAAAAATACGGTACTATCTCTCGGTGTAAGTATAGCTCATTCACTCACTATCTATGTTACGGTTCGCTGACAGTTCTTTACATGTCCCGTTTGTGAAAAATACTCGTCTATACATTTGACTTAGCTATGCACTGATTTTCTTTTGTGTTCAGTAAAAAGGAAAATTGATATTCACTATTTTTTATGCATAAATAGTGTGCATGCGATGCATGCTTATCAGCAGAAATGACGGAAATTACTAACCTCATCAATAAAATAGGCCGCTTTTTGACTCTTCTGTTTTGTTCTGTTTTTCTATGTATGTATGGGTTGTACTTTTATATTTGGTGTCAATAATTATAAATTTGTATTGTATTGTATCGCAAGAAAAAGCATCATAAGTGTAAAAGTAGCTAAAGATTCATCGTTATAAACATACTTAACTTATTAGCATTACAATAATTTGAAACAAGTTCATGTATTGCTAAGACCCGTTTAAATTGTGAACATAAATTCGTATAATCGTATTACTTCAAATTACAAAAAAACATGAACTCAAGTAAATTTCGCAACATTCGAAATGAAACGTTGACTTATTTCGAGTTTCATTTGTTTTTTGGCCATTCCTACTGCTTCGCTCGCCACTTCCGCAACCAGCGTTGCAAAGTTCAAGAACTTTCCAGTAAAGGGACCCACCCCTGTCACGTTTCCCTGGTACAGGCAACAGCAAATCCAGCTGAACATTTCGGGCGATGCACCGTTCATATTCCCTGGTAATTAGAGACTGTTTATCCTGCTCGTCACGCAGCGCACGTTGAGTTTTGGCACCACGTGGTATCACGTTTTGGCCGACACGGTAACCATTTCCACGTGGTGTCACGTTGGTTTCCCCTCTTTATTCATTTTTTCTTTTGTTAAAGTTTTTTGGAGCAATACTTATGAGTAATATTCCTCGGAAGTTGACGTTGCGATATGGATTCCTTTTAGATTCGAACGGGAATGACTCTTAGGATCTGAATGGCTTGAAAAATTCGAAAAGATTTTGCCCCTAAGTTTTCAGAGTGTTTAAAAATAACATTGCATATTCCGAAGAATTTACTTGTAACTTTGAGGATAAATAAAATGTCAAAGTTTTGAGATTTGTCTATTAATAAATATTGGTAAAAAAACGTTTCAAGTTAAACGGTTTTATGTAAACATACATTGTAATGTTCAAGATAATATGTACTAAAAGCTGAAAAATAATAAAATAGATACAGTCGTAGGCATTATAAACATATGCATAGACTAGACTAAAATAAAACCGTGGGGCACGTCAATTGCCTACAATCGTTGAAAATTTTCGTTTTGTAGTGTCACGCGATAATAAGACAGTTGTTCAACCGACAACGAGGGACGAGTGGCAAGTAGGGCTAGAATGTGGAAACAAGCTAGCGAGCTCGACTATAAGCGAGTAAGCGAGTTTTAGGGTTTAATAGTCTTGAGCAAGTGTTTACGTGCCCCACGGTTTTATTTTAGTCTAGTCTATGCATATGTTTATAATGCCCACGACTGTATCTATTTTATTATTTTTCAGCTTTTATTACATATCTTAAACATTACAATGTATGTTTAACATAAAACCGTTTAACTTAAAAAGTTTTTTTACCAATATTGTATTCTATTTGTTGAGCCCTTTCATTTGATACCCATATTGTTGGGATTGATAAAACCTAGGTTATCCGCCATTTTGTAGCGGCGGCCATCTTGAATATACAATGATATTGAATAAACATAATTGTGTTGTCACCAAAATCCAAAGGGTATAATAAATTTCAGATTAATCGGTTGGCAGGAAGAGGGTGAAATTTCAATTACTAAATTTGACCCAAGAATAAAGAATAAATAATAATAAAATAAAACAAACGGGGTAAGCTAAATATAAAACCGTTTAATTAAAAACCGTTTAATAAAAAAACCATTGCTATTGATCAACTGACCATTTATGAATTGCTTGGTTGCTTATCGTATGGGTTTCGAGATTAACCTATTTCACAAACCCTGGTTCCAGAACTATTGAGCCGCCTAAGGCTTTTGAGATGGAATCTTTATGAATTTTATGCAGTTGTCTTCTATACATTTTTAAAGGTACGGGCTGTCGTATGGTGTTGCATGAAAAGAACCTCCTTAACACTGAAACATCCTTTAAGTATATCAAATCGGCGCACCCTGAGAAACAAAATGTAAAATCACAATGACAAATACATTCCTAGGTTGGCCGGAACAAGGAAAACATTTTCAGGGACTCTGTGAAGAGGACTCCATAAATACGAAGTTCATCATCAGACAAAACAACTGTACTTTGGAGGAACTTGGCTGTGTCAGGCGGACGGACAAAGACTCAAATCATATAGACGCAATATTTTTGAATTGACCTCCGCTTGCGTCGAAAAAGTACGACGAATCAAGATTCACCGGACTTGCGGTGGAGCGGAAGGCTCTACTCCACAGTAGTCATGTACCAACGCGTCTAGGGGCGGCTCAAGGGAGCCTGAAAACCAGGCCTAGCGCGTTGATACTGAAAAACATCGTGAAGGAGACGACGCCTAAAGGGGCTTCTGATTATTAGTTTTGATTTTGATTTATTATGTTACTGAAAGGGGGCGCGGAGTCGAAGCGACGCCTAATGTTTTTTCACCCATAGCATATTCATCTCTATTGCTCTGTTATTATAGTACAATGAAACGCGAAATGTGTACTTTAATAATGGAAAATAAAGATGAAATTAACTGTTTAAAAAACTCTAGAAAAACACGCTTAAGATGCTTACTTGAAGAGTTTCACTATCTATCTTTGGGATCCTTCATCAGATCCTGGTTATGTGGTCAACTCACCTCGCCAATATAAAGGTCTTATTTAGACAAATCAAATGAGCCCAAATTCGGGGGGTTTACTAGTAGCCGTTGAATAGTTCCACTATCCACCTTCCGGCTCCAGCATCAGATTAGCTTGTTTGTGTCAAATTATTGTGTTGTCATCGGAATTACGTATACATTCCAATTTTTATTACGCTACGACCCTTGGAAGATGGTTAAATTAGTTACCTTAGATTCCATTACATACAAAGTTAATTACAAGTGGACCTAATAAAAGCGTGTTAAAAATATGACAGTTGAGCCAAAGAGACACTATGAGAGTTAAGTTTTTTATTTTTGAGATACGAAACCCTAAAAATACTAAGCCATAAGGCATAAAGTCCCCTTTTTAAATTTAAAAGCGGTGCATAGCAAACTGCATCTATATTTTCCTCAATTTAGTTTTTTTTTTTATTAGGTTTCAGCAGGTAAATAGGTAGTGAAATACAACAAAGTGCTGGTAAAATATCTGATATATAGACCCAATTACAGGCAAACACAGCATGTTATTTTTATAAAAAGTATAATGTTTCGAGTGAAAAATTAATATGATTTATAGGTGATGAATTTAGAACAACAAATTTCGTAAATATTCATTGTTTTTGGTTGTCTTTCTTTTTCTTACTAATTTTCGTTCATTGATTTTCCTAATAATGCCATCATTTCGCATCAGGAGTCCTAGCATCTTTCTCCTCCCAACTTCTTTAAAACTCTTCCCCCATTCACAATCTGTAAGACCTTTTCGTTGCTTTTTTTCTTTGAAAAAACTAGTGTTAATGTTCTTATACTTTCAACTACAAGATATTTGTGACTTAGAAACTGTCATCACAAAGTCAGAAGCCTTAAGCGTATCATTCAGCCTTCAGGGTTTGGCAGGTAGGTTAACATCGAAATCCACATAATCTCAAAGTTCCACCAAAAAGTTGCGATTACGCCACGAACCATAATTTTGTAGATACTTGGTTTCTGTTCATACCTACTTCTGAGTTAGGATACTTTCGAAACTTCGTCAGCAAAACCCCGTAAAACCGCCTCGCAAGCCTCGTGATCTGACAATTCGCCGCAAACAACGTGAGCCCAATTCCTTGAAAATATATATTGAAGGTTCATTTTTTCGGCTTCAAAAACTTCGCGAACTTTTTAATTCGTAATTTTTCGCCCACGCTCACCTGGACCTTCCAGAAACTGTGACGATATCACTACTAACGGTGCGTTGGTTGACTTAAACCTTTGTAGAGAATGAGTCAGTGAAAAATCGTCAATTTGTGCATACATAATATTTTAAAACAATACAACAAAGTGTTAAAAATAGTTGACCAATGAATTTTTTACTTTTTTTTAACTTGATCGATGCTTGTATTGAAAAAATGTACGTATTAAGGAATGATACTTAAAAAGAGTTGTACCAGGTTAGAAAAAGATAATTAACTGAACTTTATGAATGATCTTTCCTTCCTGGAGCTTTCCATTGAGATTTTTGTATATCAGCTGTCTGATACCCATAGACCAAGTACTAGGTATTATTTAAATTGTGCCCATAGTAGCCTCTGCCTAGTTGGCCGTCAGCAGCGTGTAGCTGTCAGATGGCCGTGTGTGAGATGTCCCCACATATTTATTTTATTTTAAAACTCACAAAATAACTTGTTTACAGTAATATTTTATTTTATTACTGACACTAAAGTATAAATTCAACTAAAATGATGACCTCTGACATAACTTTAGTGCTTATCAAAAATGCTAATAATCCAAACATTATATTTATCTACATAATAAATGATACTGACCTACGTATTTACAAATGTTGCTGGAATGTATAAAATTACGGAAAAATATGATACTACTACATACAACATTTTTTTTTATTGACCTATGCTTGTGTCGCAAAAGTACGACGAATCACGCTTCACCGGACTTGTCTTAAAGCAGCAATAAAATTATAATTCCACTGCTGGACTATAATTGATACGTAAGTCAATTTTGCGACGCGCAGATCTATTTAAAATTAACGATAAAATGAAAAGTTAAAAAAAATTCGGAGGATTCTGGCTGGCTGGGCTACGGCCTCTGCTTTGGTAACTTAAAGGTATTGAAAAAAAGTGAAATATCTTAGGATCGACAGGATCAGCAAGTTTCCCATTTCACCATTTCCTACATAGGTTATAAAATATACCTTCAGGAAATTCTAATATTTGACATGCTTCGTTTTTACCCATTTTGAATGTTGTCTTTTGTATATGCGACCGGTAAAAAATAAAAATAACTTAAGTGTTCAGCTAAACTTGTCATACCTAAAACGTTATATCAGTCGTATTTAGACAGATACGATTTTAGCAAATAAGAAACTTTGTCGGTAACATACATGTACATGTATTATGTTATAAAAACATTTATATAATAATACATAAAATACGTAACTGTTTCATTCAGTAGACCAGTTCCGCCAAGTTAATATTGATAATGGTACAGGAAGAGTGATACCACGTGATACCCAAACCTTGTAGTCATGTACTCTTTGACCGCGTTTTTTGAATAGGTATACCTAACTTATTTCTACCATTGAGGAATTAGGTACAAGTCATGAAGGAAAAAAATATTCGCGCCCGATATTCTGGGCGCGTAAATTTTTTTCTTCCTTCATGGTACAAGTACAGGTAAGATACCTCGAATACTTTCTGTGCGTCAATATGGCGGTAGCGGGAAGCGGGAAAATGTACGGCGGCGAAGAGAATAACAAAAGACAAACACAATAAGTTGGAGCTCGCGAGCTCCAATTCAAATGACATGAGCGTCGCGTCGGTGGCCAAGTGGCTAGGCCCGTTGACTTCCATTCCGAAGTTCGCGGGTTCAAACCTCGGCACGTACCAATGTGTTTCGATTTTCGAATTCATAATGTACTACGTTTATTCGACGCTCTTACAAAGTTACAGTGAAGAAAAACATCGTGAGGAAACCTGCACACACCTGCGAAGAAATTCAAAGGTTGTGTGTAAAGTTGACCAACCCGCACTGGGCCAGCGTGGTCGACTAAGGCCTATTCACCCTTGTATCAGGGTAGGCTCGAGCCCCGCGGTGGGGACATATTATTATGAGCTGTTAACGAGTGCGGTTCGAGGGTGTCCTTGATCGTACGCTAGTACAATTAGTAATTCAATGGTTGCTACGCCCAAAATACACTATTTCAATCATTTATTTTTGATACATACTTGTAAAGATGGCTACTGACTTTAAAAATGATCCATTGAAATATTTGCCACCGGTGCAGTAGGAAAGATTTAAACAGTATGATTTGGTTTCAATCAAATGTAGTTTTAGTATAACCTTTGGATATTTACTACAACTAGTTTTTTTTTCTATTTCACATGCGTTTTTTTTTCTATTCTTGTACCGTACCTCAACTTTGCTGTTTTACTTTATAAAATACTAGATTTCTGCCATGAGGCATTTTCCCGCAATAAAAGGTAGCCTATGTTATTCGGTCCTCCCTCAGGGTGAATTTTTATCAATTGGTGAAATAATTTTTATTACACACACACACACAAAACAAATACAAATCTTTCCTCTTTATATATTAGTAGGTATGATAGTATGATGTATTTGAAAATTTATCATTTTGACAATCTACTATTTCTTTTTGAATATTAATGAATCATATTAGCTTATTTTTTTTTTTGACAAAATCGATGTCTTAATTCTGCTTACTAACGAATAAATAAATACGTATGTAAGTAACCGGTTTAGAATCTTAGGACAGGACTGTTACTAAGTCAAAATGACGTAAGTGCACTTGTGACGAAATTCGCGTCATGAGTGCGTGTAAAAATAACTTCACAAGTCAATAACCTACAATTATTAAGGTGAGCGACACAGTTTGAGTGCGCCAAGGTCGCACGTAATATTATGTACATCGTATTAACGTTATTTATTTGCATATACGTTTTTCATCTTATTTCACGCACTTTATACTATGTAGTTTATTTTATTCCGCGTACCAGGAAAACAGGAATTTTAAAGAGTCATGGAGCACGGTGTCTCGTCGTATGAGGGTCGAAAGTGTTCATTGGATACATAGAATAGGTAAACGGGCTTTTGTATCAGGTCCGGTGAAGTTTGATTCGTCATTATTGCTATATTAGTCTATGTCAAATAAAAAGCCTTTTTATACTTTCAAAACCCAACGATTCTTACAAAAAAAGTCTATCTAATGCGAATATCGAATGGCGAAGCGCGGCGCCTATTTCGTTTGTTTTTTAAAAACATTTTTGCTAAGAATTTTGCATATATAAAATTTTTTTTGTAATTTAAACAACAAATTACGCAGAAAGCAAAAAAAGCCCTATTCCATAATGACACAGGTTTTTACATTTTAGCTCCTTACACTTACACTTCAATAAATTCTTTTTTTTTAAGTATAGTAGGAGTAAGGTACATACAGTGTGCAACAAAAGCCGTCGTCCGTCACCGATTTCCCCGGACGTTGCCAAAAACTTTCCAGTGCTCTGCTCCTGCGCATAGCACTATGCAACATGGCGGCAGTAAAAAAAAAATATTTTAGATGCCAGTTTTTAATAAGAAACGGAAAATTTTTTTGTAATAAGTTTATGTTTGTCTATGTTAGCACCGAAATAGGTCAACAACTTCTATAGGTCTCAAATTACTTTGTATTTTTAAAAATTTCATTTGATTTTCTGAACTTTTGATCTAGCTGCCGTAATTTTAAGATCGCTACCTTTAAGTACTTCTCGTACGTCGTCGTACGTACTAACGTCATGAAGTTACTACAGTAAAAAGCTGTTAGAACAATATTCTTATATTTTCTTAGACACGCGATTATTAGTTAATTACATTACAATAAAAAAATAACACTTGAACTAAAACAGTATCGATGCATAATACCCCAGAAAACTGACTCACCGGAGAACATATCCCTCGAGATTCTTTATTTCTTGTCGATAAAGTCTATTTCGGACCACGTTGTCGAGTGTTAGAGTGTACGTCGTCGCTTGCCGGCTGTATGTCGCAACAGCTTGAATGTGTGTCAGCCTTATGTCACGTTGGAGAATGTTGGGTTTACTGCCCAATGTTTTGATCGGAAAAGTCGGCTTTTTGTACTGTTTGTTTTTATAATGCAGTTTTGTATTCTAATTTTGATTCAATTAGACGAGTTTATTAGACATTTGAGAGAGAATCTGTGGACTTGAAAACAGAGAGGATACCGGATTTTTCTAGAACGTTCTTTTAGTTTCATAGTCATGTACAGACGTTTAAAGTAAACGTTTTCTTTTTCAATGTGGATGGATTTTATTTGATTTATCTTGAACCAGAATAAACTATAAAATTGGGTGTCTAAAATTTTTTTCTGTAGTTGTTTTATTTTCTACTTCAACGTTTTGCACTTTACCGACTTTCTGTCACAATGTTCTCTAGAATTATTTTAAAATGACAATTTATAAATAGATAAGCTACTAGTTTTTTAAAGAGTTTTTGTAGATTTTGATAATTATAATTTACTTATTTGCATGCCTGCATTAATTTAAGCCGTTAAGTAATGAAGCCATAATAAGTTTTCATTGATCGTTTCTGGTTTTACACGAATATTAACTATTAAGATGAGTATGAAATATTGATTCTAGCAATATTTTTATACCATTATTACTGTCATGGTTTTCTTTATTCCAAATTAAAATAGGAATAAGCTACTAACAACAATAAATTTTCTAACCAACAAAAAAACATGTAATTGAAATTCTCGCTGCATCCCGCCGAACGCCGTCCAAAAAACACAAAAGACATATTAACGAAAAAGTGAAAGTCGCCCTCAGGCACGCCCGCGTACAACACACACACACACAGACACACATCGACAACATCACGCACAAACACACACACATACAAACATGTTCCTCGAGCTGATTCACGGATTTGTGGGCGGATTATTTATTTTGTCCTTGTCGTGAGATATGCAAATTGGAATCAGTGAATGAACGTGCAAAACTGAGAAATTGCCGCTATTTGAAGTCTTCTAATTGATTTAATTCAAACTGTGTGTAGGATAAAATAGTTAAAAATCCTTTTACAGATCAAACGCATTTTTTCCGAAATACTATAGAATTTCTTAGTGAAGACTATTGGTAACAGAGAAGAGCAAACGAATAACCTAACTTTGGTAATACTATTAAAAATAAGAACACATTTACGACGAACACACACACTCACTCGTACGACTGAAATTTTCTTTTTTAAGATTCTCACCGCCCAGAACTTGGTCTCTTAGACTCGACTGCAGTATTTTGCGGCATATTAAGTTCTGGTCTCACAAAGTTAAATAGTGCCATAAGCAGAAAAAAAAGTTCTGGTCTTATTAAGTAGTGGTAAAAAAGCGAAAGTTCTGGTGCGAAAAAAAAAACACAAAGTGACTTGGTGTTAAGCGAATGCTAAACCCAGATACCTATGGGTTGCATGACGAACTATGGTGGTGATAGTTCTGACGTCACTGCACTTGCTTTGCACGCATGCGCTCCGCTGTTAATACTGAGTACTCATTTATATTGAACTAATTGTTCAAATTACTTAATAGATTCATACAAATATGACTATTACTGTGGTATGAATCAGTAAGATGTTGGATAGTCAGGTAAAATTTAAATATATTGAAAAAAGATGGCAAATTCAAATATTGTTTAGGTAACAGTAAATTATGGCTTAGTAATTATGAAAATAACCAATTTTAATAATGAAGAAAATATTTTTGACGAGGAAATAAAAAATCTAATTTATATAATACAATGTGAGTGATAAAATAAACAATATAGGAAAAGTACAAATTTGAAATAATACACCAGTAGCTACGCCTACTAAATAAAATTTACGACTTTTCAGCGATAGTGGCAACACCGGTAGCAACAAATCACACATATCATTAAACACAAACATACATAAAACAGCTAATGCCAACAGTCGAAAACTTAAAGTGGGACACAAAGACGAAAATGTTGCCGAAACCAATCGAAAGGATATCGTGGGACACGCCAATAAGGTTCAAAATGAACCGAGCAAAGTGAACATCGAAAATGAAAGTTGCACGCCGGACAGTTTTGCAAATGAATTTGAATACGAATTCGCGATCCGGTATTGTTATTTTTGAGCCTACTCAAAAATGCTTCAGCCTTTTAGAACGATTTCATTTTCACCGCATATTGCTCGTTGTAAATAGGTACGACACTCTTTTGACGAAGTTGATAATTTTCTTTGGAAATTAAATTTGGACCTTTTTGTAAATGAAGGATGATTATTACTGGCTATTTTTAATTTTATTTTATTTTAATAAGCGATAAAGTTAAGATTGCCCAAAACGATTGATTGTCAAAAGGGTGGAAAGGGTGTATATTCCTAAATTTAACCTAAAATGAAAATAAATAATTTTACTCTCAATATTTAAATATTTAGAAACCTAGATCCAACAAAGAAAAGTCAACCAGTAATGACTAAAAAGTAAATCAAAAATAACAAAAATACTATCTAGAACAGTTAAGTGTTGACGAAATCCAGTTTTAGTATGAGCTGTTGATTCATTCAGAGAAAATGGCATTCTAGGTCAAGTATCAGAACCTCTACAAAGTGAAACGTAATTGCTATCTAACGTAACAACAGCACCATGTTATGTAATAGCTAAGATTAACCTAAGATTTTTTAAAAGTAGGTATCTCTATTTACAGAATAATGAAGTCTCAAAGAATCTTCTTGATGTTAAATGAGTTTTAAAGGCAGCCTGAGAAATTTTTGACTGAATTAAAACTGCTTTCAAACTTCCCATACGTTGTCAAAGACGTGACCAGTAACCACGGTTAGTAACTAGTTGCATTGAGTGTAAAATGTATACATTTTCAGAGAAGTTAGTAGTAACGTATTGTGATTCAAGTTTGAAACCAGTATATTCCGGTAGTAATAAGGGGGCTTCTTAATTCAGTCTTCAGTCAATGCTGTTAATTTTTTTAGCTGTTTATATAGTTATATGCCAAAAGTTTTTGTGTGACGAAGGACCTAGTCAATTTACCATCAATTCTGATCATTTTTTCAACGCTGCTCATGTATGAGCCTAAGCTCTTTTGCCAAAAGTTTAATAACAAATAACACGTCGCTTTCTTCAATACCTGCCCACAATCCATTAATTATTCTTATCACATTCGATCGTATAGTTCGAAAGTGACAGTAATTGTATTTGATTGCATGTCGCGTTTGATCAGCTAACATTGTCTGAGGACTCGTATTTTGTAGGTACACTCTTTCTAACTACAAGTCTTTATAAGTATTTTCATTAGCATCTTCGCATAACATGTTAACATCGTATTTAACATTAAATTTGTATGATTGTTGCAAAATTTTTTATATTAAATTCATTGAATGGCGGAATGCTTTTAGTATCTCACTATAAATAAAAATCATTTTTCATTCTATCTAATTAAAGTATTTTGGTGAAACAAAAAAATCTGTACTTTTATAACTACTACTTTTTACTTAAGTCCATTGAATAATGTAAAATTAAAAATATATCTACGTCTTGATAAAATAATATAAACTTAGTCCCGAAAATGTATATTGATCCTTATTAAATCTTATTTCAAAGTTCATAAAATTGAGATTACCTTAAACCTGATCACGAATAAATATAATACATAGTTTAAAAAACTAAAAAACACGCTTCCTGTCTGCCATATTGGATTTAAGTCACGTGACTTTTTTTTGTATTCCTGACAGCAAACCCTTTCATTTGATACCCATATCATGGGGGTGGATTTCAAACAGCCAGTTCGCCATCTTAGGGAAGCCGCCATATTGGATTTGTAAAGACGTTTCTTAGCTAGTCATGTATTGTCATCAAAATTCAGAGCGTGTGCAAAATTTCATCCTAATCGAAGACCGGGAAGTGGGTCAAATTAAAATTCCAGGATTTTTTTAGATACATTAATGAGGAGGCCGCCATATTGAATTTGTAATGACGTTTCTTAGCTAGTCATGTATTGTCATCAAAACTCAGAGCGTGTGCAAAATTTCATCCTAATCGAAGACCAGGAAGTGGGTCAAATTAAGATTCCAAGATTTTTTTAGATACATTAATGGGGAAGCCGCCATATTGGATTTGTAATGACGTTTCTTAGCTAGTCATGTATTGTCATCAGAACTCAGAGCGTGTGCAAAATTTCATCCTAATCGAAGACCGGGAAGTGGGTCAAATTAGGATTCCAAGATTTTCTTACATACATAGTTACTTACAAGTGAAGCTAATATAAAGCGTGTAAAAAAAAACATGCTTGGAGTCACGTCTCCGGTTTCTTCGGCTTCTTGGAATGGAGCAGCAAAAATTGCACTTTTTCGACTTAATAATTAGTTCTGATTTAGAATGCCACAGGTCAACGAGGTTATCTATCCAAATAATTTCATAATATAGCATATATCATTACATACAACAAACAATACAAACAAGGAATACGATTTGTCATAGAGGTGACCCAGTTAAAATTATATAATAATCATGTAATAACTAACTATTCA
Organism: Teleiodes luculella; assembly: GCA_948473455.1. NCBI lineage: Eukaryota > Metazoa > Arthropoda > Insecta > Lepidoptera > Gelechiidae > Teleiodes > Teleiodes luculella. The sequence continues at coordinate 3,148,368 of OX419603.1, forward strand.
TGAAAATACTCTAGATACAAAATTTATGAATGGTCACATACTATAATTTCTTGTTGGTAACTGAAAAAAAAACAAGCAAATTAAGTGTAGGAAAAAATGCAATCTGTACTTTTAACCATAAAATAGTGATGTATAAAAATATAATATTACAGAAGTTTTGTACATAGTTTAAAACAAAACGTGACATTATTTATGAAAACCCACGTGCTCACTGATTCATTCATTGAGGGATTGTATGATTTGTTTATAATATTACAAAACTGTATTTTATAACGGCTTCTACAACATCCGACTTAAGTTCACGTGATTTCTAGTTTTCAGTACCTTGTTAGGCACAATTAAGTATTATTCATATTCAAACAAACATGATCAATGAAAATAGGGAAGAGTGAATGGATGATGAAAATTACTAGTTTACATCATCATTTTTCAATATTGCCGTGAAAATTACTTATGTTTGTTTATTGTCATATATCAAGTAAAGTTTTAATATTTACAGGAAGATGACGTCATTTTATTGAAATTGTACGGATGAAGGAAGCTTTTGTGTAGGTAAATACAATATGTTTAAAATAATAACCGTTAGTACAAGTTATTATAACTAAGTAAAAGATACAGGTGATGAAATCAATCATAATTTATCACAACAAAAACGAATTTACTGGCGGATAAAATCTGGCCAAGCACGCGAAAGACACGCATTAAAAGAAAACTCTTTAATTAATGGTGTTATAATTACAGATAATGTGAACAAGTAATTTATAAGGGTTCATTAAGGCTCCTTGGATGAGACTTTCCAAATATGACGTCACCTTTTAAAATTACAGGTTAAATTATGTGGTATTAAAGAGTAGGTGTTCCATTTTTGCATGTACTTTATCATCATCATCATCATCTCAGCCGAAAGACGTCCATTGCTGGACAAAGGTCGCCCCCAAGGATCGCCACAATGATACTTACTTACAGGCAGTAAGCTTTATCTTTATATATCTATCTTTGCCTTTGTCCAGCAGTGGACGTCTTTCGGCTGAAATGATGATGATGTGATGATCTATCTTTAGCTTTATCACTTACATAAAATAAATACTTTAATTGATCGTTTAATTTGTATTCATATAATATAAATTTTCAAAAAAGACTTACGACCCATCGAATATTCCTACTACTAATCAAATTAAACTGACGGATTTAAAATTGTGTTACGTATTGGAAATGTCTATGAAGACAAATGATAGATGACTTGAGCCAAACTTAATTTGAAAGGATGAATGATGTGATGACATTTACTTAACTCCTATCAGAATTCTATCACAAGATTAAATGGTGACCTAAATTTACGATTATCTGAACTTTAGAAGAAACAAAACACAAGATACATATCCCGCGGAATACGACATAAACAATATCAAAACTAAATAAAATCACACTGAAGTCGTATTTCAATAACTATGAATTGTGCAACGCTCTCATAAAAACTCTTTTTCTATAACACAGTCATTTATGACTTTCCAAGCAAAGCACACACAGGCGACACGCACACATGGATACCACTCACACATTATCAAAACTTTGTCAGATATGTTGGTGACACACACTTACCTACAGTCAAAGTGTATGATCCGATGCATGTGGCGCTCCTAGCTGCAGCATCGACCGACACAATTCCGTGATTTCGGGGTGATTCAGGTTGATCAGATGCACATACATCTGTTTATGTAAACTCAGTTCCCCAGACACAGCCTCGAGCCTCTTAAGCAACGCGTCCTTCTCTCTCAGAAGCGTTTTCACCTTCTCTTCCACCTCTCTGGAGCGCACTTTTGCTTTTTCTCTAGATTTTCGAACGGCTATATTATTGCGTTCACGTCGCCGTCTGTATTCATCTGTGCCTTTATCTATAGCCTTCCCTGATGATCTCCTGGAAGGAGGTTGTTTGTGTTTCAGGGATAGAGGAGGAAGTAATGGAGCTCCTAGAGGCGGAAGCGGTGTGAAGCCTCCCCCGTAGGGTGTGCTAACTCCAATAGGAGGCTGTGGATTGTATTGACCTTGATATGGAGCACATGGTACGTTACGGCGGAAGTCATGCGGTTCTGGTGGTTCCTCCTTTATCGGCGGCGCTCCCTGCTCGTGTCCTGAATTGGTCGGAACAGGGGCCGCGTATGAGGCTCCAGAGTGAACAGGCTGAGGCATATACGCTAAGGTGGTCCTGGCGAATGGTCTTTGCTGAGGAGACCGGCCTCCAGGAAGAATTTCCTGGAATAAGGCCATGGTCTCCTCACCACGGAATTGGTCCTCGATGAGGTGTTGCAAATCCAAGCTGATTTCCTGTCCATTGAGCTCGTCCAAGTCCGGGGGTGGGAAAGGGGCGCGTTTGTCTTCGCCCACCTTCTTCAGGTCTGGTTGCGGCGGCGGCGGAGGCGCGCCAGCCGCGTCGTACATCTGCGGGGACTCCATTCCGCCGCCCGGGCCGAGCACGGGCCCTGCGGCGCCGCCGGCCCGAGTATCCACTTCAAAGCACTGAGACGCCGTCACTTAACACTCGCGGGGCGGTGTCGTGAGCACGGTCGAACACTGTTAGTCGCGGTGCGCGGGAGTGAAACACGTGCGATCGGTACGGCGGCGAGGCGCAGACTGATGGCGCGCGCGCTCGGCGCCGCAAGGTTGCCGGAAGGAAGCGCTGAAGAGGCTGAAAGTTCGCCGCGGGGAAAAGTTTTGTTTTAGGGGCTGATAAGATAATGCCGCGTGGTCGCGCAGCGGTGCTCGATGTATCACACGTTTCTAATTAATGTCAATACGATGGACGTTGCATAGATTGTTTGTTTTGGTAATTTTGATGTCTTATGCTTAAGCAATTTTGAATCTATGTACTTCATACTTTTGAAATCACATTTCTCTGTTATTGATTGATGTTTAATAAATCACTTTTTTAATTTTATGATACCATTTTTAAGATATTAATAAATAAATTACACAATATTACCTCCATTAACAAATGACAATGAAGTCAAAGGACGATGTGACGAGTCTAACAAATAAAGCGAAAAACACTTCCAAGAACTTTTCGAAAAATGTCGAAAGCATTTTTTTTATCTATAAACCATACAAAAAACATGCAATCTGCGGCACACGTGAGCGTTATCTTTCAAAATATCGATATCATCACGAACTATGCGCAATATCGATTAGAAAGAAGAATCACTATCAACTGGTAGAGATGAAACATGGACAGACGTGTTAAAAAAAATATTAATTTGCGATAGAGTTTGATCACGTGGTTCTGTGCGGAGAACAAAACATCTCTCACGTGTGGAAAGGCATTACTTAACAGTATAAATTGATCTTAGAATACTTGCGAATAAAATAGTTACGGATTTTACTACTTAAAAAAAAAAACAATAGCGTATGTTGTTATTTAATAATAAACTTTATTTCAACTCAAACTGTAGCCAATGTGATTTGGCATACCAAACAAATACTTCATCAGGGTAGTATACTAAGCCCTATTCTATTCAATGTTATATTTTGTTTTGACACTAAAATCAATTCAAGGTTTTTTTATTAATAATCATTTGATTTTTGAGACCAAATATTTATAAAAGAAAACTGATAAATTAAATATAAATAATAATAGATCGATCAGTAACACGTGTTATCTTGTATTGTAACATGATCTAATTAAACTGTCATCAATTACACATGTATTTTTTGCTTTAACTCTTATGTAATGAATGACTCTAGGAAATTTGATACTATATGGAGGAAATGAATAATGGCCGATGGTAATTAGATCATTTTTCAGTTGAGTATTGAACACTGAAAAGTACTTATTTATTATTATTTTTGTACTTACAGAAAAATGCATAGAGAAATATAAGTCGCGCAGTCGTGTTTAGGATAATTGCTTTTTCAAACGGAAGGCACCGGGATAATTCCTATGAAATTTGATGCCTTTTTTACGGTTACCTATTGTATTTCCGATATTTTTTATTCCGAATATTGTTATTCCGCTAACTTTTTGACATTTATCAGTTAGAAAATTTATTTATTATCCGAAATAACATTTTCCATTGTATCATGTTTCCGCGTTTTATTTACCTTTTTACTTGTTCACCGATGTTTCAAATTTCCGCTAAACTATTTACCAATATACCGAAAATCCATGACAACGTTAACCATTTTTTTACATGTGCGATAGCTCAATTGAACCATTATATTGCAAGGTTAAATTTAATTTCTCCATTTTACATTCTGTACTCCATCAAGCATGCATGCAAGCAAGCAAGCAAGCATGCATGCAAGCAAGCAATCTAGCAAGCAAGCAAGCATGCAACCAAGCACAAGCAGGCATGCATACATGTCAAACCTAACAGAAGGGTATGGCGGGCGAGGTGGGCTCGCTTTGCTCGCCCACCACGCCCGCCATACCCTTCTAACCTAACCGACAGATGTGATGTCGGGGTGCCCCGAACTCCAAAAACATTATGTGTCGTAATTATAAAAAATAATAATTGTTACTTCGGAATAATAAAAATAAAACAACAAAAAAAAATCTAGCGTTTAAAAAAAGACCAAGTGAGATTACGGTATTTAGTAAAAAAGATTAATCGTAAAACGGAATAACGTTGTGCGGAAAAAGAATAATTCTGTAAAGTGTTATTGTGGTGATTTAAAAATATGTCAAGTCATACAATGGAAATTGAAAAATGTATGAATCGTTTACGGAATATTGAAATTCGGTTTTCAGTTTTTCGAAAATGTGATAGGTTACCCTTTTTTACAGATAATATCAGCATTTAATGCTTATGTTGTGTCTTTAATTGCGTGGTCAAAGTCTTTTCTGGCACAGGGGTCAAATTTCCGCGAGCAATGTGCCCTTAACAATATAAAACAAGTCATAATTTTAAATATTTTTCGTTTTGTGTCTTTTCTGCTCAATTTGTTAACAGCGAAAACATTATCGGTAATAGTATTTTAAGTCTTTGAATCTAGCCTACTGACTACGCCAATTTATTCACATTAACCCAACTTGGTATGGACTGATTGCGCGGAACACCTGAGTGATTCAGCGTTAGATGTTCTGGTACTAAATCTGAGTTTACTTTACATCATAATTTGTAACCAAGTCAAACTGAAATAAAGTTTATTTCTATTCTTATTTATTTCCTGATCTATCCTTTCTTCCCATAATAGGATTAATTCTATGTTGTATAAATTGTTCATCTGTTAATAAATTTAGACCGAAACGGATAACTTTTTAGCGGCAAAACATTTTTGGAGTTTATACCAAAAAAAAATTATGCCCCTGAAAAGTTATCGGTACGATACAGCGGTAGTACTTATAAAATCCTTGGATCCCATTTATAGGTTGTTGACACAGCTGTAAATCAATAGCCAAAGATAAGTTTAAAAAGGAAAATAACATTCTATAACTTTCCGAATAAAGATTAGTTTTCCAAAAAGAATTAGGAAGTTTAGTACTTTTAGTGAAGTTTGGTTTGGATTTTCATTCGGAAGCTCAGTATTTCAGTAAGATACTCGTAGATAACAATCCGTTTAAAAAAGAAATCATTGATATTGTAGATAGTCAAATTGGAACCGTTTTCTAGAATAGGGTCGGTATAGTCGGTGCAGCCGTTGCTAGGGCTCGAGTGGCGGTGGAGGGGGTGCGGTGAGCGGCCGCGGGGTGACGCAATGCGCCCGCGCAGCGAGCTCTAGTGCTGCAGGTGTAGATTGGCGACGAACGTTTTGCGAATTCGTATTTTAGCAGCTTATAGTCAAGAAGTTCGTCCAACGTCTTCGCTTGATTTTTCATTTGTTTTTAGGGGGAATGAAGAGTTATCTTGTAGTAAAAAGAAATTTTCTTTTCGTGATGCGCCTTACCTACCACGCTGTGTATTTTTTCTCGATTTGTTTAGTGCGTGACTTGTTTAGTGCGTGACTGGTAAACGACAGATTTTAACATAAATCAGTGTTGGTTAAATTCAGTTTACTATAATAGTTCCTAAGTATTTTAATTAACCTTTGATGCTGCCTTTCTAAATTACTTATCCAAGCATCAACTGATTCATTATTGATTACTGATATAAATATACAAGCACCATTTCATCTGCAAGGAACCAACGACATCTGTATTAACTATTTACTATCAACTTTCAAGATATTACTACCCGCCTCGTCCACAACATTCCGTTTCTTTAGCATAATTCGCAACAGCCAATTCGCGCTAGTCTCACGTCTCAGTGAGTGGGTAAGTAGGTAAGCGACAGCAGAAAGTGGTCGTGATGCAATCGCGCCGCTAACCCAGTGGCGTGCCGTACCAGACGACCGGTGGTCACCGTCCAAAGTCCACCGTCACCGACAACCTCTTCGACAGCATCTACCATCTCGGGTATCATCAGCTGTACCATCTAAAGTACATCATCATCATTATTGTCAAAATTCAACAAAAGCTTTGCAAGTTGTGTGCCACATCAAGTTAAAAGTAACTCTACAATGTCATTACGAATGCTATCATTATCTTACATTCAATGAAAATATCAAGGCTAGAGCTGATTACTCGTATAAGTTCCTATTACTTCTTCAATCTTTCAGATGTTATGAAGAAACCATACTAGTATTCTGTACTCCAACTAATAAAATATTATTGCTATACAACATTTATTGACATAAGAGTAATACAAGATGCTTAATTTTTATATCATCTATAGTTCAAAAATTCTCTCTCTCTATTTTGCACATTTTGTTTGGCAATCAAAATTCTTCCAATAAATCATTCAGTCTTTAACAACGACTGTTTAGTTTCAGATTCCATGACAGCTCCATGAGTCTATGATCTTCTCCTTTGTCTGCTTTTTATATTTTTATATCATTGTAGATTTGAAATGCTGTCTTTCCACAGTCTTCAAATCTTCCCTGTTGATGATTTTACAACAAATGTCGTATGTATGCATTATAAAAGCTATAGGCGAGAATAATAATTCGTACCTATACTACATACTACAGTCTGTTAAATAATTTGGGCTACAGCCTCTCCCTAGGGATATAACGCGAAATTAAGTAATGCTAAGTCGTAGTAAGTGGATATAATTATACAGTAGTGTGAGGATCCGTAAAGAGCGTCGGTGGCCTAGTGGCTAGGGCCGTTGACTTCCATTCAGAAGTTCGCGGGTTCGAACCTCGGCACGTACCATTGTGTTTTCGATTTTCGAATTCATATGTACGTTTATTCGACGCTCTTACGGTGAAGGAAAACATCGTGAGGAAACCTGCACACACCTGCGAAGTAATTCAAGGGTTGTGTGTGAAGTTGACCAACCCGCATTGGGCCAGCGTGGTCGACTAAGGCCTATTCACCCTGGTTTCAGGGTAGGCTCGAGCCCCTCGGTGGGGACATGTATGAGCTGTTAATGATGAATAATGATGTGAGGATCCGTATTTCATAAGACGCTATTCAAACTGAATCATATTATGGGTTTTTTCCTTATACATTAGGCCTTAAATGTCTTTAACTTGGACCTTTAGTTCTAGAAGACGGTTCTGATTTAGCCCAGATACTATAAAACTTTGTCTTGCGAGGCATTTTTCTATTTTTAGGTGTGTCTTTTCAGTGCGGTTCTATTCAGGCAAGATTAACAATGTAAAAAAGATACCCAGGTCATTAGAATTGTTTATTAACACTTTTATAATAATTGATATTTTGATAGTGTTTCGATGTGGTTCGCTTTTCAAACATAAATGTCCTTGATAGAACACTTAACGTACACGTAACGTTTTAAAGAATATTGAAAACATGTCATCATCCATCATCAAACATAACTCGTCTTTTCCTAGAATTTCAACAAATATCCTAAGGCATTCTATCCCCACTACCAGGCAGCCAGCATAGCGAGTAGGTCGCTCATGGATGATTAGCCGGGCACAAAGCTCGCGGCCTCAACTCGGCTCCACTCGCGAAAGTGAGAGTGGGTCGGTTGCGTAACTTACAACTCATGCCTCATGCCGCCCTGGTAACACCGCCTAGATGCAAATAGGATTGTGGTTTAAAAGGTTGAATTGGCTGAATGATGCGACTGGTTTTGTTTTGTTTATAATGTCTACCATTTCAGTATCGTTAAAAGAAGTTTTCGTTTTTTGAATAAGGAGGAAGTTAGAATTTAAAGCAGTTGGTCAAATAAAGCCGAAACTAGGCCCTTTGCAAAGAAAAAGGTTTGCAAAGTCATTCAATATAATGAAGTACCTACTTATTAACTAATTTTAATATATTAGTTATATGAATTATTCCTTTATTAGCAGCATCTATTATGGAAAATATTATGGAGTGTCTTTTTATTAGATTCAAGGTACGGTTCGGCCATTTTAGTTTTCAAAAAAGAAATATCATGCCTACTCACGTCTTTGTCATCAAATGTGTCATTTTTATCAACAAAGTGTTTGTAATTCATAACAGTTTGGCTTCCTGTGAGAACAGGACATTAACCATCTACTCTTTAATCCTAGATGTAAAATTCTCTCTTCCGTGTCGGAATTTTCCTTTTTAGAAACCATCAAAGTCTCACCAAGTTTATATTCAGATTTAATTTTTTAAGTATTTATACAGTTATCAATAGCGATTTTTTTTATTAGGGTCTCATTTGTATGTTTCAGTATTTCATTTTGTAGCACTAGTGTTTCTAAAGAATGTATTTTGTTGGTTAAACCTCGTTTTGCTGTAGGAATACCATCCCTCCTTCTTTCCTTGCGTAGGCTGCTTGACTCGACACACTTTCGCTTACACCCATTCTACTGTTTCAACTGCAGCGTTTTATTCAATATTTTTTGTTATTGCTGCATCGGAAACATAAAAAGGATTTATTTTCTTTAAGATTGAACTTGCATCTGTTATACATACAATCTAGGCATTAAAATACGCATATTGTTGTTAGTAAAATTTTATATATTTTTATTGATTATTATTCCCTCTGTTAAGATCCCAATCGTTACATTTTCTGAAAGTGGTACAGACCCAGATCAGTGGTTAACTGTTTTTTCTTTATTTTTCTGGTTTATTTCATTGTTGGCATGAGTTGATGTGATTTGGAAATCTCTATCAATGAAAATGAAACTTTATAACGTCTTTATTTTTACTTATTGTCCAAAAATCCAGCTCTATTGAATTAGAGCAGCATTTTTTGTTCTTTTCTAGCTATATCTCAACTTATACGTTGTAGGATTGGATCCACAATGACGAATTTGAATGCGCCGGCGGCGTTCGAATGATATAACTTGAATGGGAAACAGGCAGCCAGCTCAGCTGGGCTTGTCTAAGGAAGTAGAAAATTTAGTCCGAGCGCCATTGTGTAGTGATTATTACAGATCATTCCTGTGATTCTTGTTTTTAAGCTCTATGCTGTAATGTATTTGTTTTCTTTTCATATTTAATATTGTGTAAACCAAACTATCGAAAATTACTATAGGATCTTCGGTCAATAAAAAAATGTATTACTACAAACAATTACTATATCTTTTTGTGTTATACCCCATGATCCAAGAAAACAAGGTCTTCTACTCCGACCACGTGACTTGACACAAGCCTACGTCTTCATGCTGTTCATCCTTGTCGAATAACACGCAATCGACAAGGAGGATCAGTATGATGACGTAGGTTTGTTTCAAGTGACGTGGTCGGAGTGTATATTCACTACGTTAAGTTAGTAATTCTTGAAAATCTATCGGCTTGTTAGCTGAATAACTAAAAATATTTATTGTTTTATTTACTTATTCTAAGTCGGAAAACATTCGGCTGCACTGGATATCTGTAAATTTAATGTAAGTTATATATTATTAACTTCTTTCTGTACAGGAAGTTTCAATTTCATAGTTTCGTATAAAACATTTTCAATAACATTATGTAAATTATGTATGTCTTATCATCATCATCATCATCATCTCAGCCGAAAGACGTCCACTGTATGTCTTATAGTAAAGGTAAAATAACGAGGATCGTACGTAAAAGAAATATTGTATACTAGAATTAAATTAAATAGGTATTCTCAACGACTTATTGATCTAATTACCAGGAGATCATATCAGAAAGATGTTGTAGCAAGAATGTCCAACATCCAAGCAATGCGTTTGTGTAACCGAGGAAGAATGCTGGTTGCTATGTTACGACTGTGATAATTAAATCAAGATAATAATAATAATAATATAATAATTTTATCAAGTCTATTTACATCGTTCTTTTTATTCATAATGTTATTGTGTTTTTTCTTCTTTGTCGTACGTAGTCGTTATTTTTCCGATACACGTGATAAATTTATGAATTTATTACCAATTCATTTATGCTGCGAAATTTAAATTTGAGCAAAACTTTAACAACAAACTTATAAACAACTAGCTTTCCGCTCTGCGGCTTCGCCTGTGTTAACTGTTTCCGTGGCAATAAAGAGGATATTTCTGATTATAAAAAAAAATTACAAATTACTATTAAGATTTAAAAGGGATATTAACCGTGGTATTTGTTTTGTGTGTGTGCCCGATGGTTCGATGCAGTTGCATACTAAATATCTCGTTTTAAATCTTAATTGTTATGAAAACAACCGTGAAAGTTTTAAAAAGTATAATTTACAAATATTGATTAATAAGTTTTGAATCTACAGCCATGCAAAGTAGGCTCGAAACGCTACTTTCGAAAAGTATTTATTATTATATTTCAAGCAGTGGCATGGCGCTAGCATCGATCTACAGAAGTTTACAGAATACCAAATCATATTTTCACTTGCGAATCCACGCGTGACCTTCCAGTTTGTCTTTACAGAATAGCATTGCAGGGCGGTTATAGCAACATGTTATATATTTGTAATCTACCATTGTCCTAACGGTCTAACAAGAAGACCACGTGACTGACACAAGCCTACGTCATTTTGCCTATTCATCCTTGTCGAATGCATGTAATAGACAAGGATGAACAGCGCAAAATGACGTAAGCTTGTGTCAGTCACTTGGTCTTCTTGTTTTCTTAGACCATGGTAATCTACTCATGATACTCATAATTCCCTTACATTTGATACTCCACAAGGCATGTTTTATTTTTTGGCCGCGCTTTTGTATTTCAGGTTCAAGGAGTAGGTAATTTTTCTAACTGCTAATAGCGATTTTCGGATTCAGCGATGTCCAAAACCGCCGAAAAGCACTATATTAAACAACTCGTAACAAGATTTGCCTCTGGCAATCACAATTCAGAGATTGTCTCCTAGTTGATACGGGAAACTGTACGGAAAAGTAAGAAAATAACGCGGGCCTACCCGACGGACAGCTAATTTCATAATTAATGACTTCAGGATTTAGTTCTTTTTCCTTTTTTTTGGCCACGTTCATTTTAGATCCTTCGTGACGTTAATTCTAATCGTATGACACCCAAGGCCGATAGGTCACTGTGTTACAATTTACAAACTATTGACCAATTTCTATTCAGTACTACGAATATTTTACTACTAGTTTAATTGTATGCTAATAAATGTCTGGCCACTTGGCTTGAAGTGTTTTTGTTTTGGATGACTAGTTTTTTTTTCGTGACGTGTAATAGCACTTACTTAATAGACTTTATTTTTAGATTGTTTTGGAGGTTTTGGTCTTTACTCGTGTAAAGTGACACTTACTACACTGTTCCTGGTAATCTCCTAAATCCGTGGAACAACGGCGTTACGTCTATTTCTTCACAGCAGGGCACACATTGCGCGAACCTGCCAGTTATGTTTAATCTGATCGCATCTCCTCTTTTAGATTGTTTGATAACTTTTTCATCTTAGACTTGTAGCATGGTCTAAAAAAACAAGGTCTAACAATCGGACTGTCAAACTTGACACTAGCCTACGTCATCTGCTTTTCATTCTTGTCGATGCGTATTATTCGACAAGGATGAACAGCAGATGACGTAGGCTTGTGTCAAGTCACGTGGTCGGAGTGTTAGACCTTGTTTTCTTAGACCATGACTTGTACATTGTTTGATACGAAAGCCCGTCATGGTTTGATCAAAGCTTCAGAGATGACGTCATTAAGTTTTCTAAGGGAGTCTATAAATAATATAATGAATAAAAAAAATTAAAATTGAATTTTGAATTTTATACTATTCAATGTATTGTATTTTTAACTCCCGACGAAAAAGAGGTGTGTTATAAGTTTGACGTGTGTGACTGTCTGTCTGTCTGTGGCCATTTGAAGATTATCAGCTTTTTCTAGTTGTTGAAAGGATCAAGTAACAGTTTTGTGTCTGGGGTCATTAAATTTTTTAATTTAGTGTTATTCTATTGAAACTAAAAATGTTTAAATATGTAATTTACCAGAATATAACAAAACAATACAATACAATATACTATATTGTCACCAAAATAAAAAATACTCAAGAAAACAATTTAAAACAATACAGAGTCAACCTTACCCCTTAATAACGAAGTAACAAAATAATCTTGTTTAGTTACTAGAGTGAATCATAATTAACACACTTTGGCCTGAACTACGAATAAATTATTGTATTGTATAAGAGTTATAAGATAATTTTTATATGACATGGTTTGGTAACACTATTTCTGGTTTTAAATCATAAATAAATTATGTGAACGTGTTGGTTTTTCTATTTGCTTTTTGTTAAATAAATGTGATTCGAATTGTTTGATTTAAAAATATTTTGCTTGAATAGCGATTTTGAAGAGAGTGTATCTTAGCTACGAGTATGTTTAAAGAAAATGTCTTCAGCCATTTGAAGACCATCGGCTGTTTTCTGGTATTTGGTTGATTTCCACGAGTTTGATCGATTTGTAGTCGTTTGTAAGTACTTAGATACTGAGTAATGATTATGTGAACGTGTTGGTTATTCTATTTGCTTTTTGTTAAATAAATGTGATTCGAATTGTTTGATTTAAAAATATTTTGTTTGAATAGCGATTTTGAAGAGAGTGTTTCTTAGCTACGAGTATGTTTAAAGAAAATGTCTTCAGCCATTTGAAGACCATCGGCTGTTTTCTGGTATTTGGTTGATTTCCACGAGTTTGATCGATTTGTAGTCGTTTGTAAGTACTTAGATACTGAGTAATGAAAACTATCTCTACGAGTCTTCGAACAGGCACCTTTTACATTAAAACAACGGCTCTACCACTACGCCGCCGCGCCGCCTTCTCAAAGTAATTTCTTACCAATCCTCAAAAGTCTAAAGTTAAAAAGGTTTTATTTGAAGTAAAATTTTACAAATCACTTTTCGACGTCGAGGCGAGTTCACAATTTGGCTGTCTTCTGTGGAGAAGAACTCGCCGGAAGAAACTCCACAGGCGTTGCATCTTTTCAAAATATTTTTACAAAATTATAAATTATTATTTTATACAATTTTATTACTATAACAAAGAGTGCAAACAAATTATAGAATTAGAGGAAGGCAACCAGTCAAAGTAGAAAAACTAAACTATAACAGCCTCTAACTATACACCGTGCTTTTTTAACCGTCTTACAAACGAAGCCCAATGTATATGCCCGTGATATAGAATATATTGGCAATGTTATTTTTTTTTTATCAATAAAATAATAAAACCGTGAAGTAAAATAAAATAATGCAAAATATTTTTGAATCAACCTGTACATAATATTTACAATTTAGTAACAATTTGCGCATGCGTGAGAATCGTAAATAATGGAAAAACAAAAGAAAAATATGAGATAAACACATTTTTCGATCTCTCGATCGATTATTTTATTGAAAAAATCCTAGATTTTTTTTCTTAAAAAAAAAAAAAACATTGCCAAGATATTCTATATCACGGGCATATACATTGGGCTTCGTTTGTAAGACGGTTAAAAAAGCACGGTGTATATATAGCAGCCTCTCAATAACATTCTTACAAACTATTAAAAAGCATCTTTCGTTTATTTAGAAAACCGACCTAGTAAAAATGCTAAAAAGATCATTCAACTCCCCACACTTAGGGCTCGAGAATTTCCAAACAAAACGTCTTAAAACTAACGTCTAAATCCCGCGATCTCCTACAATCGTTGACTGAAGAAAAACTCATACGCAGTCACGCACACATACGCATCGGTGCGCGTACACGTGTGTTATGTCACGTGTATGGATACGTTGTGTGTGTGTGTGTGGGGCCCTATGTTGCAATCCCTTAAATAGGTCGCGCCCAGACACTAATAGAAAGATACAGGGTCGGCTGTAGATTGAAATTTGGTGCACTTAATTTATAATTTGGCCTTTTTTAAATCGGTTTGTCTTTATATGATGAAAATTTTCATATTATTATGTTGTAGATTTAAAAAAAATTCTCACAGAGAGCACGGTACCTACTTGCATCAACATTAGTTAATCACGGATTTTTTTTATTGATTATTTTGTAGCGAAATCCAAGTATCAACTGTGGCTTCACCGAACTTGGGTTGACCACACGTTCGAACCTGGCCTTACAAAAGTATTTTTTATATATATTCATTACTATTTTTATTTAATATGCACTTTTTTTAATTTAGTGTGACAGAAACATCCTGAGAAAACATACAGACACTTGTAAAGATATGTATTAAAATATTGTATCAGAAGTCCATCTATTAGGATTGAATTATTATTGATATTTTGTACGTCAAGAGGAAAAGACAAAGGTGGGTGTGGGCAAATTCAGCTCAATTTTAAGTGGCATATTTTCATAATATGCCTGCTATTACTAGTGAAAACTACGCGTAAAGTCGATGTTTGACGTCTCTAAATAAAGTCGGCAATAACCCGTCCCTTTCGTTTCCCCTACGATTGAAAAAGACCAAAAACTTTAATTAAGAGATTTTAGCGGCCATGCCAGAATTGAGTTCATTGATTGTTTGCCCTTACTGACTCCAGCCCTGGCATCGAAACTTTAAAAGATTGTTTGCATCTTTTAGTTACAATTTTTAGGTCACATACTCTTCGTCGTCTGTTTGTGTGATGTATATCTATCCATATTATACGCGACGTGATCGTACCATAATAACCTCACTATTGAATTTTTCATAGTCACCTAAATACTGAACACCTGCTTTTAAATTTTTTTCAAAGGAATTTTATTTTTCTTGTGGTAAAAATAGGCAAAAGCCAATGGCAATAGCCGGGACCAACGGCTTTAGGTACCTTTCCGAAGCACGGAATCATCTTTCTTTTGGGATAATCAGGCGATTCAGAACGCAATGTCCTAACCAAACTGAGGAAAGTCTCACAAAGTGATATTGGTTCGCCGAGTCCCCACCGGGATTCGAACCCGGAACCTCCTTAACGTCAGGCGAGCTTTTGACCACTCGACCATGGAGGCTGTCCTGTCATGATCTTGGTAAGGCGGCGCCATACATATTCATCACGGACAAAAACTTTCTGGGTGCATTCGTGAACTGAGCACTCATTTTCGGCCTAGATCTGGTCTGTCCACCCCGTTGGTAAAAAAAAAGACAAATGTCAAAGTTTTTTATTCGAAGTAAGATTTTACAAATCACTTTTCGACGTCGAGGCGTGTTCACAATTTGGCTGTCTTCTGTGGAGAAGAACTCGCCGGAAGAAACTCCACAAGCGTTGCATCTTTTCAAAATATAACAAAATTATACATTATTATTTTATACAATTTTATTAATATAACAAAGAGTGCAAATGAAATATACCTACAATTAAAGGAAGGCAACCAGTCAAAGTGGAAAAGCTAAACTATATAACCAAAAAAATCTATCACAAGAACAACAACCGGCAATCGACTAGAGCAGACCATTGGTGATTGATCATTAAAGAATACTAGAATAACAAGTACCAGAGAAGATACCTCGAATACATTCTATGTGCCAACATGACGGCAGCGGGGAGAGGAGTGAGCGGGGAGAAGAAAAACAAAAGACAAACGACATAGAAGTTGGAGTTCGCGAGCTTCAATTCAAATGACACGAGTATGGTTCGCTGGTGTCCTTTCTATGTACGCTAATACAAATAGTACAGTGCTACCAACTTATCTGTAGAATGGCCAAAAGCGGAACTACGGACAACGTCCAATAATGTCGTTGACGATGTCAGTCGGTGTAGTAACAACCAATAGTAGCAACCCTTTTCGATCGTGGCGCCTCGTAACACTGTAGTTTAATGTTGATCCACGGTGATCTACCACGTGGCCTGGATCAACAGTTTCCTGTACCACGAGACGCTCTATGGAGTCACTGCCACAACGAGATATAATATGGCCGAAAAAGGTCAAAATGCGAGACTGCACTGTGGCTGATAGGCGCTGTCTGTCTTTAATATCAATTCTTACCTTGACTGTAACGTAACCCTTATCTTTATTCTGCCGGTTTTTTCCGTGTTACGTGGTTTTATTTGATTACAATTACCCTTTTCGTCCTGTATTTTTTATCGTAATCCGCCCCGCTGTTTAGGCGGTAAAACATAACAGACATACAGACTTACTATAGTAATTTTTTATAGTAGAATTTTATTGTATGGATGATACGACAAAGATTACATTTTGTACTTTTAAGCGCCTCTGGCTATTACAATTAATTACAAAGTCAAATCTGATTATAAAGTTACGATGCAAATTAAATACCTAAATGCATAACAATTGGACAGTTCACCTAATTGAATAGGATTAACCGAGTTTTGATGGAAAATTCTATATTTAGATACGTAGTAGTTTACGGAAAACTTATTTTCAAGGCCGCTAGAGATGGCACTGTTTTCCAGCTAATACGTGGTTTGGGAAAAGTCGTTTAGAATAATTTTAGGATATTTACTTTTATGAGTAAGAATTTTTTTTTAACAGATTTAAGTCTTTTAGGGTCTATGGACTGTTTGGAAAATTAAAACATTTGAAGTCTGTCAAAATAAAAACTGTCAATACAAAAATATAAAGCCATTTTGTATTTCCTTTAATTTTCCATTTAAAATATTGTTTTAATAATTTTATTAAAAAATAAGCTCCTTTGTCTAGCTAGTTATAGTGTAAGTAATAGTATTTTTATTGCTCTCTATTTAACACTTTATTTTTATTGAATTCTTTGAAATTATCAAAATGTTCTAACGACCGTTGTTGCTTATAATGCCTTCCGCTAGTTTATTGAAAAAAAAAAAACTACAATTTTGTAAAACTAAAAAAATTGACGAACCAAAATCGCTTATGTAATCTTAATTTTCTCTGGAGGTGTGGACAGTTTTATGCTGTAAAGAAGCAGTTTCTCAATTTGTGTCACAAATCACAACATGTTTATGAACCCTTGCTGACGTATACATATTGGTAGTCTCGAGGGGTGGACGGTGGGTTGGAAGGGATTTTTGAACCTATATATTCTTTTGTATAATGTTTTATTTTTGTCCGGAATCATCGGTCTTTGTTTCTGTCATAAAATACCTATCTGTTTTTTGTATGATCTATTCCAATTTATTTTATTTAATATTTCTTTCAAACTTTTAGGCCACATACATTACGCACAACCTTAATGAAATTATTAGATGCTTAAGATATTTTGTAAAATCAAAAACTTATTACCATTTTTTTTTTTTTTTCTATATGATGATGATGATGATTCAGGCTTCACAAAAAACTTTAAAACAATTTAAAATTCCATCATCGCACCATTGTGCATAAATCCGTCCACAACCATTGCAATACTTTTACGTAAGAAGTTATTTTTGTCAACAAATAACTTGTCGTTCTACTCTAGTTGCGGCGGTCTAACGAATTGATAGATTGAGTTTTTGCGAGCACTTTAACTAGCTTATCAATCAATTAGGCGCCATAATTTCCTACACTTTTTACTTCGGCCATCTGCAACTTCATCTGCAACCAAAATTGATTTCGAAAATCTTCTGTAATAATTGAAAACGTACGCTAAGGTGGCTGGCGGTGGCTGGATGAGAAAAGCGGAGGATCGTGTATTGTGGGTACACTAAGGGAGGCCTATGTCCAGCAGTGGACTGCTACGGGCTGTCATGGTATGGTATGGCAAATTACTACGTCGCATTGTTAATATTTTTTGGTTGAAATGGCGGCATATTTTGTTTGAAGATTGAAAACAAGCGCTTCTATTTAATATTTTAGTGCAGTTACTGTTACACCAATTTCTTTTCCTACTTGCAATCCAAAGGTCTCGACTCTAATCAAAATTTGTACGATTATACATATTCAAGTTGGAACTCTCTTTTTCGATAGAATATGATGGCTACAGGATATTTTATGTTTATCAAAAAATAAATAATAATTCATCAACATAATAAAAAAAGTCAATCAATGAATCAAAAATAAAAATCAATCAATCAATAAAATCAATTGTGATTTATTTATTTGGTTGTGGACCAAATTTATCGTACCATATAGTTCGATCTTAAAGGGTATAACAAATTTTTTGTTGTACCTATCTAGTATCTACGGAAATTTAAAAGACAAAAAATTTACGAGTGTTGAAGTTATCATTTTACTAGTCATTTAATAAAGGTGTTGGGACTAAATTGATTGCTTTTTATTGAATGAAATAGGTACCTAGATTATGGAATGTGGACGTCAGCAAGCGTTTGCTAAGTTGCATTTTATGGCTTATATATTATTAACGTTCTTTACTATGAATATAAATAAACAAACTTGCATTAGTTGCGATGCGAAATACTGAATGTAGTTGATAAAAAAAAATTTTCGTCAACTAAAATATTAAATCGTCCTGTAAAATGTGTACCTACTTAACTTAGTTAACTTTAAATTCTATACTACTAAAATGAGCCATATACAAAATTTAACTTTTTCCCTTAAAAATTGTATCCAAAAATTTTGGTCAGAATGCAATAAAAAAACTGTTAAATTAAAGTAAAAAAAATTCAGGAAACAATAAAAATGCATACTTATCACTATCTATGCCATCTGTTGTACAGTGAACAAACTATTTAACAATGCGACACCTATCGTCGAATAGCGAAAGTAGCTCAATGCTTCGTTTAGCAGTTCTCGTTAAGTCAAGCTATCTTGCTTAAAAGTTTCTTCTGAAACTGACAGATGGCGTTGTTACCAACATTATGTTTTTAATTTATTCTCTAATTTTGATACTGTAAAAATAAAAAACCATTGATTTATCAAATAATCTTAATAATGTATATTTTATTCTTGTGTAACATACGCTATGAGAGTTTCGATGGTATCATCATTATCACTATCTCGGCTCTCTACTCTTAACATAGCTTCAGGTTGATTGTCAATTGGCTGTTCTGTGGATTCTTCACTAATTCTACCGCTTCGCATGACTTCTTGCAGAGCTAAAGTCCTTAACAATTTTTCCGATTCATTATTTTCTTCGCCTCCCCCTTCTAAAATCTGTTCGTTGATTTGATTCGACAAGTTCACTTCATCTATAGTTCGATCGTCCAAAGGGACGCTGTTGTTGATTTCAGTTCTTCTAAAATTCTTGTCCATGTTTAAACCGGCTTGTTTTAATTTCTTTTTGGCCAGTTCTATGAAGGACGGTGATTTGAGAGTCTCTCGGAGCCAATTCTTGATTTTGTTTTTCTTATCTTCAACTCGGGCTTTAAACCTAAGAAGAAATTCAAATATATGTATGAGAAACACGCTTTAGGTTAAGTAGGTAAGTACCTATAATTATAATTATTACCATTGTATATAGCACATCGCTTAGAGTATAAATAGAAAAAAATCAGTTTATTTTTACTTTATGGTACATCGATTCGTTATTACAATGCCACCAACATATCTGCGTGACGGCCGAAATTGGAACTAACGCTAGATTTGTTGAAATCCAATTTGATATAGCCACTAGCGCCACTCTTCAGCTCACAGATAAGTTGGTTGATCTGTAAGTATGTTCTTGTGTCGGTGGCCAAGTGGCAGGAGCCTTAACTTCCATTAGGAACTTCGCAGGTTCGTTACGCACCAAATGTGTTTTCGATTTTAGAATACTAAAATCGCTTCTACTGCTATGGAATAACGGTGCTCTCAATGGCAAAATGTCCAGTCGCATTTGCCAGATATTTACTGAATTCATTATGTAAATACGTTTATTCGGCGCTCTTACGGTGAAGGAAAACATTGTAAGAAAACATGCACAAACCTGCGAAGTAATTCAAAGGTTCTGGTGAAGTTGACCAACCCGTACTGGGCCAGCGTGCCAAGGCCTATTCACCTGATTCCAAATAAGTAAGAGGAGTATTTCACGGTAGTCAAAAGACAGAAGACGAAAGGGACGCAGTCATGCGTTAGAATGAGATAGGTAGAAATACACCGTGCTCACTATTGCGCATAACTGCGTCCCATTCGTCTTCTGTCTTTTGTCTCCAAGAAATACCAGCCTTAGAGCTCAGTGACGACATTACAAGCTGCTAACGAACTTACTTCTGCAGCTCGCGTTCCCTCAGCCTGGCCTTGTGGATCTTATCCTGGAGTTCAGGTACGGCGTTGGCCTCATTGTTCGATATGGTGTCTTCCACCCAGTCGGTGATCTCGGAGACGCGGCTGTAGACTCCGGGAGAGCGGGGGTCTCCGCACTGCTTGCCCCCAAAGGATACTATGCCGAGAAGCACGCCGTCTCTCACCGCTGGGCCTCCTGAGTCGTGCTAAGGGTTGGTTTAGTTAGATTCAAGAGTAACGTGAAATTCAATATCCTTTTTAACCCCAGACAAAAAAGAGGAGTGTGTAAGTTTGACTTGACGTGTGTGTCTGTCTGTCTATGGCATTATAGCTCCTGCCGGTTTTGATCAAGTTCTTTTTTTGTTTGCAACGTGTTACAATCGAGAGGGTTTTAGCTATGACGATCCAAGAAAATATCTTCAGCCATTTGAAGATTATCAGCTCTTTTCTAGTTGTTGAAAGAAACAAGTAACTGTTTTGTGTTTTTTTTTTAAATGTTATTGTTATTGTCTCGGCTGACTTGGCTGTTCAGCTGATTATAATAACTTAACAATAATAATAATACAAATAAATAAGAATAGTCCGGGTTTCTTTAACAAAAAACATGGTCCAAGAAAATAAGGTCTTACAATTTAGACCACGTGACTGACACGAGCCTACGTCATTTTTCCTATTCATCCTTGTCGAATGCGTGTAATAGACAAGGATGAACAGCGCAAAATGACTTAGGCTCGTGCTAGTCACGTGGTCTAACGGTTAGACCTTGTTTTCTTAGACCATGGTTAGATTCAAGAATAACGTGAAATTCGATTTTCTTTTTTGTTCAAATTGTCTCGGCTGACTTGGCTGATCAGTTTCTATGAAAAGTTAAAAAATAAGTAAAGTATATTGCTGCTTTCCCAGAAACCCGAGAAGGACCGGGTTTCTTTAGCAAAAACAATTAAATACCTATCTATTAGACGTACGACATCTACGATTACTCTAATCGTAAAACTTAAATTAATTGGTAGACAATTTCTTGCTTGCTTATTGTGCAGATTTATATTACCTATATAGGTACCTATAAATTATTTTTAGGTAGGTACATACCTAAAAAATAATAATGGCTGGGTGCCTTCTGGAATAATCTTCACGACGGAATCATCTTTCTTTTCGACTCTTTATTCTACTTTTACAACATTTTATCATACTAATGTTATAAAGAGGAAAGATTTGTATTTTTGTGTGTGTGTATGTTTGTAATGAATAAACTCAAAAAGTACTGAATCGATTTCAAAAAATATTTCACCATTAAAAAGCTACGTTCACCCTGAGTAACATAGGCTACCTTTAACCGCGGGAAAATGCCTCATTTCCACGAGAAAAACTGTTAACGCGGGCTGCGCCGCGGCGAAAAGCTAGTTATTAATAAATTCCGCCATCTTCGAACCATGAGTAAGGAATTAAGATTCCTTTTATTGGTAGACAAAAAAAAAGACTATCAGACTCACATTGCAAGCGTCCTTGCCCCCAGTGGCATAACCAGCGCACAGCATCCGAGGGGTGATGTAGAACCGGTAGGACTTCTGACAGTCATCCAGTCGCATCACCGGAACGGGGACGAAACGCAACCGGTCCGGAATGTGCCCGTAACCGGATTCCTAAAGTAAACAATAATAATAATAAATATTTGTTGTAGATCGATAAATAAACAATCTGTACTTTCTCAACAAAATAACAATCATGTAAAATAATCAAACCCTGACTCCTAAACTAATTAGGCTAGAACCTTTATCTTAGAAGCCAGTGACATCCCGTGTAGTATTTAACTTGCTACTTTGCACTGAAGACATCACTTTTTTTGTTTACATAAAATGTATTTAAAAAATATATTTTCAATCTATAAATAAATACTAGTATCTATATTAGTAATAAATATGAAAATTATAATAAATAAATAGAAAATTCATAGATATTAACAAAAGCTTCCGTATCGTTATATTTAGACTGCGTCACTAACAATACATTTTATATTCATCACCATCGTCATATTTCTGCCACATTCTGGATGTGTTCTGGACTGTTGGACAAAGGCCTCCTACAAAGATTTCCACATCATTTGGCCCAACTAAAACCTAACATGTTATGATCATCAATCAATAAGGCTGAAAATAAAGCTAAACGCTAGACGCTACCGATTACTAAAAAATGTTCACTACCACAGTCCAGCTGAACGTGAAGTAACCGGTGTAACGTGGAATAAATATTTGTTACCGGCGGGCAGCCAGTAACAAATATTTATTAAACACCCAGCTCTTACATCAGTACTGCCCCATCCAGTCACGATGAGGATATCTTCTTCCTTCATGACATAGTCCTTGGAAGGTAGGTTAAGCACTGCGATATTTCGTCCAATGGGCATGGGCCGGTCCAGCCGCAGCAGGGAGAAATCGAAGTCAGCGCTCCCGGAGACGTATTTCTTGGGGAAGAACACCTGAAATTTGAAGTAAGGAAATAAATAACGATTCCATACGTATAAGAAACACATATACGAATATGTACTGTTCGTTCGTGTACTGCAAGAGACCTCTCCATCATCAATGTAAGGCTGGTCCCTAAGACGACGCGACGGCAGACTGAAGAACGCAGGGTTGTGACAACTGCACCCGTCCAACATCGTAGAAGCACCAATTTCTTCACCAGTTCATGACCTCCTTAAAGAAATCTGTTCATTTTTTAAATTTACGACTAAAATATGAAATAGGTGGCATTGTCAAAATCTATTTCCGAATGACATAAATGGCTAGGTAGTTATTTTTTGGAAGGAGCTATAATATTTTAGTCAAACTCGACTATTTCCCTAAGTCTCTCAACTAATTTTATTATTTTTGGAATAGAATAGAATGTAGAATATACCTAGGTACTTTTTGCACTGAATTGCACACCACAAAACCGTTACCTGATCCTTTCTACAACTAGAAAAGAGCTGATAATGTTCAAATGGCTGAAGATATTTTCTTGGACCATTGCGCATTACTAAGAACACTCGATTATGACACCTTGCAAAAAAAAACTAGATCAAAATCGGCGCATCCATTTAAAAGCTACGATGCCACAGACAGACAGATATACACGTCAAACTTATAATATGACACCCCTCTTTTTTATTAGGGATTAAAAATCTATTGATAAATCTGATATAGTTACCTTGTTTACTCGAGCCTGATACCCTCCGCGGTTGTGAAAGGAACTACCAGCTCGGACTATAAACGGCACTAACTTCTTCTTGTCTCCATCTACGGCTCTGAAATTAATAGGGCATTAAATAAAATAACATTATAAACACCCACTATTTTATTTATAACTAGCTTTCCGCCGCGGCTCCGCCCGCGTTAATCGCTTTTCCCGTGGAAATGAGGCATTTTCCCGCTGTAAAAGGTTAGGTTATGTAAGGTAAGGCTATGTTACTCAGGGTAAATGTAGCATTCTGGTAGGGAAATAATTTTTGAAATCAGCATTTGATTTTGGATAGGTAAATAATTAAAAAAAAATTACTAGCTTAGCTACTGTTAGAAGGAAATTACTCAGTGGATGATTTCTATTAATTATAATTATTTCACTGAGATTAATTATAAACTGACATTATATTTTTTGTGACATTTTTATTTAGTTTTTACGTACGATAGTACTTATAACATCCTTGGTTTTTTATATTTCATTTTCAAATTAGGCCTTCTGTCCATAGGGATTCAAAATTTAGGCCTTTCGTCCATAGGCATTACGACCTTAGATATATAAACGTTAGAGATTGTAATACGTAACCGTTTTTATACATTGTTTTGGCTTTTGAGGCTGTAATTAACTGACATACGTGTTTTTGATTTTGTTTCTTTAACACGTTCCCAGCGGCACAGATTTGTCTGTACATTCCATTACTGCGTTACGGGTCGTTTTAAACCTTGTCCTATACCAGAGATTGTGGCGGCACGAGGCATATTAAACCCCACCGCCCGTAGGAGACCAAAATCCTTTTTTTTGGCGCCAAATAAGATGAAGTGAACGTCTTTTGTCGTGATTATTATTACAGTGAAATTAGTAACCTAAATCTGCCGCCGCCCGTGGTTAGATTAGTTAGTTTAGTTTCTATAGGTAAAATAAAATGTGGGGCCTAATATACCTTGTATCGCACTGAAGAATGGCAGGTTTTCATATTATTTAGTGATGGGAAAATAAATATCGATTTTATTTAATTGTATTTATTCACCAAACTTATGGAAGTGTTTCTAGTGTTTTTCATTTTTTAATGTAACATATTTTTATGTCAAACAATAATATTTTTGCAACCAGTGCATTCTGTAAGAATTTTCTTCACTTTTTTGTCGGCTTCACGACTCGTTAAGAAGGTGCGGAGTTTTTCGTAACATCCTACACAACTCATCTTCTTTTATTCTGATTTTGACTCAGCTTCTCCACCCGGTTTTTCTTCATCTTCCTCCATAGTTAACTTTTTTCGGCAACGTTTCGACATAATCGGTAGCGGTCTTACTTCAATGCGTGCGAGCCTCGAATGCGTTGCACAACACTAACCGCGTGAAGCTAGCGTAGGGTGCAGTACGAGGTGCGAAGGGGTACGAGGTGTTCGCAACCTCGTTCCGCACTGTGTTGGAATTATATTTGTTCAGTGCCGCACGAGGTCTAACAAACCCGGCATTAAGGTTGCTGTACCATCGAACTAGGAATCAATAGCACATCTCAAACATAATAATATAGTTATCTCTCTCTTACTCTGAATCAGCTAGAAGTTATGCCTCTCGCACGACAAAGAAGTTTAAGTTTTTTCTTACCGCTTTAAAGACGAGACACGGACAAGGTGTTTCAAGCCCTGTTTCGCACTTAACGTGTTAATTTGTATGATTTTGTTTCTTATTTTATACAGAGCTTTATACCGGTATGCAAAATACCGGTATAAAGGGGTATATACCGGTATAATGATTTCGGTTTCTAGATATCGATAAATAGATACCGAAAAGAAGAATACCGGTATAGCCTACCTCTATCGAAATACTACCGAAAAAATATCGATATTTATACCGGTATGAATGCGACGTTGCCGTACGTACTCACCAACCAATACGCCGCCGCGCCGCACAATGAAATTCGACTCTTGCGCCTAGCCTACCCAGAGTACAGCAGAGCTTGGTACCTACTCGAGAATCCTGACATCTTCTTGGGACACGAAAATAAATGACTCGTCCAATCCACCTATATAAATGGTAAAACATCTTCAACATAAATTTAAATTAAAGGTTGTGCAAAGAAAAAATGCTACTTTTTCAACGTTTTTTAAATTAAAATTAAAGGGTATCATTCATTTTAGACCAAAAAAGTAAAAGTGCCGGCCAGCAAAAAAAAGTATAACTTTCGAGTAGAACGTAGAACACACAATTCTTGTATGCTTTTACTATGACAATAATCCTGTGCACCCCATGGTTGTATTGTTAGAAGCTACTATTATGTTATGAAAGTATTATTGCTATTAGTGTTATTGTTACTAAAGTATTATTTTGACACATGTAGTCGTATTGTATTGAATCTATACTAATCTATACTATCTATATCTATAGTCTATAGTAGCATAGTAATATAGTAATAATAGTATAGTAATAATATTATAAAGAGGAAACATTTGTATTTGTGTGTGTGTGTGTGTGTGTGTGTGTGTGTGTGTGTGTGTGTGTATGTTTGTAACGAATAAACTCAAAAACTACTGTGCCGATTTCAAAAATTCTTTCACCATTAGAAAGCTACATTCACCCTGAGAAACATAGGCTATATTTTATTCTAAAAAAAAAAAGAGGGATCCTTACTAAAACTTCAATAATGTAACCCAAGGTGTAAAAACCTAAAATATTCCTAATAATTGAATGGGCTCCAAAACTACTGAACCGATTTTGGTAAAACTTGGCACAAAGATAGAATAGACCTTGGGAAAGAACATAGGCTACAATTTACCGCGGGAAAATTTCTCATTCCCATGGGAAAAAATGTTAAAGCGGGCGAAGTTGGCGCAAAGATAGAATTGACCTTGTAGTAGGGAGGCGGAGTTACAAAAAGTCGTCAAATAACGATTTTCGTTGGACTGAGCAGTATTATACCAACAAGTGGTATCGTTGGATTCAGTGATGTTTCTTTAGTAGGAAAAGTGACGTTGTCGCTTTCTAAAGTGGTGGAGTGACGTATTATGACGTCACAAAGATGGCGACTCCTAGTCTCAAATTCGGTCGATTTACTCAGTAACTACTTAACCTATCACGACGTGAGAGGTGTCATATGAAAGGTATTTTAATACTTAACAAAAGATGTCTAACAATGTTCAGTGTAATTTGTATAATTTGAAAGACAATCACTACATAGTATAAAACAAAGTCGCTTTTTCTGTCCCTATGTCCCTTTGTATGCTTAAATCTTTAAAACTACGCAACGGATTTTGATGCGGTTTTTTTTAATAGATAGAGTGATTCAAGAGGAAGGTTTATATGTATAATACATGCATAATATGCTTAAGGATAACCCACAATAACCATTTTCCCGTGCGGAGCCGGGGCGGGTCGCTAGTATTAAATATATGAAAAAAAATTAGTGTTTTCTTTTTTATAAACAAAAAAACGCAATTTTATTGGTTGAAACTATTAAAACTTTATTATGAAGTTATCTTGCTACGTCTTTCATCTATAACATGAACTTTGAATTTTTTAAATTGGTTGATAAATGACTACGCTACAACCATTTTACTACAGGCCCAACAAGCGTGCGAAAATTTTTATATTGTTCTTTTTTAAGTTTATAAATATTGTCACGGTCGCGATGTACGTACTACAATAGGGAAGTGTCCTGGAAAAAATAAATCGATTCTAATTTAGTTAGGCAGTTAGATTATCGAAAAAAATTGAACACGTATTTTTTTTTTATTTGACGAAGATATATCGCATCAAAATGTAGGAGAAGAGTGTTTGACGTCACATGTTCCGTAAAATTTGTATGGCGGCGTGTTGACACTGGAAATTTCAAAGTGTTGTATCGTCGGCATTTTTCGTTTCCCAGATAAAAAAAACTAAGTAGTCTAACTGACGGACTTATTAGATTTTTTTAGGACTCTTCCTTATTTTGCACACAGTTGTACGGTTTGTGATATAAATAAATTGGATTGAACTTACGACTCCATACAATGGCCGGCCGTGAGCACCCATTGCTCATCGATGATGGATCCCCCGCACCAATGCTTGCCGTTCCTCGATATGGCCACGTTGTAAGGGTACATGCTGATACTTGTCTCCATTCCACCGACGATACGCCGAACGGCGTACGAACGGAACGCCCACGCTATTTGGCGGTCGTCTTTGTGCTTAGGGAATACTGTTGCAAAGAAATCACAAAAAACATTCAGAAAAAATCTGGAGTTTGAAAATAGGAGCAAGTTAGATTTCTTGATATACCTACGATTATCGTTGCCATTGTAAATAAAGAACTGAAAGATAAAGATGATGATGTATATTAAAGCGTCGGTGGCCAAGTGGATAGGGTCGTTGACTTCCATTCGGAAGTTCGCGGGTTCGTACCTCGGCACGTATCAACGTGTTTTCGATTGCTGAATTCATACGTACGTTTTTTTTTTTTTTTTTGAATTGACCTATGCTTGTGTCGAAAAGGTACGACAAATCAAGCTTCACCGGACTGGCGGGGGAGTGGAAGACTCTACCCCAAGGCGGGGGAGTGGAAGACTCTACCCCAAACATACGTACGTTTATTAGACGGTCTTACGATGAAGGAAAACATCATGAGGAAACCTGCACACACTAGCGAAGTAATTCAAGGGTTGTGTGTGAAGTTCACCAACCAGCGTGCCAACCAGAGGGCCAACGTGGTCGACTAAGGCCTATTCACCCTGATTTCAGGGTAGGCTCGAGCCCCTCGGTGGGGACATATATGAGCTGTTAATAATGTATAATTAGCTTAGACAGCTAAAGAAATTCGGATTCGAATTCCTGCCTGAACTCATTGTTTTTTTTTTTTCGCTTCTGTTTAGAATAGTCAAGTCAACGGGCTCTACATAAATCTTGGTAAAAAGGACAATCAATACCGTGCGGACGTAAATACCTACATCACTATTAAATTATATTAATCTAGCTTTTGTCCGTAACTTCGTCGATTACCATACAAAGTGGTGCCATGTTTTTTTTCCCGAATAATTTTTTTTGTATAAAAACTGTCTTTAATTCTACTAGGATCTAATAATATCAGCAAGCTTTCAACCTTATCCGTCCGTAGTTAAAATGAGATTGAGTAACAAACATCCAGATATCCTTTTGCATCTATCAGTCAGTGGAATATGGGATTAAAACAGAACAAACGAGGACTTTTAATAGTTTCAGAATATGACTATGTGACTCGGAGACTGATATATCTGTATAATGAAAACGTCCGCATAGTTGTATAAAATCACCGCCATTTTGCACACGTGGTGCCTACATTGCAAATTGTCGAGCGGTTGCACTTTCAGTATCTACGTAATATTACTATTATACTTGAATTTCGTTTACAGTCTATTTATAAAACTGAGTCTCTATAATGTAAACACAGTTTGTTTGGTCTCCGAAATTAAGCTTTAAAATACCTATACCTTTACATTATAATTGAATTCATTGAATCGTCAACTAATTAAAGTCAGTTTGAGTTGACTAACATTAAAATCATTACCCCATCAGAATATTTGACAACTCCCGTTATATTTGTTTACATGCTTGTTCGCTTACATTTGTTTATACTATAGGATATCGGTTAAATGAACAAATTGTAAATCTATGTAGACTTGAATAATTAGTATGTAACATTTCAGATCTACCTGGAAATTCTCTCTCATCGTTAGCTATCTTATATCTCGTAGACGTTTCATCATTTCTAAATTTATACTTCTCTTCTAACAATAGCTTGATATCTTCATCACTCTCATGTGGTTCTTCATCCGAGACCGCTCTCATTCTCGAAGGCTTTTTTGGACTTAACAATTCTTCTTTGGCTCTTGGAACATGTTTGATTTCAGGTACCGAACTAAACTGTATTTCACTATGGCTTAGTTTCTGACTATCTTGGTAATCTTCTTCCGTCACTTGAGCTCTCATATTTTTAACTCTTATAGCTGGTATATTGTGTCCTGTCACTGGACTAACTTTATGTCTTCTCTGTGTATTGTCATTATTTGAGATCACTTCTAAACCTAACACGTCGATACACGTAGGTAATATAACTAATATACATGTCGAAAACTCAATTTTAAATGATAGCATTTCTGTACAGTTCACGTGTGCATTTTGATTAGTATTTTTATATATTTACATGCGTATATCGGAAGTGTTTTAAAAAGCTGACGATAAAACGTTTTATGTGTAATTTTTATGAGTCATAAAGTTGGGATCTGGTTAGAACAAATCTCGTTGAATCGAAGTGGGGAGCGGAGAATATAAAACCACGATCGGTTTGCGCCGACAATGATGATTCATTTATTCTTCACTTTCTATTATATAATACAAGATGAAGAGAGACAATTATGGGCAAGCAGCAAGCAAGCATTGCTATACGTTGAAAACAAAATGATTTGATAAAGTTAATGTTTCCATGTCATTCAAGAAAGAACAGAGTAAAGGAAACATTTATTAAAGTTTATTATTATAAGAAGTTGGCATTCTGAGAAGTTATCATCTTGCGAGCGGTTGGCATTTTGCGAAGTTGGCATTATGAGCTGAGACGAATATATCGTATGTATCTAATAACGAAGGTATGTATGGGAAAGAAATAAAGGCTTTGTGAATCAGGAAAATCTAGTAGGTACTGCATTTGTACCTAGATATAGCCTGGATATTGTAGAATGTTACAGGTGTATATTTTGGATGTTTTTCTTCATATTTATGTAATCTTATTTCGGATTTTTAATTTCAGGGTAGCTCGTTCACGTAGTGAGGACGTATTATGATCTACAACAATTTAGTCTCTATATTTTTATATTTTTTTCTTTCTTCATGATTTTTTATTATTCTGAACAGTGTACCTACATAATAATAATCATATGCAATTGAAAAACTTATTTTGTACGAATCTTCTTACAAACAATAATTTTGACAATCTGTCAATTACCACAGAAGATTTTCATTATTTATTATTGTGAGTGACATGTTTTTTGCTAGTCCTTTATCGTGGTCCTAAACCCAATTTTTATTTTTCTATCATACATAAATATATTTTTTATAAAACGGATATTATGGCGAATCTTAAATCTATAGTCATAGCTTTGGCGCTGATATTCTCAAATGCATCCAAATTGCCTGAAGGTTAGTATATTATTGTTATCAAGTGGTACAAATAATTTCGTATAATAGCAAACATTGTACTGCCACATATTTTTTTCCCTATTCTAT
This sequence comes from Teleiodes luculella, assembly GCA_948473455.1. Lineage (NCBI taxonomy): Eukaryota > Metazoa > Arthropoda > Insecta > Lepidoptera > Gelechiidae > Teleiodes > Teleiodes luculella. The sequence continues at coordinate 3,179,170 of OX419603.1, forward strand.
GAATAATTTTCGCCAAAAATACTTCGTTTTGTCTTTCGAATACCCTGCCAAAGTTTCATTACAATGTGATCGATCGTTTAGGAATGCATGAAGGACAAACGTATTAAAACATTGATTTTATTTAGGAAATTATAAGGGTAGACTAAGCGAAATAGTTTTGAGACAAGAAACTTATAAACTGAAATTATGAGAATCTTTTGAGAAGATGGTAAACATTTACAGAGCCGGATTATATTAATAAACAGATTTTGAGACTGCTTAATGCTTGAAGGAAAATGACAAGAAACAAACATCTTAATGTACCCAAAGACTGTAAATGACCTACATGACTTTGTTTATAAACTTGACTACAAATTATTTTATGATTTCAGTGCATGCATTAGACAAGACGTCAATAGGAAATGCCATGGTGTTTATAATATCGGTCGCTGTGCTGGTGTCGCGATTGAGAATGATGCCAAAGGTTTTTTGGAGAAGACAGTTCCTAATATGTCTATTGCTAGAGGTATGACAAAGCTAGAATAGAATAGACCTTGAGAAAGAACATAGAATAGAGCACAAAGATAGAATAGATCTTGGGAAAGAACATAGGCTACCATTTACCGCGGGAAAATTTCTCATTCCCACGTGAAAAAATGTTAAAACGGGCGGAGTTGGAACAAAGATAGAATAGACCTTGCGGTAGAACATAGGCTAACTTTTACTGCGGGAAAATTCCTCATTCCCACGGGAAAAACTATTAACGCGGAACCCCGGCGGAAAGCTAGTATCCATAACTTTTGTAATACAACTGTATATATCGAGATAAAATAAAAACCAATATGGTATGACGTGAAGTATATTTAGATATTATTACCTAACAGTGTTCCCCATTATTGGCCAGCTAGATCAAAATAAAGTATCTGTTTCTTGTGTCAATTATCAAACATTTTAAAATGTCATATTGACTTGTTTCAGGCCGCCTGTTCATTTATTATCTTCGAACTTGCTCTCCACTGCATCTGGAGGCGTATCCAAGAGTACGCCGATTACAAAGCCGAGAAGATTCTAGAAGATACTTACGTCACGAACAAAAAATCTGTGGAACCTTTTATTTGCTACTTGTGTTGCGGGAAACCGAACTGCCCTAAGATTCTATCCGATCTATTTTTAAAGCTTTTGAGCTGTGGCCTTTTGGCTACTATTGTTATTGCTGTTTAGAATTTGATTAAAATGTCGTTTATTTTAAAATTGTCTTTTAATTTAACATAGTAGCTTAAAACACAGCTAGTTAAATAAGTTTTAACTAGCACAAACTCCAGGGCTTCTTGCTCTATGACATTGTAAAGTTACAAACAAAATTTATTTCTTTCTTCTTGCTTTTATAGTTGCCCGCCTTGTCGCATTTTTTCCTGTGGGAATGAGATAGGTATTTTCCCGTAGCGAAAAGCTTTTACAAAGTCTTAGTTTTTCTTGTAAGAGTTATCCGACTCAATAGAATCATTCGGCGATAAAATTATTAAAGAAAATACAATCCTTTATCAAAATTAAAACTAAAAGGTTTTTTCTCGAAGTAAGATTTACAAAATCATTTTTCGACGTCAAAGCTAATAAATACCAAGGACCAGACTGTTCATGATTGGCTGTTTAAGAGTTCGTCTGTGCAAAAGAACTGAACAGCCAGGATTCCACATCGTGTAGGCTATTTGACAATGCGAAAAATAAAGTGTTAATTACTGTAATCAGTATGTAATGTAAGTTTAAAAATGGATATTTACTATGGGAAGTTGAAAATAATAATTAATTTAGTTAAAAATCCGTAAATAAAAATGTATTTTTTTTTTGGCGTTTGTCACGTGACTCAAAACGCTCCTGTTTGGTCGGGTATAGGACATATGTCACTAGCCAGTAAACATCGTTTTCTACTTAAGCAACTTGTAGTAGTAGTACTGGCTAGTGTAGTGACGTCACCGATGCCATTGCGACGCCATATTGTCAAAGTAGCGTTTTGGCGCGCTACTTAAATATTGAATTTTTATTTTGATATTTTTCAGGAAATATGTACCAGAATTAAAAAATACAACTATTACTGGGATCCACAAACTCTACTGAATAATAAAAAATACATTTTAAAAACCAGTCAAATAGCCTATTGTGTCATATATCATATTTGACGGCCCCGTAGCCTAGTTGGTAGTTCGCCTGCCTACAAAGCTCAGGGTTGCGGGTTCGAATCCTGCCCAGGGCAAACATTCGTGTGATGAGCACTTGTGTTTGCCTTATGTCTGGATATCAGCTGTCTGACACCCATAGTACAGGCTCTGCTTAGTTTGGGGTCAGATGGCCTTGTGTGAAATGTCCCCACTTAATAATAAACTCATTTATTTATCTTAACCGTAAATTCCTATATTCCATCAGGTGTAGATAGATAGTAGGTAAGCTTTTACACAATTTAACCTAAAAGCATCAACTACGTTAGTTACGAAGAATATAAGTTATTCGTGATAAAAAGTAATGTAAGTTACTAAAATAGGTCAATAAAATAATTGCTAGGTACCAGGAGTACATGAAGTTTGAAGAGAAGACCCATGGGACTGGGAGGAACCCACACCCTGTAATAGACTCAATTAACGTACTACCTTTTCTGTAGTCTATATTAAAATTAAAACCCATAATTGAAAATGTATATATTGTAAATCCATAATTATTAAATGTCATAGCGATTAAAATCCATAAATTTGAAATCCATATATTTAAAAGCCCTAACTTTAATATAAATACTGTTAGTATGTATAATAATAAAAAAATATAAATTTGACAAAATATATAGTAAAAATATATTAAATTTTTATTTTTCTTTCGCCAAAAATTTTGTTTCTCGTTTTCTTTTTTACCATAATATATTAAATTTATGATTTTAAAAGATTATAGAAGGGATTTTAATAATTATGCTAAATCATGGTATGTATTTTTAAATTATGGATTCTAATTGTTATACTATTTAAAGTTATGGCAAGTCTGTTATGGATTTTCATAATAGGGATATTTATGTTATGCAATTTAAGGGGCACCCCCTTTTCTGTTGTGTAACTATTTACACTGGCTCATTCCACTCAACTTTAATGAATCATTCGCCAATAGATTGAATTTCAATGGATTGGTGTGGAATTTATTTGTCAAGTTCCTTTTCCGGGTTACCCACTCAACTGTGAAATAACCGTTCCAGTTTTAATATCCACAACTGGAAAAATAATCTTCTTCTTCAGGTGGCACTTCATTACTGGAGGTCTGCCGTCAGCTTCCTGAATGTATCCCTGTCCCTCGCCAATCGGAACAGCTCTTCAACACTGGCAATCCCGGTCCACTCGCGAATGTTCTAAGCCAAGATTTCTTCCGTCTTTCAACGCGCCTCTTCCCCTCCACTTTGTCCATCATAATAAGTTGATAAATAATAGATTTTAGATTTTAGGAAAAATGACGCTTTAACTTCATTACCTCTTTGATAGTAAAATTAGTAAAGAGTAAGGTCAGGGGGGTTTCACTCGAATGAATAGGTATGACGGGCGAAATATCGCCCCGGCCGATGAAAGGCAGGGCTAGCTTCATCAGTACGCGAACAGTCGCCGGGCGCGCGTTACGCGTCGTTATTACGCGCCGCTCCGCGCTCGCTCAAATTACGAAAATGACTTCACAACAATACGACAAATGCTGTTGTGTTTATGGATGCAAAAATAAAAGGAAAAGGACTGGATCGGATGTGTCTTTTTTTAGATCTCTTTTCTTGTCCTCATTATTTTCTCTGACAAACCTACAGTAACATTATGACGTATTTTCATAAACTAAAGTACTTACCTACCTACCGACGAGTAAATATAGTTTGCAAACATTATAATACGAGTACTTAATACTATTACTAAGTAAATAGTAGTAGCATTGGTTTATTTGAACCATCATTTGTTTGAGTAAAAGGTAGGTACCTTATAGGTTAATAAATCAGATGTTTTATTTTCTCAAAGATGACAGCCCTAAAGGTGTTAGTAGAGTGGCACAAGAGTTGGCGCAACGCGAGAGAAAGAGATGCAGCAACTTCGTCTTTTCGCCTAGCGCCGTGCGATCTGAATTGCACTTTATTGTAACGGAGATAGGGTTGCAATTTATTTGAATTATGTCGCCTAGTGGAGCTTCTGTAGGCCCTTAGTACTAATATCGTGAAATTTAACTGATTGTTTATTCGCAACATAGTGATAGTACTCATGAAACTGAACAACTTTCCCTAAGCAACATAGGTTGAAATCCCAAAATTAAAATTCAACTTGTCATACAAAGTGGCCAGTCACGTGACTGAAATTTATATGAAACTAGCGACCCGCCCAGCTCCGCACGGGAAAATGGTTATTGTGGGTTATTCTTGAGTATATTATGCATGTTTTATAGATATAAACCTTCCTCTTGAATCCCTCTATCTATTAAAAAAAACCGCATCAAAATCCGTTGCGTAGTTTTAAAGATTTAAGCGTACAAAGGGAGGGACATAGGGAGGGACATAGGGACAGAGAAAGCGACTTTGTTTTATACTATGTAGTGATAGTGATAGTGATAGTGAAGTTGAATTTTATGTTTGAGATACCAACCTATGTTCCTTAGCGAAAGTTGTTTAGTTTAATGGGTAGGTACTACTACTACTATATTGCGGATAAACATCCAGTTAAATTTCATAGTATATACTTCTATGCCTTGGGCAAACCCACATGTTTAAATAAATCATAATTAATCATTATAAATTAAAAATATTTCAAATTTTATTGCAACTAGTTATTTATATTATCTGATACTACGCTAAAAATATAAAAATTATTTTGATTGACTGTTATTCCTGATATCCACGATTTTATCAAACATTTTAATTAGTATTGTGATATTCTAAGCGTTAGCGGTTAGCGGTCCTTGAGTAAACTGGCAAAATAGAAGTTACGTCGAAATAGAACGAAAGGGTTATATGAATTGAAATAAATAACATCACAAAAATTACTATTTCACTTGAATAGAAACATGATATGGAATACAATAAAATGAACAATAATATTTCACTTGAAATTTAAAACAAAACAAAACTAACCTGGATACGAAAGATGGCAGCAGGTGAAGTTGACAATATCACTTATTATCTAAATCTAAGCTCCTTAAAAGAGAATATGGATGGAATAATTAATAAAACTATTGAAATTGAAAATGAAGACGAAGTTTTCATCGATATGGGGATCGACATATTAATTGGTGCCATAGTATCTTTTTTATGCGTGGTTACTCTCCTTACTGCGTGGATATTACTACCGAAATGGAGGACTCTACAAGCGTTCATCTCCTTAAACGAAGCCGCATCGGGAACCATCCACATGGTTTTAGTAACTATCTTCTTACATGATGACATGATTTTTGATTTTAATTTTATACGCGTAATATGTGTTCATTTCAACACCTTGTCATTTTGCTGGTCGCTGTGTACTTCAATTGTAGCGTACATCAAATTGGTTTGCGTTCGTAATTCACGAATTAGCCATGAGAAAAAGATAGCTACAGCTTTTGCTTGTGGTATCACCACCGTTTCTTGTATCTTGGAGATTGCGACAGGTGAATATATACAATACATAGGGCTCATGGTAATTCATGTAGCGAATATATTAATTTATATCGTTATTTGTATCAAAGTTATATCGTGTTGTGAGAAAAATATTTTAAAAAGGAAATTTAGTCACGTTGTTGCCCTTGTTTTTGTCGGGCTTGTTTGTCAAGTAGTGACTGGTGTGATAGATTTGCTTTGTTACTCGGGTGTTTATTATGACATACCGCGTCGTTTCCAAAGATTTTTGGATGTTTTATATTTTGTCAGATTTGTGCCAACAACAGTTATAATGCTTTGTAATAAAAATGCTAGAGAGCAATGGAAACATTATTTTCAAATGAGAAGAAGTCGCGTTATTTAGAATAAATACTTAACGACATCAGGAATAAACGAAATTATCTCATGTAATGCAAAAAATATTGTTTTACTTTTGTGTTTAACTAAAGCATTTTGAAGACGATGAAGGAACACGGTGAAGGAAAACATCGTGAGGAAACCTGCACACACCTGCGAAGAAATTCAAAGGTTGTGTGTGAAGTTGACCAACCCGCACTGGGCCAGCGTGGTCGACTAAGGCCTATTCACCCTGGTATCAGGGTAGGCTCGAGCCCCTCGGTGGGGACATATATGAGCTGTTAACGAAAGCATTTTTAGCCTGTGTAAGTAACTATTATATTATTTATATTTGTGACTGTTATTAGTTACGAGACGTGAATCTATTTTGTACATGAGTTATACAGGGTTACTTTTAAATCAGTGCACATATTTTGTGTACCTACACAGTCAGTATCGTTACTAGATCACATGAGACGAAAAAAAATTTTTTTTTGTCAAATTATGACACTATTTTTAAACCGTTTAGGGAACGAGTTTCAAAAAACGCCCCAATAGGTACGTGTCCAATTAATTATGCCAATGAGTGTTTATTTATACGAAGTATCAAGAAAATTGGCGCGTATTCAATTTCTTCCCATACAAAATTCGATACTAATTTTATGCATAAAATGGCGATATTTCGAATTTTTTGTACGAAACGTGATAAAAAAAATGTACGGGATTTTAATTTTTTTGAAATCTATGCCTACCTAAAATATGTGCACTGATTAAAAATTAACCCTATATAAAGCTAATGGGTTTTCGAACAATAAATAAAAATAAAATAAATTGGTAATATTACATGGGAACTCATTATTTTAGATTTTGGAATTTCTTGAAATAAATGAGATACTAAAACTTGTCAAGTCAGTCTTGTGTACTTTCAAGTTTTAATAAAGAAAAAATATATATCTAAAAATAAACACAAAGGTAACAAACATAGGGTTAAAATTCAGCTCGTCATACAAACTGACCAGTCTATTGACTGAAGTTTATATGAAAAGTTGAATTTAATTTTTGTGATTCCAACCTATGTTCCTCAGGAAAAGTTGTTAATTAAAAATATTTCAAATTAAAAGTGCTCTATAACAAAAGTGCAATAATTGAATGTATTTTTATTATCACTATTTTATTGCAGCTAGTCATTTATATTATCTGATATCACGCTAACAAAAGAAATAAATTATTATAATTAACTGTATTCCAATCCAAAACTTTATCAAATATTTTAATTAGTATTTTGATATTCTAAGCGTTTAGTTGTGACACAATCCTCGCCTGTTATTCATTATTTTATTTCAATCATAATATTCCTATTGAAATAAATAACATCAATAAAATTAACATAATATCACTTGAATAGAAACATGATATGAAATACAATGAAATGAACAATAATATTTCACTTGAATTTTAAAACAAAACAAAACAAAACTAAACTGGATACGAAAGATGGCAGCAGGTGAACTTGACAATATCACTTATCATCTAAGCTCCTTACAAGATAATATGGATGGAATAATTAATAAAACTACTGAAATTGAAAATGAAGACGAAGATGACTACCATATGGAGATCAAGATATTGTGTTATATCGTCGGTGTTGGTGTCATAGTATGTTTTTTATGCGTAGTCACTCTCCTTACTGCGTGGACATTACTTCCGAAATGGAGGACTCTACAAGCGTTCATCTCCTTAAACGAAGCTGCATCGGGAACCATCTACATGGTCTTACTACGTATCTGGTTACATTATGATGACATTGATGACAATTATTTTATACGCGTAATATGTGTTCATTTTAACACCTTGTCATTTAGCTGGTCGCTGTGTACTTCGATTGTAGCGTATATCAAATTGGTTTGCGTTCGTAATTCCCGAATAAGCCACGAGAAACAGATTGCTACAGCTTTTGCTTGCGGTATCACCATCGTCTCTTATGTCTTGGTGATTGCGACAGGCGATATTTATATACAATTCTTATGGCTCATAGTAATTCATGTGGCGAATATATTAATTTATATCGTTATTTGTATCAAAGTTATGTCGTGTTGCGAGAAAAATATTTTGGAAAGGAAATTTTGTCACATTGTTGCTCTTGTTTTTGTCGGGCTTGTTTGTCAAGTAGTGACTGGTGTGATAGATTTGCTTCGTTTCTCGGATGTTTCTTATTACATACCGCGTCGTTTCCAAAGATTTTTGGATGTTTTATATTTAATCAGATTGGTGCCAACAACAGTTATAATGCTTTGTAATAAAAATGCTAGAGAGCAATGGAAACATTATTTCCAAATGAGAAGAAATCGCGTTATTTAACATAAATATTTAAAAGTTTCCATTTTAGTATAAATTATATTATATTTACATTTACGAAGTTTTTTTCTGCCTAGTTCCTTTTTTTTCAATGTCCAGTTATTTTACCCCCTAAAAAAATAAAGGACGGACAGACAATTATGTACAGAAGGCAGCACATGCGGTTGAACACCATGTTGTTGACCTTGAGAGCGCCCGTATTCTGTAGGGGTTATTTTCGTAGTGCGAATGTCTAACCGCATGTGTTGGCTTCTGTACTTAAGGTAGATTTTATCGCCCACACAGCCTTTTGGTACAGAAGAGTCCTCACTAAATGCGGCCGTATAAATAACAGTGGACGTCTTTCGGCTGAGATGATGATGTACATAAAACTTTTAGAATAGGAGTACTAAATATACTTTGTATATTACAATACGCGTAAGTGTAAAATTGTAAATTTTACTTACGTATTTATTTTATAAATGAAATGAACATCGTCAAACAAAATTGATCCTGTAAGCTTTAGAATAAGTTAATTTATTATTTAAGTATTGTTTTCAACCCCCAATGAAAAAGAGGGGTGTTATAAGTTTGACATGTGAGTCTGTCTGTCTGTGGCATCGTAGCTCCTAAACGTAGATTTTGATCTAGATTTTTTTGTTTGCTAAGTGTTACAATCGAGAAAGAATGATCCAAGAAAATATCTTCAGGCACTTGAAGATTATCAGCTCTTTTCTAGTTCAATCAATCTATCAATCAAATCTTTATTTACTGTAAATGTGATACGAGTATTATAAGTTGTTGCAATAATTTACATCGTATCACACATTTAACCAAAGTTTAAATGGTGTGCAAATTTATAAGGTTCAAAGTAAGGTAAAATAACTTAAAAAATCAATAAAAAATAACAATAAATTAGTATACATCATAACATTATGAGAAATATTGTATTGGTTAAATTACATTTTTAAATGATCTTCAACTTTATAAAAACATTTCTCCGCTAACAATGTGTACAAGGCGCTTTTGAATTTTCCTAAAGGAAGAGTCATGTATGTTTCTGGCAATTTATTAAACAGTTTGACTGCCATGCTATAACTGCTTTTTCTAAAACAAGTTGTAATACCAGGGAGAGCTACTAATCTATTAGGATGTCTGGTTAGGAAACGGTATGCATCTATTCTTTTGGTAAATAAATCTGTACTACTCTTGACAAAATAAGCACAACTCAAAATTGTACATACAGGGTAATGTGAGTAATTTTATTTTCCTGAACATAGGCTTACAGGACTCCTGGGGCTTTGCACCAAATATGGCTTTGAGACATTTCTTTTGTATTAAAAATGCACGATCTACTTCCGCGGAATTGCCCCAAAGTATAAGGCCGCAGACAGATAACCAGACAAATAGACAGACATACAAAAGCATTTAGGCTTACTTTTGACCGAACGAGCGCAAGTTTTCACGAGAACCGTTTGAGAAATGCAATCTGTACATTAGAACAGGCAGACAGATGGACAACATACTAAAGCATTTTTGCTAGTGATGAAAGAGACTCGATTCCTTTAGTCGTTTATAATAAGACTCGCCTCTTTTTACAAGACTGTAGCTATTAGTCTTAACTAATACGTCTCAGTCGGTTAACGTATAAGACTAGAGGCTAAAACGACTTAAACGTCTTAAAAGCTTAAGCGACTGCAGTTCTTTAGTCCTATACAAAAGAACTGGCGCTTTAGTAAAGCATGATAAATAATTGTAATTATAAATAAATATAATTTTAATTATAAAAAATAAATAAAAATAAAGCAAGCAAGCAAGCAAGTACTTACTAGTTTCATCGACGCACACACACACACACACACGCTTTACGACTCTCGACTCCCCAAACAAGAAGTCGCCAGTCTTTTAAGTCCTTTAAGCTGTTTAAGTAACGACTCGGCGTTTAAGTTAAAAGACTCGACTAAAAAGGCTAGTCTTATGAAAGGTTGGGGACTAAAAGACTGAGTCAGTCGTGGCGTCAAAAATAAGGCGAGTCTTTATTAAAAGCCTTAAAAAACTGAGTCTCTTTCATCACTAATTTTTGCCCATTTATCCGCTTCTCTGTTAAAAAATAATGGTAATTTGTTTGTAATTGTGTATTTTGTAATGTCATAATATGGCATCTGCAGACTAGAGCAATTGTTGCTGGTCAAAGGCAGCCAATCGGCCTATCGGAAACCAACTGGAATTGTGCAGAGTAGATAACTGTACCACACTTTAAACAAAATTGGTTATCTAATAATCCAAGTCATCAAATTATCCCATGTAATGCAATAAAATATTTTATTAAACTTTTGTGTTTAAAGCATCTTTAGTCTGTAAGTTAATATTATATAATTTAGATTTGTAACTATTATAATATAAGTTACGAGACGTGAATCTGTTTTATACATGTGGTTTTTCGAATAATAAATAAACAAGTGAATCTGTAATGTTACCTAAGTACTAAATTTTTTATCTTTCGCAATAGATTCGAATTAACAATAGAATGCGGAATTTCTTGATATAATAGACTTACAAGTAATTTTTTCAAAAATATAACATTTTTTTTGAAGCTAAATTAACAGCAATAATTATATAAATGTTAGTAAATAAGATAGAAGAAACATACAATAGTATAAGAACGAATACAAACGTAAACATGGATAAGTTTGATATAAAAACGACGGCAATTTTGGTACCTGTCATGGACGGTAAAGAGGAGACGGTTGAGAAAATAGTAAAGTTGTTTGTTATGAGCAAATTGCAAAAAAAATGCTAGCTTCTTTTGTAATAAATCAAGAGTAATTTGTTACTCAACTTAGAAAAACTTAAGTTAAAATTATTATTGATTATTTTCATATTTATATCCAACTGACATTTTTATTGTGACATGTAAGTAATAATATGTATGTTTGTGTTTTGTAAAATAAATAAGGAGTTTAAGGTGTAAAAAAAGTTAAAACCTGTTTATAACACATGTGAAGCTTAAGTAGGTGATATGAAAAAACATTTTATGGACCAAAAAGTCAGCGAGTTCGTTGCTGACACATCTAAATATTATTTCCCAAAACGAATGACCTAATATGCGGCTAAGATAGAAGATATATTTGTAAACCTCACAATTTCGCAAGCAGGTAGGTAGTAATGAACAAGCTTACGAAATTTGAAGGCCTTTTTTTTATTTTTTTTTATTGACCTATGCTTGTGTCGAAAAGGTACGACAAATCAAGCTTCACCGGACTTGCGGGGGAGTGGAAGACTCTACCCAAAAAAAGTCATATACCAACGCATCTAGGGGTGGCTCGAGGGAGCCTCGGACCACGGCCTAGCGCGTTGATATTGAAAAATATCGTAAAGGAGCTTTAAGGCCTATAAATGAACAGATGGCTATCAAGAAGTTTGCAGATGGCCTTAGGAATCGTCGGTTGAAATAATCAAGCCGATTTGCTATCACGGGGGACGTCATTAGACGAACTCAGCATTTTACACGAAAAGGTAATTAAAGACAATTATACTCCAACACATAATAATCAATCCCCCCAAGAATTATTAAAACAAGAATTAACTGCATATTGTCGGAAGGGAAAGCATAATTGACTTTCATAGATTTTCGTCATACAAAAGACTTCAACGCGTTTTCGTTTTCCGCGCATGCACATCCGTGGACTTTCGACGGCGCAACTGCTACGGCAACGAAACACCAGAGGGCGCAGATCAAGCACTAGTGGGCGTCCCACGGCCACAGAAGAAAATAATAGTACTAACCCGTACAGAAAGGACACTTACCCCCCCGCGCCAAAATGAGTTTCCGCCCGATATAGCGCCCCACGCCCCGCACCCCGCAGGCACCGCGGGACTCCGCCGGTGGTGGAGGGGGTATTTTACATAGCGCCTAGCGCCATTGACTTGTAGTTGATATTCAGTTGCCATTCAAAAAGAAGTAGGTTGTTAAAACGCGTTTTCTGTATGGAGTGACCGCCCAGTGCCACGGCTATGCCACATGGAGGGAGAGTACCTTAAATATTGTAGATAGAACATTTTACTGAAAGAAGACTTTATTTTATTTCCAAAAACTATTAAAACTACATTCATACTTTTTTTTTAAATTACATGGTTAACCGGGAATCGAACCCGCACCACGAGAAAAAAAACACACCCTGTAGTTTTATCATATCAATCGAAGCATTTGATCAAATTGATACATTTTGTATTAAAAATGTTAAAATTCATAGTCTTCCTTTTATTTCTGACACTATGTTATAAAGCAAAAAAAAATCCTCATGATGAAGCCTTTCGATTGGTATGATAAAACTACAGGATGTGTTTTTTTTTTTTCGTGTAGCGGGTTCGATTCCCGGTTAACCATGTAATTATTAAAATATGTATGAATGAAGTTTTAATAGTTTTTAGAAATAAAATAAAGTCTTCTTTCAGTAAAATGTTCTATCTACAATATTTAAGGTACTTTCCCTCCATGTGACATAGCGGTGGGACGCCCTATATATACGGAGCCACGTTCAATTTTCTCCCCTTTTTACCCTTTCTTGATTGCATACTCGTACTATATGCTTGTAAACCTTTAAATAAATTTGTATAGAAGGAGAAATTAATATTCTCATTGAAGAGCCACCCCTGACTTTCACCCTCATTACCCTAATTCATCAAGCAGATCCATAAATAAAATCAATATTAAATCTGTACATAGAAAAAAGAAGCTGAAACCGAGGGTTTCTGTTTGTCTGTTTGTACGGGCTAATCTCCGAAACCGTTGGACCGATGTCAATGAAATTTTGCATGGTGGTACCTTAAATCCCTGGTCAACATCTTAAATACATATTTTTATCCCGGGAAACTAAAAAGTTCCCGTGGGATAATTAAAAAACTATAGTAACTTATATACTGTTCAGTACATTGTACGGGCTAATCTCCGAAACTACTGAACCATTTTAAGTTAAATTTTGCATGGTGGTAACTTATATCCCCAGTCATCATCTTAGATACTTTTTCCCATGGGAAAATATCTCATTCCTACGGGAAACTGTGCACGGAAAAATCGAAAAACAACGCGGGCGTAGCCGCGGGCGGACAGCTAGTACCTACATTAATAAAAACAAAACACGACGAAACAAAGTGAACAGTTGCGTCATAACAAAATATTTTAGTAAATCTTTTGCAAAACCGCATCAAAGTGATTTACGTAGTGTTTTTTTTGTTGTAGGTCATTATTAGTATATTATAAAGTCTATATTATACTACCTACGGCTAAGATGATCTGGTGATGGTGGAATGTTGTTTTTCCGGTACCCGTATATCAATCCATTATTTTATTGCCTTTATGTCTGGTTTCCCAATTGTCATTTTAGCCGTATATGTAGGTAGAGTCTTTCTATTATTTCTGACACTATGTTATTTAACAAAAAATAATCTTTATGATGAAGCTTTTCGATAGGTATAAAAAAATAACAGGGTATTTTTTTTTCTCGTGTAGCGGGTTCGATTCCCGGTTCGACCATGTAATTATTAAAAAAAGTATGAATGCAGTTTTAATAGGTCTTAGAATTAAAATAAAGTCCTTTTTTCAGTTGTTCTATCTACAATATTTAAGAAACTTTCCCTCCATGTGGCATAGTCGTGGGACGCCCTGTATATAATGTATGTATGTATATGTATAATTATGTATCATTTGCATGTATATTGTATGTATATGGGTTGTCCAGTATTTATTTTCGTAATTTATTACATACTAGCTTTTCGCCGCGGCTCCGCCCGCATTAACAGCTTTTCCCGTGGGAATGAAGCATTTTCCCGCGGTAAAAAGTAGTCTATGTTACTTAGGGTGAAAGTAGCTTTCTAATGGTGAAATAATTTTTGAAATCGGCACAGCAGTTTTTGAGTTAATTCATTACAAACATACACACACACACAAATACAAATCTTTCCTCTTTATAATATTAGTATGATGACTAGTTTATATTATATTTACTTTTAGTTAGGTAAGTTAATGTGATTAATTACGATAATAATATTGTATATAAGTTTATTGTTATAAGTATTGCTGTATTAATATATTTATAATATTAATTTTAATTAGTTTATTATTCGAATGGTACATTATTTTCTATTTATATTAAAATAGTTTTGAATCTAAAACCACAGCTATTATAATTTTTTTATTGGAAATTCTCTCTCATTGCTCCCGACGACTTACTCTTTTAGTGGTTAACTGTTATTGACCTAAATTTATATCCTACATGTAAACGTGTTATGTAATTATGCGCTGTTGTTAACCTAAATAAATAAAATAAAATGAATAAAACCTTCTCAAAAGAAAATAGGTTAAAATCCCAAAATTTAAATTCAACTTGTCATACAAAGTGGCCAGTCACGAAGTTTATATGGAACGACTAAAGTTTACCTATATGAAAAATTTAATTTAATTTTTGAGTTTCCAACCTATTGCTTGGGGAAAGTTGTTTAGTTTCATGGGTACTACCGCTATATTGCGGATTAACAACCAGTTAATTTTCATGGTAGAGATATAGGTACTTCTGTGCATTGGGCAAACCCACATGTTTAAAAAAATCATAATTGAGCAATATAAATTTAAAACATATCAAATTTTACTGGAGCAAGTTATTACTATCTGATATTACGCTAACAAAAACGATATTAGTAATTATAATTGACTGTTATTCCTAATATCCACAATTTCATCAAATATTTCAATTAGTATTGTGATATAATAGTAGTTCTGAGCACGGTTAAAACGTGGTCACAAGGTTAATTCCTAAACTAACCAACAGTGTTAGAACTAAATTTAGATGATTCCTCATTGAATTATGCGTACGATTTCAACATAAAACATGTAAAGTCATCACTACATAGTATAAAACAAAGTCGCTTTCTCTGTAACTCGTCCCTATGTCCTTATGTATGCTTAAATCTTTAAAACTACGCAACGGATTTTGATGCGGTTTTTTTTAATAGACAGAGTATTTCAAGAGAAAGGTTTATATTCATAATGCATGCATAATATACTTAAGGATAATGAGCAGTTCTACAAAAGGGTCCATATTATTTTCACAATTCGGTGGGTAAATTAATATTTGGGTTTCATCAATAGTTTGATAACAAAGATTGAAGTTTATTCCAACTTGAGTCTAATGACGGCATTTAGCACCAGATATTGTGAAGAGGTTTATGTTAAAAGTCAGTCACCGAATTGAGACAGCACCGAATTCAGAAAACTAGTCACCGAATTCAGAAACGGCTTAGGAAATATAGAAAATGAACGACTAAATTTGTAAATGTTATCTTATCTTACTTAGGCTACACTGTCCCAGTGCTGGGCAAAGGTCTCCCTCTTTTTCTTCCACTGTTTCCTATCTTAAGTCAATCCTGGCCAGTCCCCCAAGAAGCTGTCCAGTTCATCCCGCCATCTCCTGCGCGGCCGTTCACCTCTACGTCTGTTGATCGGTGGGTGCCAAAACGTAATTTATTTTGCTCATTGGTCTTGTGGCACGCAGCAGACGTGTCTGGCCCAGTCCCATTTAAGTTTGGCAGCGTTTGACCTTTGTGGCGCGTGGCCGCCATTCAAGAACCTTTTTTCCCCAACCGCCATCGGTTCTACGTGCAATGTGCCCCGCCCACTGCCACTCAAGTTTTGTGATTCTTCGGGCTATGTAGGTGACTCTGGTTTGCCTGCGGATCTCATCCTTCCTGATTCGATCACGCAAGTGAACTCGAAGCATAGCCCTCTCCATCGCTCTTTGGATGACTCTGAGCCTTCTTATGAGACCCATCGTAAGCGACCACGTTTCAGATCCGTAAGTCATCACTGGCAACACACATTGCTCAAAGACTTTAGACTTAAGATACTGCCGTATTTGGGACAAAAAGATTCCCAAATTGCGCAGCTTTCAGAACGCTGCCGAGTTGGATTCGATGATTGACCTCGTTCTCGAAGTTAGATCTACCTAACTGGACTGTTTGTCCCAGGTAGACGTAATTGTCTACAATTTCGAGAACAGAGTCCCCAACTTTTATTGGAGTGGGTACTACATGGGCGTTCGAAAATACTTTTGCTTTTATGTTCATCATCAGACCCACTTGTTGGGAAACTCTATTGATATATTTACTATTTGGTATTCTGTGGTATTGTGCCGAGGTCCTTCAAGGTCTCAGAAATCACTACGACATCGTCGGCAAACCGTATGTGAGTGATTTACTCGCCACTGATATTGATGCTATGTCCTTTCCAGTCCAGAAGCTTAAAGACATCCTCCAGTACAGAGGGGAACAATTTCGAAAAAAAAAAAAAACGTCTCCCCGTCTAACACCTCGCTGCAGCTGGATTGGTCTGGAGTTCTAATCCTGGAGTCGGGCTGACATAGTGGCTTTCTCGTACAAACACTTCAGCACCTCGATATACCGGTAGTCAATTTGGCACCTCTGAAGAGACTGCAGCACTGCCCAAGTCTCAATCAAATCGTAGGCTTTCTCATAGTCCACGAACGCTAAGCATAGTGCAGCTTTCTGGAGGTTGCGTCACGTTTTCACGGTGCCCATACCGCAGAGCCTAAAGACGAAAGTCTTTGACCAGGTACGTCCTATCCTACCTGTGGTGGTGCTAAAACGTGGACACTGACTGTGGGACTAGTCCACAAATTTAAAGTTGCTCATCGAGCTATGAAGAATAATAAGCTCGGAATCTCTCTAATAGATAAAATCCGGAACAAGGTAATCCATCGGAGAATCAATGTAACCAGCATGGCCACTTGAATAAGCAAACTGGAGTGGCAGTGGGCTGGTCAGGTTTGTCGCAGAACCGATAATCGCTGGAGTAACCGGTATCTACTGTGAAGATCACGTCTAGGAAAACGAAATGTAGGACGCACCTCAGCTAGATAGAGTGACGATCTGCAGAAAGTAGCTGGCAGCAGGTGGATACGTACAGCCGAAGATCGGGCCAAATGGCGCGCCTAATGATGACGATGATGAAATATATATACAAACTCCCAGATACAAGGCAAACACAAGTGCTGACCACACATATGTTTAACCTGGGCTGGGTTCGAACCCGCGACCCTTAGGTTTGAAGGCAGGTGCACTACTGACTAGGCTACGGGGCCACAATAATACATACGAACGTATAGCACAATTCATAACATTATTGAAAAATTCTGAATTTAGTGTAAGATTTCTGTGTTCGGTGCACCATTTTACAGGTAATTGAGATCCACGAAATTGAGAAAATAACACATTTCATCAAATAACTTGTAAATGTTACAAATTAAAGTTTTTTTTTCAAAACGTACTGGTAGATATCACTTAAATATTCCATAGATATAGTTAAAATTTAATATAAGACTTCACAAACAAAATTAATTCCGTCCACCGTTTTCAGAAATTACCCGACCCCAAATTCTCGGAAGAATTTTGAACCCTCGAAAAATGCTCCTCAATGCAGCTATCCTCAAGTTCATACTGCTCAGCCGCTCGGGCTCATCTGGTAGATTGCGGGAACCAGCTAGTGGCATTCGTACTTCGCGTAGTTAGTGAAATAAGTAAATAAAACTATTTGGCACGGGATTGAGGCAGAAGCTTCGGACAAAATTTAAATGTGTTATTGTGTCAAACTCCAAAGATTTACAATAAATATTATTACTTATACGGCTTTTTTTGTTTATCTCATGCTATGTGAACATTGGAATCATAATGAACTAGTAATTATTTAAAAAGTTATGAAGCAATAAAGAGTAAATTCTGGAAACCGGACACGCCATTTTAAGCCAAATTCTGCCCGTTTTTGAACTTAGAATTTTTTTTTTGGCGATTTTTAAACTTCCCGATCTTTCAAATATGCTCATCAGGCCAATAGTCCTGTAAATAATATGTTTTTTTTCGATAACGTAATGAGCTGTTAGAGGTTTATTTTTTCGATACAGTAGCTGATTCGCCTCTTCCCGTAGAAATGTCCTACCTAACCCATAATAACCATTAATACTTACATAGAATGAATAGTTTTGTAACTAGGCACATATTTCAAAGAATATTCATTTTATCTCTTAGTTTCAAAGAAATATATCGCATCTCTGTCACACGATTTCGATGGATTTGTGAGCGCTCAACGAAACTACACCTGTTTTGCAAGAACGCAAACTTGTCGCTGTAAATTTTAGCTTGTAAACACTTGGTAGTGTCCCAGCATCAGTGGAGGACACCAGTGTACTCATCGCTTCAAAACTAAATAAATACGAGGTAAGTAATTCGAATATTTTCAAGCTGGCCTTGTCATGTAACTTCCATGCGCATATACAGGGTTATTTTTTAATCAGTGCACAAATTTTAGGTAGGTAGGCATAGATTAAAGAAAATAAAAATACCCGTATATTTTTATTTTATCACGTTTCATACAAAAAAATCGAAATATCGCCATTTTATGCATACAATTGGTATCAAATTTTGTATGGGAAGAAATTTAATACGCGCCAATTTTCTTGATACGTCGTATAAACACTCATTGGTATAATTAATTGGACACGTATTCTGGCTTTTTTGAAATTCGTGCCCTAAACGGGTTAAAAATAGTGTCATAAATTATTTGTAAAAGAAAAATTAAAAAAAAAAATTTTTTCATCTTATGTGATCTAGTAACGATACTGACTGTGTACACAAAATATGAGCACTGATTAAAAAGTAACCCTGTTTAAAAAGATAAACTATGTTTTTATCAAAAAAAATTTTTTAAGTAAAATAAGATAGTTCGGGCGAGTTTATTCTCATGTACTTCATTTGTAAACTTACGTATTACTTTAATCAGAATTCTCAAAAATGTGTAATTTTTGTAACTTTCATGGCCCAATTTTCGTGGACATTTGACCACGAAAGTTACCCGATGCACGACGGAAGTTACAAATGTCCATTAAATAACTCCTTACTTTTTGTGATGCAGTAATTGCATTTGCCCGTAATTATAGCCAACCTAAAAATAAAATATTTTAGCACGTTTGATGTGTTTCTTTTTTCTATGTATGTACGTAATTCTGTTTAAATGCTCTTTCGTAGCCAATTTCACAATTTGGTCAGCACAAAAGTCCGTTTTTAAATATTAGTGAATGAGTAAAATTTTTCAAAGTCAACTTCAATCAGTTTTATTGTAAAATTTTGTTTACAGATTACTTTCAAACGGCGATTTGATGTTTATACATAGTTTATGCCATCGCAAAGTTCAGAGGAGCGGCGGGAAAAAGAACATGCAATACCTCAGTTATTTTAGTTGTTCATTGATTTACATTTAGTAAAAACTGTACGCATTGTTTATAAGGCTTTATAAGTTTACATCTACTTCGCCAAGAAGGTTACGCGGAGACATTTTTGTGAAGAACTACCTACTCATAATATTCCTGTTGAATTGAAATAAATTATATCACAAAAATTAACATATCACTTGAAAAGAAACATCCTATGGATTACAATAATTTGAACAATAATATTTAACTTGAAATTTAAAACAAAACAGAACTAATCTGGATACAAAAAATGGCAGCAGGTGAAGTTAACAATATCACTAACAATCTTAATCTAAGCTCCTTACAAGAGAATATGGATGGAATAATTAATAAAACTACTGAAATTGAAAATGAATTCGAAGGTGCCATCGATTGGGAAGTCAAGGTATATAATATCCTCTGTTTTGGAGTCATAGTATCTTTTTTATGCGTAGTCACTCTCCTTACTGCGTGGACATTACTTCCGAAATGGAGGACTCTACAAGCGTTCATCTCCTTAAACGAAGCCGCTTCGGCAACCATCTACATGGTCTTAGCAACTATCTGCATACATTATCACGTGTTTTTTAATCGTAGTTTTTATTTTATACGCGTAGTATGTGTTCATTTTAACACCTTGTCATTTGGCTGGTCGCTGTGTACTTCTATTGTAGCGTATATCAAATTAGTTCGCGTTCGTGATTCCCAAATAAGCCATGAGAAGAAGATAGCTACAGCTTTTGCTTGTGGTATGACCATCGTCTCTTATGTCTTGGTGATAGCGACAGGTGATATTAATATACAATATTTATGGCTTATGGTAATTCATGTGGCAAATATATTAATTTACATAGTCATTTGTATCAAAGTTATGTCGTGTTGCGAGAAAAATATTTTCGAAAGGAAATTTTGTCACGTTGTTGCCCTTGTTTTTGTCGGGCTTGTTTGTCAAGTAGTGACTGGTGTGATAGATTTGCTTCTATACTCGGATGATTTATATTACAGCTTACCGAGTCATATCCAAGATTTTATAGATGTTTTGTATTATATCAGATTAGTGCCAACAACAGTTATAATGCTTTGTAATAAAAATGCTAGAGAGCAATGGAAACATTATTTCCAAATGAAGAGAAATCGCGTTATTACGATTAGCACATATATATAAAAGTCTCCATTTTAGTATAAATTTAATGATATATTTACATTTCCGAAGTACTAACTAACATAATGAATGTCCATAAAGTTACCCATTTTCTTCTGCCTATTTTCTTTTTTTTCTATGTCCAATTACTTGCTCCCTAAAAAAGGATAGTCGGACGGACGGACAGACAATATGAGTGAGGGTTCCGTTTGTGCTATTTGAAGTTTGCTTGGGCTGTACATTGTACAGAAGGCAGCACATGCGGTTGAACACCATGTTGTTGACTTTGAGAGCGCCCGTATTCTGTAGGGGTTATTTTCGTAGTGCGAATGTCCAACCGCATATGCTAGCTTCTGTACTTAAGGCGACTACAGGTGCTAAGTGGCGCCCCCACATTTAATTTCCCCCACATTCAATTAAAAGCCCCCAAAATTTCAAAAATCTAAAACGGCGAATATCTAGAAGTTGTTTTGAAGGATATATTGAAGCCATTAACTTTATTTATTATATCTCGCTAGTAGTTATTGATGGAAAAATTGCTAAAACGCATTCGACAAATGTACAGGCAAAATGACGTAGGTATGTGTCAGTCACGTGGTCTAATTGTAAGACCTTGTTTTTTTGGACCATGGGCTGTCGCTATAATATGCTTCTTATGTGTGTGACGTAGGTATCGTTTACAACATGTGACTGTATCTAGTGCTCCATATGAAGTGTCAGCTTTTTGTTGCTTTTTGGTATTCGTCAAGATGAAGAAACTAAGTCTTGGATTTCCATCTTTCACATGTTGAAGTTTGATACTATTACTCTACTATTTATTACCAAACCAATTTTGGCTACCTCATCTTCCACAGAATAATTTAATATAATATTTGGTTCCTCCAATTGACGGCGCCATAGCCTAGTTGGTAGTCCGTCTGCCTTTGAAGCACAGGGTCGCGAGTTCGAGTCCCGCCCAGGTGTCTATTGGTAGGTAGATATTGTATATTGATATACTCTATGTATATCTTTATCAGCTGTAACATCCATAGTACAGGCTCTGCCTAGTTTAGAGTCAGATAGTCATGTGTGGGATGTCCCTCACATATTTTTATTCTCATTTGGCTGTTATAAACATTCTGATCTGAGGGCACTAGGTAATAAACGGGACTCCCCTCTGTTAAAAAGATGGATGGATCTACACATTTTGTTAGATTAAGTTTTTATTTATTTATTTTTAGCTAATAAGACCTACTAACCCTGTATTTTTAAGTTTCATTTTGTTTTGTTTATTATTAAGGGGCTCCCCTATGCTAAGTGGCGCCGCCATCCGTTAAAAAATAATTACTCTATGAATAAACTGTTTTTCAAAAATCCGGTAGGTCATTTTAAAGATTTGGTGTTTTAGGATATATAGAAGCCATCAACTCTGTTAGTTTGAGTTCGATGAAGTTACAGATAGAAAATTTGACAAAAGTGGCCGTTTTTAGCAAATTTTCTATCTGTAACTACAGCGGACTATAATAAATACAGTTTATGGCCGCTATATATACTATAGCACGCCAACTTGAAAATGACCTACCGGATTTTATAAAAAATGTATACTTCGCGAATTATTATTTTTTAACAGACGGCGGCGCCACTTTGCATAGGGGAGCCCCTTAACTAGCGACCCACCCCGGCTCCGCACGGGAAAATTGTTATTGTGGGTTATCCGTAAGTATATTATGCATTTAATATACATATAAACCTTTCTCTTGAATCACTCTATCTACAAAAAAAACCTCATCAAAATCCGTTGCGTAGTTTTTAAGATTTAAGCATACATAGGGACATGGGGACATAGGGACAGAGAAAGCGACTTTGTTTTATACTATGTAGTGATAGTGATATTATTAGTAATAAGTAATTGTGTGTTTTGTAATGGCGTATGGCAACCCAGACTAGAGCAACTGTTGCTGATCGCAAGGCGGCCAATTGGCCTATCGGAAACCAACTGGAATTGTACAGAGTAGATAATACCACGCCCCCCTAACATGCCCGGTCCACGCGTGACAGACATAATTTTGTCATGCGTATTCTCTTATCCTATTGGAGGATATTTCAATGTGTCGGGTTTCTCGCGCGACAAACTTTTGTCATAGCACAGCATGTTACGGGTGCAGTGCTGTACACCAAAACAAAACAAGTCATCAAATTATCTCATATAATGCAAAAAAAATATTATATTTTTTTGTGTTTAAGCGTCTTTGGTCTGTAAGTTACCATAATATACCTAATTTACATTTGTGACGCTTATTACTAATATAATAATAATTCATTTAAATACAAAACAGATTAACGTCTCATAACTTATTAGTTACGAGACGTTAATCTGTTTTGTATTTAAATGAGTTATTTATAGTTCATTCACGCTTAAGGCTGTTTTTGGTTAAGTTACTCTGTCATGTTATGATGATTGTAAGCTGTAGTGATTGTCAATAAATAAATTAAAAAAAAAATGTTTTTTCTCACAATAAATAAATAAATGAATCGGTAATGTTACATAAGAACTCAATTTTTTGTTCTTCGCATTAACATAATACATAACATTTGGAATTTCTTGAAATATATGAGATACTAAAACTTCACAAGCCTTTGTTTTGTACTTTCAAGTTTTACTAAAGAAAAAAAATATATATCCAAAAACAGAAACAAAAGTAACAATCATAAATTATTTATTATAATTCCTTTATTTTATTTTTATATACCTATCTAATTTACTCGATGATATAATACGTAATGAGGTCATTTATGACCTTGCATCCCACACAAAGGCGAATAAATTTATTTGTATTTGTATAAAATTATAGAGCTAAATTATAGAGCGTTGGTAGCCAAGTGCCTAGGACCGATGACTACCATTATTCGGAAGTTCGAATGTTCGAACTTCAGCACGCACCAATGTGTTTTCGATTTTCGAATTCAATGTACGTTTATTCGCCGCTCTTACGGTGAAGGAAAACATCGTGAGGAAACCTGCACACACCTGCGAAGTAATTTAAGGGTTGTGTGTGAAGTTGATCAACCTGTACTGGGCCAGCGTGGTCAACTAAGGCCTATTCATCTTGATTTCAGGGTAGGGTCGAGCCCACGGTGGGGACATTATATACATGAGCTGTCAATGATGATGATAAAATTGTTATAAATATTTCAAAAAAAAAATAGTTACGGGATTATATTCCTGAAAGTGATACCAACAGCTCTACATAATTCCCCATCCACCCCCGACTGCCCCAACCAACAGGCGTCAGTTTCACCCGGGCGGGCGTCCACAGTACACGCTTCTCGTTTCGCGCTCCGCGGAATGCACAGGTAAGCAGAGCACCCTTTTATCTCTCAACTTTTATCTAACAAACCAACCTAACCAAAAACGAAACGCCTGAAAAAACATTAACTGCAATATTTTGTAAGGAATCCGTGTGTAAATTACCAGGCGTACATAACATCTAAGGAGATTTTCAAAGGACGAGTTAAGGACTAAAGAGACACGCGACGCGCCTTAATACAATTTGACGGAGACCTTTTCGGATCGTTTGCGAACTGTAGCTCAGTTCTGTGACCCTGGTACGTGATTTGATTGCAGATTCAATGGTGTTAATTCAGCGGATCTGTGTAAATAACTCTACCATGTTTTATGGTACCATGATTTTATCTAAGGAACACGTGACAGATTTTTTATTTCCGATACTAGGAATAGATTTCTCACAATTTGTACATTATTTTTTAATGATACCTTTTTGAGTCTGCTGTAAGATATTTCTTCAGAAATAAGCAAACCTGTTGTGTCGTCTCTCTATTGTGCTTGTCTTATTCAAGAGTATATGAATATTATTCTTCGTCTTCTTCATATTTATTATTGAATAAAATAAAATAATAATTATTATTGTTTTAAATACTGTCAACAAAAACGACGCACAAAGTAATTGTATTTTTGTTCCCGATATTGGTAGATTTAACTTTCCAGTAGGTACTGTAATAATATAAAAATTCTTTGGACGTACCTACTAAAATTCGTACTATTAAAGTAATTACTTTCATAAAGTACCTACTTCTAAAATTGATGTCAAATTAAAATGCTATTTAGTAAACATCGCATGTACTTAATTGAATTAAAACGGTGTTGATGTAATTTCCATTATAATTCAGGAAACATGCTCGGAGCTCTATTTCTCAATCGTTCGTATGACTTGGCGTTGGCGCATGCGACATAAGTCATAGTCGACATTTAAGTCGCGAAACGCTGTTTTTCTGTATTTCTGAGACACTCGTCTTCGATATGGTGTTTTTATGCAGAAATAAAAAAGCGGCCAAGTGCGAGTCGGACTCGCCCATGAAGGGTTCCGTAGCAGCAAGTAACATAATAATATAAAAGTTCTTGTAGATCGTTGTAACTTTGATCGATGTTTTAATAATAGGTAAAGGCAAGTTGCGGTATACGATTTATGACGTATTAAATAAAAACTACTTACTAGATCTCATTCTAACCAATTTTCGGTGGAAGTTTGCATGGTAATGCACAACATATATTTTTTTTTGATTTATCATTCTCCTATTTTAGAAGTTAGAGGGGGGGGGGAGGACACACATTTTACCACTTTGGAAGCATTTCTCGCGTTTAGAAAAAAATGATATTAGAAACCTAAATATCATTTTTATAGATCTATCTATAGTCAACCCACACGTATGGGTTTGATAAAAAAAAATTAAGTGTCAGTTCTAAGTATGGGGACCCCCAAAATTTATTGCTTTTTTTTTCAATTTTTGTATAAAAATCATAATGTGGTTCACAGATTACATCTACGTACCAAGTTTCAATAGTATAGCTATTATAGTTTAGGAATAAAGTGGCTGTGACATACTGACAGACTGACAGACAGACATGACGAATCTATAAGGGTTCCGTTTATTGCCATTTGGCTACCGAACCCTAAAAAAACCGGTATTTTCTGCTGGCGTTGACTGTACCATTCTAAATGTATTCATTACATTACTAAAAGCATTGTAACCATCTCCATTATCTTTTATTTCACTCTCAGATAGAACAAGCTATAACCTTGACACATTATTGTTAGTACACTTAACAATTTATGCTAAGAGAAAATGCATATTATTATGAGTTCTTTGTTTACTTATAATCGTATAAATAAATAAATGTGACATGTGGTATTTATTTATTATTTTAATAAATAAATGTAGAGACATCTTTACCTGTATAATATGAATGTACACTTTAATAGATAAATAATATATACTTACATAAATAAAAACAGCCAGACACAAAACACGAATTTGCGACTCTTTGCTACGAAGGCATCAGGACTATCTATCTAGGACTAGGCTATCAGGACAAGTGACAACCGGCGTTCTGTTTAAGCCATTTTGTTTATGGCGGAATGTCATCAAAAAACATTCGTCACACCAGTAACTTGAGTTTTATGTCGTTTTTAGGGTTCCGTAGCCAAATGGCAAAAAACGGAACCCTTACAGATTCGTCATGTCTGTCTGTCTGTCTGTCTGTCCGTCCGTCCGTATGTCACAGCCACTTTATTCCGAAACTATAAGAGCTGTATTGTTGAAACTTGGTAAGTAGATGTATTTTGTAAACCGCATTAAGATTTTTACAAAAAAAATAAAAGAAAACAATAAATTTTGGGGGCCCCATACTTTGAACTGAAACTCAAAAAAAAATTTTTCTTCAAAGCCATACGTGTGGGTTATCTATGGATAGGTCTACAAAAATGATATTGAGGTTTCTAATATATATTTTTTGCGCGAGAGACGCTTCCAAAGAGTGGAAAAATGTGTGTCCCCCCCCTCTAACTTCTAAAATAAGATAATGATAAAACTAAAAAAATATATGATGTGCAATGTGCATTACCATGAAAACTTCCAACGAAAATTAGTTTGAACGAGATCTAGTCAGTAGTTTTTTTTTAATACGTCATAAATCGTAAACCGCAATTTACCTTTCACTATTATTAAAACATCGATTAAAGTCACAACGAACTACAAAAACTTTTATATTATGTTATTGGCTGCTATGGAACCCTTCATGGGCGATTCCGACTCGCACTTGGCCGCTTTTTTTTGCTACTAAAATATCTATCTTCTAAAAAAATTATCCTTTATTTTTGCAACCTCAATTTCTAGTTATAAATTATTCTTTTAGATAGATAGATAGGTATATATGTAGATAGATAGATAGATAGAATTGTGAAGATGCAAAAGCCATAAAAAATAACATTCTATTTTACCACCTAGCAAAGACAAAAACAAATAATTGGCGCAAAGTTACACTAGCGCCAAAACCTGAAAAAGTGTTTTTTTTTTTTTCTAACAAAAAAATTGTCTTATATGGTATAAAAAGGGTATAAAGAACAATGATTTGCTTAGATAAAACATTTTCCTATTAAAAGCGATGGTCAGTAACAATCTAATTCTGTGTACGCCATTTCGTTTATGGCGGAATGTCATCAACAAATTAAGGACACACCAGTCAGCCAGGATTGCCGGCAATTCGTATCCATTACATTACTGCCCTATGCAATTACTGTTTTACTGTGTTACGAACAGGGTGGTTTCGCAAAGAAGATTTTTTAAACAAATTTATTTTTTATTTTATTATTTATTAGCGGTCTAGCCGAGGCTGCGCCCGTATTATTTCCGACTTTTCCGTATAAATTTTTAACTATCCTACGGGAACTCTTTAATTTTCCAGAATTAAAAAGTATAAAAGATGTTGACCAGAGATATAAGGTACTACCAAGCAAAATGTCATTCAAATCGGTTCAACAGTTTCAGAGATAAACTCGTACAAACAGATAAACAGAGAAACAAATAATGCTTAGCATAGGTAGGTAGACCACCACAAAACCAGACATTGCAAAGATATTTGGGTGAGACCATCGGGTGAGACCATTATTAAGCATTAGAAGTCATTAGGCTTGTCGTGTCATTATCATGTCGACTATTCTCTTCATTGCGGTATTCTAAAACTCCACAAACATCAGATTAATTTGCAAAAGAGATATTTTTAAGAAACTCAAACATTTTCCGATAAGAGAGTCGGGTCTTTGTTCATAGCTCTTGAAGCTCTTCAGTTCAAAGTCGCGGTGGAAGTATCGGAGGCAGAGTGGTCGCTTGAATAGACCGAGCGATCTCCTTAGTACTTCTAATAGCCTAGTACTTTGGTTATGATGAAAATATGATTTTCTCTATTAAGGTGGTGGCTTAGCAAATACTGAAAGGATATGCTCAGCATTTTGCTCAGCATTGGTTTTAAGCTACATGCCAAATATTTTTTGTAATAAAAAGATTATTTAAAAAATATATAAAACCGCCTTCAAGGTCCTAACCTACACTAAAAAGTTAAAAATAATTATATAAATCTAGCTGAAAGCATAGAAATTTAATATGGCTATTAATATTCCTTATTTACCTAAATTGTAACATCATATAAACATGTGTAGACATTGTTATACACTTCATCTTGAAGTCGGTGCAAGTTGAGGCTAGCTACCTATTTGATCGGAACCACATCTGATCTCAAAAGCTCAGATCGTTGAATATAAAATATTAAAAGACGCGGTCAGAGTTTTAGGTACTGAGCCCTCTATAGATGACTGCTAGCAGTAGAAGTCTTTTGGTCGAAATTATGGTGATTATATTAGCTGGCACCGACTCCAAGATGAAGTGTATAACAATGTCTACACATGTTTATATGATGTTACAATTTAGGTAAATAAGGAATTATAATAGCCATATTAAATTTCTATGCTTTCAGCTTATAATTATTTTTAACTTTTTAAGTGTAGGTTAGGACCTGAAAAATCTGCTCTGGGGGCGCCACGTGTATATTTTTATGTCTAAAGTCAAGGCAACAATTTTCATTATAATTATTTCTATTGAAATTCCGCAATATGGCGAGTTTTTTTTATTTCTTTGGTCAGGCTTTATTAATCGGGCCGCCCTGAGAAGCGATATTTGACAGATCTGTCAAATTCATACAAAGTTATAAGATAGTGTCATCAAAATAGAAATAATTATTATTTCGATAGATAGTGTCAAAAAGTTTCTTTGAATTCCGTTTTTGCTAAGCCAAGACGTAAATGTAAAATTACGAGTTCTGGGGTATCAAAATTTCCAAAATTTATAGAAAAATCATCGAAATGGCGTCCAAGAAGTGTATTCTAGAACTACTTAAATATCACTCTCAAAGGAAGTAAAGAAAAAGTAAAAACACTTTATTACACACAAAAAAATAAAATAAAAAAACAACACTGGAGAACATAATGTGCAACTAAAGGCGAGAACTTAATTCTATTTTCAAAACAATGTGTTCTTATTCCAAATTCAGTGGAACATTTTCGTAACTCGTGTAGATTTCAACCGTGCAATTTGGGACCACAAAACCGTCGCTTCGTATTTGTTAATGGAAGCGGAATAGTCGCCTACAGGACAAAATGGCTGAAAATACAAAGATATTCAAAGCACAGGAAGCAACAAATTCCAACAAAAGTGTGCAGTTGTGAAGATATTTCTTAGCTGATTGTATTGTATGTGCGCTAGTATGCAAGTACTATAAAGGGCCCTAAGCTAGTTATTATTTAATTTTCCTAACTTTTTTAAATTTCAAATGATTATGTCCTCCGTCCTTGTTTTCACGCTCTTAAAAATAAAAGGGGACAAAAGATAGTCAAATTAAATTTTTAATTTCATTATTAGTACACACAATACCCGCGGGCAGACATCTAGTATTATTATATATAGATAGATAGAAGAAAGAAAAATATAAATAGACTAGTTTTCCGCCGCGACTCCGCTCGCGTTAATAGGTTTTCCCGTGGGATAGAAGTATTTTTTTAAAAGTAGCTTATTTGTTATTCAGATGTATAAGCTATATTATTGTAAAGTTTCAATAATTCTAGAAATTAGCATGTACCAACAGACAGACCGAAATATTTTTTTTTTTCAAAACTTGTATTTTTGTGTTCAGCCTACCTATCACCTACAATCAGTTTTTTGAAAAACAAATTAATGTATAGACACGCCGATTCTTCAGTTTTACTGTAGTATAGATAGAAGAAGATATCATCAACCCACCGAGGGGCTGGAACCTACACCGAATCAGGGTGAATAGGCCCTACGCTGGCCCAGTGCGGGTTGGTCGTCTCAGTAAAAACACTCTGAAAACTTAAGAACAAGCTCCACGAATTGCGACTCTTTGACGCCGCGAACGCTTTGACTTGCCGAGGTTTATGCAAAGCCTGTGCTTGGCCAGGGCCGGATCTAAGTGGCTAAGACCATATTATGTTTGTTGTGGAGAAATTTTTCTTCATTAATCAAAGTTATTATATAACTAAAGTTGTTGTATATTTATATATGTATGTATATCAGCTGTCTGGCACCCATAGTACAGGCTCTGCCTAGTTTGGGGTCAGATGGCCGTGTGTGAGATGTCCCACATATTATTATTATTATTATTATTATTATTATTATTATTATTATTATTATTTTAAAGTCAGACGAATTTTTTACGGACTTCCTTCCGCCAAAGACCGGGTTAATTTTCCTTTTAAATTTTATTTACAAATTTTAGTATTACAAGTAATGTTTGTTTTTCCAACGTAAAAAATAGTCGATGTTTTTCCCATGTGAATTCCCTGCGAAATATTCTGTTTATTGATCGCTAAGTAAACAAAATATTTCGTTTCACTTTTATTTTCTATTATTTTCTTCTGCTCACATTACTTCACTTCACTTTATGCTCATATTATGTAAAACCTTAACTATTTGCACCCTGTTAATCTAGGGCGTATCGAAAATACAAGTTTTAAACAATTTTATTCCAACATACACCATAATATTTAAGTACTTATTACATGAAGGAAGATAAAAATTTACGTGCCCAAATGGAGTAGTTACGTACTATGGGTGCCGGCTGTGATTTTTTTTTTCCTTCATGACTTATTGCCCAAAAATTTAACCCAAAATTTATCGCACTAATTTTATAAAGGTGAAAGATTTGTGTGTATGTTTGTAATGAATAAAATCAAAACTACTGTACCGATTTCAAAAATGCTTTCACCGTTAGTAAGCTGCATTCACCCTGAGTAACATAAGATACCTTTTACTGCGAGAAAATGCCTTATTCCCACGGGAAAACTGTTAACGCGGGCGGAGAAAAACTAGTCTAACATAAAAGAGAAGATTTTAATCTTTTGCTAGGTTGGTTAGGTTTTGGCTAGGTCAGGATTGTGTTGAGCAATTTACTATACTTAAAAATCACTA
The DNA here is from genome assembly GCA_948473455.1 of Teleiodes luculella. Taxonomy (NCBI): domain Eukaryota; kingdom Metazoa; phylum Arthropoda; class Insecta; order Lepidoptera; family Gelechiidae; genus Teleiodes; species Teleiodes luculella. Next base: position 3,210,179 of record OX419603.1, read on the forward strand.
CATAATACTACATATTATATATTAAATACTAAATATATTATATACAAAGTCGTTTCCTGTCTGTATGTTCAATATGGCCCTTTACACCATGTAATTTAAATGAATATTTTCAAAAATATTACAGATTTAAAATGCAGGGACGTGTGAAGCTGGAGCGGGTCGCTAGTACATAATAATTCGAAAAAAAAACACGTCTAAAACCGGCTCTGTTACCAGGCTTACATAACTTCTGCAGAGCTTTGACGTTTCGCTTGTTAAATACTCTCAAGAACGTCTGTTGAGATAGATTCGATCGCAGCGAGCGGAAAGAATAAGAAACTAATCTTTGTCATAGCATAGGTAACAGCCGTCGGCGTCGCCGGGTCACAGAATACCAAATAGTACCTAGTCCCTATTATAATATAATTATGTTGTATGTTGGAAATAAAATAAAACTTATAACTTTCGATACGCCCTAGTATAACAGGGTACAAATAGTTAAGGTTTTACATAATATAAGCATAATGTGAGCAGAAGAAAACAATGGAAAATAATAAGGTCTTTCTGTAGGTAAATATTTACTATTTATAGCTATGTCGAACAAACTGAATCATGACCTTTTTCGTTGACAATTCGAAATTTCGTTTGAAACTGTCTGAAGAGTAATAATGTTCTGTGGTGTGGATCAATTTATGTAAAATTGTAATAAGATGTCAAGCGAATTTTATATTAAAAACTAGCTTCCCGCCGCGGCTCCACCCGCGTTAATAGTTTTTCCCGTGGGAATGAGGAATTTTCCCTCGGTAAATCGTAGCCTATATTTTTTCCCAAGGTTTATTCTATCTTTGTCCGAAGTTTCAAAATCGGTGCAGTAGTTTCGGAGTCTATTCAATAATTAGGAATATTTTAACAAATTTTTTATACCTTGGATTAAATTATTAAAGTTTAAGTAAGGCTCCCAATTGTTTTGAAAATAAAATATAGCCTTTGTTACTCAGGGATCGTGTAGCTTTTCAACAGAGAAATATTTTTTTAAATCGGTTCAATAGTTTCGGAGCCTATTCGATGCAAACAAACAAACAATCAAATCTTTCCTCTTTATAATAGGTATTAGTATAGATAGATTCTTTCAGTAAAAAAATTGCTTATCAGGAGCACATTCTTTAATTATTTTGGTTCAACTGTACTATGATTCTTAAGATACAGAGCGATACGGAAATATCCATTAATATTTCGATACATCTTGATACATCTTAATACATCTAAATACATTTCCGTATATATCTTTTCGATGAGGATGTTCAAATAAGTTTTAAGTTTCAAGCTGTCTACTGTCACATCAGCAGCTCGCACTGTGTAACCTATCCTCAAGTGATGACAAGACTTTAGATACGTGTATCCATCTGGATACACGTATAGTCCTGGCTGACCTTGACTTTTATATTATCTATAAAAGTCAAGGTCAGCCAGGAACAGAGGACTTTTATTTTCCTACCCGACTCAACTTGATTAATGGCTCTTACGACATGGTATGCAGGGGAAGTGAAAGTAGGTAATATAAGCATGTTTGTTGCTTTTCCACAATTAAAATTGAAGCTTAAATGATTAGAAAGTAAATTAGAAAAATCTAGTTAAACCATTTACACTATTTTCCTATAGGAATGAGTTATTTTCCTTCGGTAAAAAGTAATGTAATGAAATGCAATAGTTCGAATAACTAAGCGGCGAGTGATTAGTGACTATCCTTTGGCAATAAAAATATAATCCTCGTTTCGGCGTGATGACGGCCTCCTCGTAGCCTAGTTAGTAGTACGTCTGCCTTCGAAGCACAAGGTCGCGGGTTCGAATCCCGAACAGGGCAAACATTCGTGTGATGAACACTTGTGTTTGTCTTGTGTCTGGATGTTGTATATTTATATATGTATGTATATGAGCTGTCTGACACCCATAGCACAGGCTCTGCCTAGTTTGAGGTCACATATTTATTTATTTATTTGTGATTATTCCTTAGAATAACAAGTAACATAATGTTTATATTTATAGGGTGCCCTTTCCAAACACAAACAAAAATAACTAGTGCGAGGTCATGCATAACTATTAAATTATTCAGGAGCTGGTATGGTTAGTAGCTGTTATTGGACTAAGAAAGTTTTTAGTTCTTTAGGTAGGTAGACCAGTTTCGATTCCCTGTTAACTGGTTGACGGTTCCTGGATTATGTTCTTTCTGAATAAAAAAAAAATATATTTTTTCCTATAGGAATACGTAACTTCCAAACTAAAAAAACTATTTCGTTTAAGTTATAAAAAATATATTTACCTCCTCTTATAACCGTGTGATGAGTAATTTAGTTTGCCTTGTATCTGGATGTTCTAGGTATATTTCTGTCATTTTAATTAAACAAACAGACATATAGAAAAGTTTTTTTTCCTCATTATACGGATTTTTTTTCATAGGAAAGTTGATCAGATCCGTAGACTTAGCATGTCTCAGTATTTTCTAAGCTGTCTCATACAAACACCCTATATAATGTCCTAACTAACTAGTTAAATTTATTGTAACCTAAGTTTCTGAGGGAGATCCGACATTTTGGGTTTCTTGGGTAGGTGTACATAACAAATACAATTTAAACTTGGAATTACCATCCAAGTTTCAACGACAATTTAGTTTCCATAACATGCCTCAAATCCTCCTTCCCCCTCCTTCCTTGAGGGAGATCCTTGGGGGAGGCCTTTGTCCAGCAGTGGACGATTTTTTCCAATTTTCCCGTAGGAACAGTAAAATTTTTGCCGTTGTGTCGTTCCAGGGACGAAATGTCGAATCCATTCCAAATTTTATCCAAATCGTTTAAACAGACTTTTTATGTAAAATTACTATTAAAATAATAGTTTGACATTCACTACTTATAAAATAATAGTTCTCAATATTACTTCTTAGCCATTTCTTGGCTTTGATAGGCAGGTAGCAAAAGTCATCCTTCAGCCGCCAACATGTTAAATAAGGATAATTTTGAGCATTCACAAGTTAATACTATTCTGCTTATTTATTATATACAATGATAAATTTTTAGAATGAGTCAGCCACCCCTTGCACTCAAAATTGCTAGAACTTTCAATGTTGCACTATTATTTTATTGCTAGTCTATTATTGTAAGGTGGGTTCCTTTATGAATTTTAAAGCGCGTTTCATCATTTTGAAAGTGGCTTTATATGTATCCTTTTTTGGGAACGAACAGCATATGCCCCTAATTGGCTCATCCATCATCACATAACATTGTTTAAGAGCTATGTTCGGTACCAGTCTACACAAAAGATTTAGAATCCTAATGAGATATTCACTTATTTCACTTCCATTCATAGGAACCAGTAGGCCTACTCCGACGCGGCATCGACACGGCCGTGTCGTTGTCAGGAGGAATTCCCTCTGAGGGACGAAGAGGAGCTGAAAGAGGGTCATAGAAGAGCACCGAAGATAGCAGTGAGAGTGAAAACATAGACAATCTCATTGACCTCGCTGTTTTTTCTTACTCCATAGACGTAAACTTATTGTCAATCGTCAAAAAATATAAAAATATCGTATTGAAGCAATAATTGATGGAATGATTCAATTATTAGACAAACCATACTGCTCTATCCCTTGAAAGTGTATTATAAAGTATATTTATAATGTATTGTGTCCTAAGGAAGTGAGGAAGATTTTCCGCTGTTGTTTAATGCTACACGTGATAAAAAAGGAACCCTGCTGCCCATATCTGGCATAGTATCAGTATTTCATAAGCACCTTTCAGAATATTTAAGTACACATAATGAACTTTCTTTTTCAAGTCCGGTGAAGCTTGAATGTTCGTACCATTTCGACACAAGACCTTAGGTCAATAAAAAAAAAAGTACTTTCTTTTTAAATAACTCCTAACTTTTTAGAAATCAGATATTAAAGTAGGTAAATTTTGTGTGTAGGTTAGGTAGGTACCAGTTATGTTTTTTTAAACAGAATCTGACCTTAACCGACCAAGGGAATAAATTAAATTTTTTATACACGTAAAATCAAGGTATATGATTGCCTTTCGCAATTTCGCAAGTTCGCAAAAGGGCAGATTCTCAAAAAGACAGATTCTCATAAGGACAGATGCTCATAAAGACGGAAATATCTGTATATAGCCTGACCAAAGAAATAAGAAACCTCGCCATATTGCGGAATTTCAATGGAACTAATATAATAATAGAAATTGTTGCCATAAACATAAAAATATACACGTGGCGCCCCCCGAGTAGCTTTCTTATTTCTTGGGTCAGGCTTTGCCTACCTTTACATACTAAATCAGATTAAGAACAAAACAAGAACAAGTGTAATGTTGAATAGTATATAATATTATACCAGTTATAATTTTAACAAGTAAATAGATACAACAACAATAATCTTGTACAAAAAGACCGCCCTGTTTCAGTGTTAAGATTAGTATTTTAAATGAGATTATATGTATAGTAAAGTAACAGATTTTTTTCTATTTCTCATGATACGAATATTATCTAATAGATTATCTATTCAATATAATTACCACCACCAGACACCACATAAAACGTTGCTTTATGCGATGTACATGTCTTTTGAAAGTACTTCGATAAAAGTTTAACTTTTTTAAATAAAATCTGAAAAAAAAAGGATAGTATCAGATTAGATTGATGAGCAGACAAACTAAGCATGTCTGTTTACCATAATCACTGTACATACAAAATTTAAGAGCGAGGCACTTGTCCGTGGAGTAATCACCACCTCTCTCTGTCCATAGCCAGCTTCTTGACTTCCTGGTACGACATAACCTCAACTTTTTCCTTTACTTCATCTAAAAATGAACGTCTTAATCTTCTACGTCCTCTCCTGCCTGAAAATCATCTCTAAAGCTGCAAAGAGCGCAGATTTACCTCAATTCAATACTATTTCTTCCTGGCGCTTTTTTATTGTTGAAATATTTAACAAATAAATATTTAAATGTTATAAATAAATGTCATAAACATCATTTGACAGACAAGAGGCTGAAAAGAGTTCCACTATTCCTCTTTTAATATGGGAGAACCTCCGCCACAGATGATTAAAATCAGGGATCCTTTCAACAATTAGTGAAAGCCAGATCATGATTACACTTGAAATCTTGTTTAGTTTATTAAACAACTAGCTTTTTTAATTAATGCAGATTAGGCACATACTTTGGTTCAAATAACAGCGAATGACAGTTTATAATTATTAATATAAAAGAATAATAAAAAAAATGGTTTCAGTTTAATTTTGAATATGATGGACCCAATTCCAGAGCGGCCGTTAAAATGTCTAATTTTAATTAGGTGTCGCTAAACCACTTTGCAATTCTACGCAAACTGTCAAATTCAACTGACATTGCTAATTTTAATCTGACGTTCCTTATTTTAGGCAACCATAGACAATTAATTCAACTTAGCTTTAGTTGGCCAAACGCAATATGCATGCCATTTTTACGCGAAATATTCAAGTTCATGTTATGTTGAACACTTTGGATTTTGCAGCGTTCAAAAAGGGAGAGAATCGCGATGCGTGGGTTCAGTATGACTTGACCTGCTCTTGACTGTACTATTCCTGCTTATTTACTATATTTCAAGATGTACAGGAACCAGCACACGCGGCTGGACATTTGCTCAGTAATATTCGCCTTTACTGTTACCTACGTAATAACGGAGTTCCTAAGTTCAAAGTGTTCACCTACACGTGTTACTGTACTTCTACTTATTATGAATTGACACAAATAAAAACTTCCTTAAGGATTTTTTTACAAATTCTGATAATTTTTATTAATAAACATGATTAGGTTGTATGGCAAGGACAATTTGCCTTTCTCATAAAAATAACATCAAAAAACAACAACTTGAACTCAACTTAGACAATTTAGCAAGTCGCTTAAACCCCGTTAAATTTAGTTGGCCTGGCTCCGTAGAATAGCACTTGTGGATATAACCAACTTAAACTCGTTAAATTTTAGACATTTTAATTTTAAGTTATTTAGACGGTGGACGCGTGGAATTGAGACCATTGATACAATCTTCTTGTTGTCGTCGGGAGATACTTTCTTACGATATATTCCCAAATTAAACAGAACCATGTGTCTAAAACATAGATACGCAATTGACTCAAACTCTGAGTGTGTCTCTGCAGTCCTCTGAAATCTCCTGTCAGTGGCTGACAGGAGATTTGAGAGGGGGAGGACAAGGCCATGGACTAGTTTTTATATTTTTATATTTTTGAACCGGAAATCGACTGACAGAAGTTTGATGGAATTTATTCGATAATTCAGGCAAATTTTACAATAATACCTTTACTTTTTTAAACTTATATAAAACTTTGAACGGTACATTGACTTTTATGTCATTAATAAAATATTTGTCGCAACATTTAAGTCCATAACAAGATGATACAGAAATCCAACCTCCATATTGAAGATCTTATATATAATTTCTGTGTCATAGATTACGATATAGCATCAACTGGCAGACAACGTCATACAATATTTATTTACTTTCTGATACAAAAGCATAAATATTTAATTGATACTTTTAAGCCATAATTATAATTAAATTGCAATAATTGTTACACAAAAGTTTAATAATAATATAATCAAAAATAATCACAATATGAGAAGTTCATACTAAAAATAACAACAACTGAAAATAATGAAGCATTTCTAATGTCTTTGCTCAAAGCCTAAAGCGTTTGGAACTATATGAAATAATTTATTCATTTAACCATTATTGTACATAAAAAAGAATAGGACACAACAGGTACCGCAGTTTATATCCAAGGAAATGTGTTACAGCAGACCAAGGAAGCAAGAGAGAAGTAAACACAGAAAAGCGAAACAGATGTGCACAATATACTCGTATACGGCTTAAAATAACTGTTTGATAGTTTTATACAAGGACGACGTTAAAATTGTAATTGATTTGATACGTATTGTTTGTTTGCCTGTGAAAGAAAGACTGTGTAAAACCTTAGTTTAAATATATTTATATCACTAATTTAAAATGACAATGTATATTTGTTTCGTATAGCTTTGTTATTGTAATTAAAGTACGAGTATTAATAAATCACTCTCGTTAGTTTTATTTCATAAAGTCTACGAAGGGTATTTTCGAACTGTAATGAAAAAAAAAAATTTTTTTAATAGAATTCTCGAGACAGTTTATAAAGTAGGTAAAAATAGGCCAGGCCTTTTTCTTACGGATATATCTTTCAGAAAAATCATACTAAATAATATATATATATATTATTATAAAGTGGAAAGATTCGTATTTGTGTGTGTGTGTGTGCTTGCGTGTGTGTGTGTGCGTGTATGCTTGTAATGTATAAACTCAAAAACTACTGAACCGATTTCGAAAATTCTTTCACCATTGGAAAGCTACATTCACCCTTAGTAACATAGGCTACCTTTTACCCCGGGAAAATGCCTCATTTCCACGGAAAAGATGTAAATGCGGGCGGAGCCGCGGCGGAAAGCTAGTTCATTAATAATGATTAAGATCTTTAAGAGAAGTCACGTATATTCAGTTTAAATAGTTTCGAGTAAAATATTGCACGAAACCTAAATATTTTATGAGATATTAACATTTATAATGTCGTTAGTGGCACGGATTATGGCAGTTTTTAAGACTCATTTTCCTGCGGTCACGCTGCACATAATACTGGATTTTTTTATACAATATTCATTTTATACGTTAAATATATCCTCTATTTTCAAAAACAGTCATCACTTTTAAGTATTATTCATTTTTAAATTAAGTAGACTTATCTCTCGACACGGCTTATAGTGACAGTTTCGAAATCAGCTAAAATTTGCTAGGCCTTTTTCTTACAGATATATCTTCAAAACTACTTCATGAATTAGATCAAAATTTTAAAGAGATGTCACGTATATTTTTAAGTTTTAGTATCAAGTACAATATTACTTCAGACTTGAATAATTTTAAAGATATTAACATTATATGTCGATGGTGACACGGATTATAGTAGTTTGGTAGACTCGTTTTCCTTCGATCACGGTGCCAAAACTACAAAACTTTTAGATACAATTTTTGTTTACCACGTAAAATATATCCCGTATTTTTAATATCAGTCATTAGTTTTAGTATTATTCAAGTTTTTCAATGAAGGAGATGAATCTATCGACACAGCTTGTGAAGTCTGCAGAGACAGAGGTTGAAATTTGCGAGACCTTTTTTCTAACGGATATTATGAGAAGACGGCTTTATAAAAAGATCTCTTTTTTTGTAAACATGTGTCATATATCCTGTAGTTTTAGTATCAGTCATCAGTTTAAGGTAATATTATATATTTGAAGAGAAATCGGTCCCGACGACAAAGCCACGGCACCAATTTTGGTGCCGTGGGTTTGTCGTCCATTTTTTTTTAATTTAACTTCAAAATCAATTTGTCGATCGTGACATGAGACTTCAGAGGGGCAAAATTTGGGCGCGAAACAGAAAGAAGACCACCGGAAACCTCCTGAAATGTCGTTAAATAAGGACAGAAAAATGTATGACGTCAATATATCTCTGAAAGGTATAGTTTTTAAAACATTAAATCTCCACAGATTATCGAATCAACTGCTATAACTTTTACACAACCACCCATCAACATATGACTAGAAGCAATGTTTCAGTGTAATAGTGTTATTGTGTCATTTTATATCGTCATGTCTTTTAGTGCATACTCCTTAGCAATGTTCGCTTTGGTCAGAGGGTGCGTGTCAAAGTTTATTTCAGAAAATGACATTGGCATGTTTACAAAAAAGAAACCTCAGTAGACCTCTTGAAATCCTCAATGGCCCTCAGTTACCTCACAACTGGACCTCTCCCTCCGACAAACCTCTTGACAACGACACGGCCGTGTCGATGAACGCCTCGGAGTAGGCCTACAGCCCTTTGACGAAATCTACCCCTTGCTTGGTATTTATCAAAATGTAATTTTTAATTTCGAAAATTATTTTTTAAACCTTACTTTGAATTAAAAATAATTATTCTAATGTTCAATACGAAATCATTGTCATTAAAAAAATAATTCAATGTTTTATATTTTATGTTACTTTTTTTTGTCTACTTTTGGCCAAATAAAATTAAATCTTTTCATTATTATTATTACCGACGGCCGGTGGGCCAAAAAGGTTCTTGAAAGACGTAGCGTGGGCAGGCCCCCCACATGGTGGACCTAGACGATCTGGTGAGGGTCGCGGGAAGCCGCTGGATGCGGGCAGCGCAGGACCGATCATAGATATCTTCATGGATATCTTTGGGGGAGGCCTTTGTCCAGCAGTGGGCGTCTACAGGCTGAAATTATAATGATGATGATTATTATTATACTTTATATGGAGTAAAAGCTTGACAGTGGCACACATTTTACATACATACTAACTAGTGTATATTTGTAGTTTTACTAACATTTTTTTAAGAATTCTTGTATTTACTAATATTTATGGATGTAAATCCGAAATAAATTTATATAATAATAATAAAAATAATTTTACTACTGCCATAGGAGAAAAATGAATATTAAAATTTGAGGTAAACTGAGTTTGAATTAAACTTTTGCTTTTCTACTGAATATAAGTTTGCGCTCTGCATTTTAGAACTCCCTCGTATATATTTTCTCTCTTGTCGTAAAATATCGGTAATTGGATGATAAAATTCATGACAAGTATAGATAAAACACACACACCGTAGACAGCTGTGCAGTCATTTCAGGCAAATAGCTTTTTGTGCCAGAATTTGGATTGAAATTCTATGAAGTTTAGCGGGGTTAATATAGTATTACCATTTGCCATATTAAAAAAAAAAAATTATAGTTTAGAACTGATATTATGTTCAAACATTTCAGCGATCAATTTGTATAAAAAAACACGGTAACAGATGTAGCCAATGGACGATCTGGTGAGGGTTGTGTCTGGATGTTATATATTTATATTATATGTATAAGTATATGATTATGTATAGAATAGAATATAGCTATAATAGATATAATATATCAGCTGTCTGATACCCATAGTACAGGCGGTTTAAGGACCGAACTCCGACAAGACTCTACTCCGACAAGACACTACTCCGACAAGTTCGGTAGGTTAGGTTAGGTTAGTTTTTATGTGTTGTCGGAGTAGAGTCTGTTGGAGTTCGGTTTTGGATTCAAAAATTTATAACACATATTTTATAACACTATTTCAGAAGAACTTCTTTTAAATACAATTGTCCGTTTTCTAGGACATGTTTAATGCTGTTATAAGTTTTACTGCCGCCTTGAGCTGCTCTGAACGTCGGCATATATGAATTGTTCAGGCCCTACGGTTTACGACTCACCCTTCTGTACAAGTGGCTATTATACAAGTTTGTTTAGTTGCAGCCGGGGTGTCCATAAATAGGACATTTTATAGGCTTTTATCAACTCACCCTTTTGAACCCCCGGCGAAAAAGTGGGGTATTATAAGTTTGACTTGTGTGTCTGTCTGTCTGTGGCATCGTAGCTCCTAAACGGATACGCCGATTTTTTTTCCAAGGTGTCACAATCGAGAGTGTTCTTATCTTAGTTATGATCCAAGAAAATATCTTCAGCCATTTGAAGATTATCAGCTCTTTTCTAGTTGTTGAAAGGATCAAGTTACGGTTTTGTGGCGGGGGTTACCGGTTATTACAATTTATAATTTAATGTTATCTTATTATTATTAACGCCTAATGCTTGTTTTTCTCAATTTAGAGACATCAACGTGTAAACATTTGAGAATTGATATCCTAACCCGAATTTTAAAATAGAAGCTTTTAACGGTGTAAGGTTAGGTCACACAAAATTTCTGGGCTCAGTACAGTTTGCGTTAAAGATTGAATACTGTTTTGATGTAGTATATACGAGTAAGCAGAACAAAATAAAGATACTTTTTTTTTAATTGACCTATGTGTCGAAAAAGTACGACCAATCAAGCTATACGTAATTTATTTGAACACTAGCTTTTCGCCCCGTGGCTCCGCCCACGCGAAAAGTTTTCCCCGTGAGAATGAGGGATTTTCCTGCAGTAAAAGGTAGCCTCTGTGCTATTCTGATGTATAAGCTGTTGTAAAATTTCATTAAAATCCATTTAGTAGTTTTTTTCGTGACAGCGTAACAAACATTCATACATCCATTCATAATACATACGAGTACATCTATCCATCCATCCTGACAAACTTTGGCGTTTTATAATAAAATCAAATCAAATCAAATCATTTCTTCATCATAAAGTATAACATTACAGTACAAAAAGGACCAAATCGTTATACAGCGTCATAAATCGTAATAAAGTCAACAGTTATGAAAGATTTTACACGAAACAATAATATTAATAATATTAATATTAATAGGATATCAGCGAATCAAAAGTAATTCTACAGACATCATCCTGTTTTTGTACTTCCTATATCCGCGATGAAATAGAGGAACTAGTTTTATCTCGCTCGCATCAACTAGCAGTCGTAACTTCCTTTTGTTAGTAAACTCCATGTTACCAGGGGAGAAATGGACCAGGAAACTATGAGATGTGAGAGGGACAAACGAGGCCTTGAATGAAAAATTTGAATGTTTCAGTATTTTCTAAGCCGTCACTTAGGTATATCTAGATTCGCGTGTTTATAGTTTTTCCCTTGGGAATGAGGAATTTTCCCGCGGTAAAAGGTATCCTATGTTCTTCCGCAAGGTCTATTCTATATTTGTGTCATGTAGCTTCTCAACTGTGAACAAATTTTTGAAATTGGTTCAGTAGTTTCGGAGACTATTCAATGCAAACAAACAAACAATCAAACTTTTCCTCTTTATAATATTAGTATAGATTATTCAGATCAAATTCTAATAATTCTTACCTCATATATTATTATATTTGCATATCGAATGCATTCATCAAATATGCATGCAATAAGCAATAGCCTCGTCTCGATATGCAGGCAAAGGGCAGGTATATAGGCATTATTCTCCCATCACAAAGGAACTGCATATATACATGTATATCTACGTAGGTAGATATACTCTCATCAAGGTTCCTTTGTCTATTTATGTCAAACCCGCCCTGTTTCCAATAGTATCTATTATACACGTATTGTAAAGTAAGTTTTCTTTGTATTCTAAGTGGAACATAGGGCTATTTAAAAGAGGTATTTACTTTAATTATCTAGAATTCAAATTACTTACGACTAAAACATGTACAAGTTGAAAATGTCTAAAACAAAAATGTCCGACGTTCAGAAAGTCTTACTTACTTAAAATGTCTAAATTAATAAAAACTCGGGGCTACCACGAACTGGGGTAAACAAACATACCTTTGTCAACTGCGCTAACCACCGAGAGTGTGTTAATTTCTTCGCAGATGTGTCCCAAACTTTTTATTTCGCCGAAAAGACATTTATTTTATTTCAATTTGGCGCATAGTACCTACCTATGTAAAATGCAAACTATTTACTGATTAAATGACATAAAAAATACATAATTTGTTTAACATCTAGGCCAAAATAACATATAATTTGATTTAATAAATACACCACCAGTTGAAAATAACAGCTGACGATTGAGTCCGTAGCAGTAGATCGTTGCTACGCTCCGTAGAAGTAAGCTACGCCGTAGCAATATCTACGAGAATGGCATTTTCGAGAGTTAAGTGTCGCAGAGAGTCAGTTACCAAATAAATAATATTATTATAACTATTAAGATTTAAAACGGGATATTTATTTGTTATGTAAACAACCCTAAAAGTTTTAAGTTAAAGTTTTAAAAAGTAAATAATATTATTATTTACTAGGTATTTTGTGTAGTAAAGAATGTACCTAAAGCTGTTTATTATTCAGTTAGGGTATAAGATTTTCAACCCAATACTTTAAAAATATGTGAGTTGTAAGTTGTAAGATTAGTAGTAACAAAAATTTTATCGACAGCGACCACCGACCGCAAGCAAAATTAATAAAATACTGCTGCTAAATAATAGTTTTTCTTACGAATAGAAAGTGCCATACGAATCCTCAGTACCGTTTCTACTTATAAATAAGATCCTTACCCCTTTTAAAAAAGTGAATGAACAAAGATTTACTCGATTGAGAGCCGGGATAAAAAGATAAAAGCGTAGGATGAAAGGAATGACGTTAAATGGATGCGTGAATGTAACAGAATCCTTATTTATGCCTACACTTTAATTTATTTTTTAAATAAAACACTGTAGAAGTGCTTTTGTCTTTTGTTATGTTTAACACGCTTTTATTAGCTGCACTTGTAACTATGTATGTAAGAAAATCTTGGAATCTTAATTTGACCCACTTCCCGGTCTTCGAATAGGATGAAATTTTGCACACGCTCTGAGTTCTGATGACAATACATGACTAGCTAAGAAATGTCATTACAAATCCAATATGGTGGCCTCCCCAAGATGGCGGACTGGCTGTTTGAAATCCACTCCCATGATATGGGTATCAAATAAAGGGTTTACTGTTAGGAATACAAAAAATAGTCATGTGACTTCAATCCAATATGGCGGACGTCCAAGATGGCGGACAGGAAGCGTGTTTTTTCAAACTTGTAGTTTCTAGCAAAGACGTTAAAGAATAATAGCCGGACAGATTGTCATTAATAAAGAATTTAAGTATAACAATGGCGTCGCTTTTAAGATGTGTGCAAATATTGAGTATTGCGATCGGCACAATGTAGTGCGAGTGTGTGCGTGGGTTGTGTATATGTACGTACATTATACAACGCCAGTTGGCACATTATGGGATTACCGGCCCTTGGCTTCAATTCGCCTGATATTTCGGTTTCATTTCATGTGTTCTTTTTTTTCGACAGAAGAATTAAGTGAAAAAGGACTTTGATATTTATTTATCATATCTTATTTTAATTAGTCTTTTGTGTCCCACTGCTGGGCAGAGGCCTCTCTCCGCTCTCTCCACGACTCTCTTTCCCGTGCCTCTTTCTGGCATGCCTGATACCTTTCATAAAATTATAAGTTATTAATACCTTTTATAAAATTATTTATGTACTTACCGTGTGAGCAATTAAACACATTTACTTTCAAAACCATTTTAGTTGATTAATCATAAAAGCAAATAAATATATGTATAATACAAAACAAGTACTACATTATCATTCATTCATACTACAAATGATAAAGTGCTTATAAAAGCACATTTTATTGTTTTCTTGGATAAATCTATTATTTTATTATTTTTTTGAGCATCTAATAAAAAATATTGTACTCGTCATAACATTTTATACTATTAATAAATTAAGGATAAACTTCGTTTTAGCCTGAAATATTTTTTATTTTATTTCCTTGACAGTATAAGTAATTGTTTCAACTGCAAACAAGAATCAAAAGATAATTTTATTTGGCGATTTTAATATGTGCATTTAATGCAATACATTTTTCAACTAAAGTGGAAAGAAACCAAATTATAGACTTCTATAATTCCCCTGCATAACCACAAATCCAGTTCAAAAACTAGTCAGTTAGCAGATATTACTAAATTACTTGCACCTGACACGATTCCCACTTTTGTTTTTAGTTAGAAGGCATTTGTATACGAAGCTTTAGTAAACATAGACCACACTGCACTGATAATTTTATAATCTATTTTTTCTACAAATTAAACCCTTCCTTATCAGTTCAACCGTACAGTTAGCTCATAATACTAAACATACTAATAACAACTTATTAAAATAAAAATATATTAAATTGCTTCGTTAATTATAATACTGAGAGGTAGACCATCGGTGGCCCAGTGGTTAAAGCCGTTGGATTCCATTTAGAAGTCCATGGGTTCAAGCACGTACGAATGTGTTTTCGATTTTCGAAACTATAGGAACGTTTATTCGACCGCTTCAGGAAAACATTGTGAGGAAACCTGCACATACCTGAGTGCCAAGTGCGAGTTTTTTACTCACGAAACGCGCTCGATAACTACAACGTAAACGAGCATTTAGTATGGAGAAATTTTAGTGCAGCGAACTGTCCGCAGATGGCGTAGTTTCAATTCCATACAAAATCGCGTTTACGCTCTCGCTATCGAGCGCGTTTACTTTGGTTGCAAAACTCGCACTCGGCACTCTGCAAAGTACGAGTAATTTAAAGGTTGTGTGTGAAGTTGACCAATCCCGCACTAGGCCAGCGTGCTCTATAAGGCCTATTTACCCCAATTTTATGGCAGGCTCAAGGCCCTCAGTGTGGGCATGAGCTGTTATCGAAAGTAGAGCAAATGTGTGATTATGCGTGAATGGCAAAAAGCTCCAAATCATTATTTTAATATACCTTTGTTTTCAAACTAATTTTCGTGGTCATTATATAATATATAGCACTTCGTCCGAGTCCAAAGATGATGACCATTAAGATGATTGAGTGACCCTCAAAACTTTCGCCCGAAGACCTGGGCTGTTACTCTGTAATTCGATACACGAAGCAACGACAATCGAATTGGCTTCGTTTCGGATTTTGCTTACTCTGAACCACTTTCGATCGACCTTCGAATTTTCGAAACGAAGTTCGTTGTCCGTGATTCGCAAAACGCTACCGCGAAACCTCAAACGACAGTATAAGCTGCGGAGTTTGACATCATTTTGATCGGAATATAACCTCAAATTATACGATACCAACTGAGCTATCGTTTGTGTTTCGTTTTCAGTTCGCAAATGGTTCGGAGCTAAATTATAATAAAATTAGTAGATATCTATTTATTAAAAAAGCTCTATTATATACATAAAGGCTGAATTAGAGCCTAGAGAGCTGTCCGAAAGGGGATATTCAATTAAAAGCATAATTAAAACAGGAAAAGAAACAATGCAAATGGAGTACTTATCGCTTTGAGCGATTTCATCCGCGCAACATTTAGGCAAGATTATGGGAAAGAAAAGGCGGCTGTGTAATAAAATACTAGTGGATAGAAGCTATTAAATTATAATGAATACTAATAACGCATAAATATGAAAATAGGTATACATTAATAAAACAATTTGAAGAATAAGTATACATTTATTATCAAATTATTGTACTTACAAATTACAAAGTACTAAAAAGTTCAAGGATTTACTTTTATCCTCTGGATATATACACAACCCAAATGAAATCTACATTATCAGTTCAAAAATTTTGCTGTGTTCTGTGGAGAAGAACTTAAATAAATTCAAGTACTGCACTTTAAATGTAACTCCAAAACAGCTGCAGCAACTGCGTCTGTCTTTATTTTTCCATCGCTCTTCTAAGTCTCACAATCTCTGCTTTTTTCCCCTTTCCTTTTGATAGGTTTTTTCTTATGTTCTCTTGAATCCTTCTCTTGTAATCTATGGATAAATAAGTATTATATTATATTCATTATGTTTCAATTTTCATTTTCAACCTACGGATAAATAAATACTTAAGTATATTCATTGATTATGTGTTAAACTTTAAAATAAATCTAAAAATAAAAATGTTACCTTTTGTCACTGCTTATTTTGTATTCACAACCACCCATCCCGTTTAATAAGGTGATCTCAGGTGGTCAGACTACAATTGCTTGCCCGAGCCTTCCCTTCCATATTCCGTAGAAGGCGACCACAGGCCAAGTATTCATGCTCCTGCATGAAATCCATATACTTAACAAGATTTCATTCGGTAGTACTTAGCTAGCAGAGCAGAGACATTCTACGAAAAATAAATAAACCTCTTTTACTGTTTACATATTATGAAATAGATAGTGACTAAATTATTATTAAAGATTTATACATACTTACTTTCAAATAACATAGCTAATCGTTATATTAAACTATAATTTTATTATAAATAATTCAATTCAATTTCGTAAATAAAAACAAAGTGCTCTGAGAGAACAGCTGCTTTTTTTTTCATTTTGACAAAGTATATTTCAACATAATGCCACTAAGAAATAATTATTCAAAAAATAACTATAAAAAGAGGTTTTGGCTTCATCAAGATAAGGAAAAGGTTAGGTAATTACATAAATTCAAGTTATTTGTTATTTATTTCACATATTTCTTATTAAATTGCAAATTTAACGAAAAATCGATATTTGTAAAACATAATTTGTAGAAGGGCATCACTAATTTCTTTAATTCGTTCATTCAGTTCATTCACGATATCAATCCGTCGGTGTCTAAGGATTCGAAGAACGGCCGTCGCTTTTCCGAAACGTTTCGCGGTAGGTCATGCCATCGATGATCGGACGAATTGCGTGAACGGATCGAACATCGGTGACGTTTTTCCCGGTAGATCTCCGTTCGGTAATTTTACGAAGAGGCCAGAGGCAGCAAAAAGTAAGGTCGGGTATAAACATTGAAGAATTACGTAGGTAGGTACAAATTCTAGAGAAGACACCTTGAATACATTCTATGCGCCAACATGGCGGCAGCGGGGGGCGGGCGGAGTGCGCGGGGGGGAGAAAAACAAATGACAAGCGATACAGAAATTGGAGATCGCGACCTCCAATTCATATTACTACTAGTTTTTCGCTGCGGCTCCGCCCGTGTTAAGAGTTTTTCCCGTGGGAGTGAAGCATTTTCTCGCTGTTAAAGATAAAGCCTTATATTACTTAGGGTGAATGTAGCTTTCTAATGGTGAAAGAATTTTTGAAATCGCTTCAGTAGTTTTTAAGTTTATTTCTTACAAACATACACACAAATACAAATTTTTCCTCTTTAAAATACGAGTCTTAGTACCTATAATGAGGAACAACCTCCGTGGTCGAGTGGGCAAAAGCTCGTCTGGCGTTACGGAGGTTCCGGGTTCGAATCCCGGTGGGGACTCGTCGAACAAATATCACTTTGTAAGACTTTCCCCAGTTTGGTTAGGACATTGCAGGCTGAATCACCTGCGTGTCCGAAACGAAAAATGATTCCGTGCTTCGGAAGGTACGTAAAGCCGTTGGTCTGGCTACTATCTACGGATGTAGTCGTTATAGGAGCCATGTCGGAAGCCTAAGGCGGCTCAACAATTTCAACACCAGGGTTTGTGAGATAGGTTAACCTCGAAACCCACTCGATAAGTAAGTAGTAAGTATTATGAGTGCGATTTGCGGGTATCGTTTCTATGTACGCTAGTCCAAGAGTAGATCAATGGGTATGAAGCACCTTTTTCTGAAAGGGTATTCGGAATTTTCCGTCGAGGGTATGAATGGGACGTGACGGGTAAAATCGGGACTCACAAAAACCCCTCTGTTTTGTTGTGCGAAATTTCAGGGTTCCGTGCCGAAAGAGGATCACTACATGTCACTCGTCTGTTTAAGTTAATAATAAATAAATGAAAAGCAAGTTTATCTCTAAACTAAAAACTTTTAAAAAGTAATGAACGCTTAGCGTAATGATAGTGTAGCGCGCAGATTTTCCTAGTTCTTTGAAGAAACCACTTAATAACTGTTAAAACATTATTATATAAATATATAATATATTATTATTATTGATATACTGCAAATGTTTTTATCAGCCACTTATCAATTCAAATTATTTTTCTCATGAAGTACTTTATAACTTTAGCATTTTTCATAAATAAAATAATCCGTTAAACCAATCACAAAACATGTTATCAATTATTTCTTTTATTTTCTCTCTATAATATTAATCTAACTTTTGGAAAAGCAAACCGTTCTCCTTCAGAAGTCCGATAAAAAATTATATGTCAATTTTACGACTGAAAAATAAAGCACAATGCCTTATACACCATGAAATTTAACTGGCTGGATTATAATGAGTCGGTATGAAGAGGTCAAATTAAAACGGGTATCAAATTATGAGTTTCATTTAAAATGCATATGACATGTTCTTTTAACTCGCACTTGATCTGTCTCTATTTAAAACGCTTCTATCTCGTGGTGTATGTAGCTTATGTACCACCATACACCTTAAATCCTCAGTCAACAGTTTATGCCGCGGAAAAATATCTCGTTACTACGGGAAACTCTGAAAGGAAAAGTCAAAAAACAAAGCGGGCGGAGCCGCGGCTGAACAGTTAGTAATATAATAATTGTCAACTCACTAATTATACCTCATAAGTATTATACTTTTTCATATTACCTATACTTTGTCTCAAAGTACTTATAGAACATAATTGTTATACACATAGCATATAGAAGCTACGAGATTGGAATGTTAAGTAAGTACCTACGTCAATATCATGTGCCCGTAAAATTACGTGCCGTATGTACCTATAAGTACGTTACGTACGATATAATATATCACACACACGATATAACATACATATTATGTACGTGGATCTACGTGAGAAACGTGTACAAATACGTGATCATTCACGGGGTGCTTTTGAGACGGAATATTCGGTATATTTCAAATGAATCTCGGCGAATTATTTTGTACATTTGAAGGAAATCGAGCGGCGTCGTACTATGATCTTGTATTTTATACAACTTCATAGTAAGGTACTCTCTCTTTTCTCGATTTTTGCTCTAATAGCGTCATTCTTTTCCCGAGGTAAAAGAGTCCATCAAATTAGTTTAACAGTCAACCCTGCAAAGGCGAGAGTTGAGCTTTTGGCGGAATAGTGTCTCCCTCCCTAACCCATTTGTCCCGATAGCTGAGGGTCTCCCCCCTGGTTATGAACAGCCATGGCCTATCTGGAAATCCCTCAACAGACTCCGGACCCAGGTGGGTCGGACTAGGAATAGCTTATACCGATGGGGTTTCATAGGTGACTCTAACTTGGATTGCTGGTCTCTCTGGATCTGGATTGGTATGGTTCCCCAGAAAATGGACCATCTCATTAGCTGCCCATCTTGTCCTGTCACCTGCACGCGAGAGGACTTGATGAAGGCTACTGACGACGCTATTCGTGTGGCTGGTTTTTGGGCCGAGACTGTCTGAGTTTGCTGTCGACTCGAAAAGAAGAAGTTTTACTCAAAATCTGAATAATCTGCATCTGTCCTAACAAAACTAGGAAAAGTCTCACAATGTGATATTCCACGTGGGCCCAGCGGGAATCAAACCTCCCACCTCCGTAATTGAAGCGAGCTTAGCCGCCTGAGCTGTTTTTTATTGAAGCTAGCTTTCCATCCCGCGACTCCACCTGCGTTAACAGTTTTTCCCGTGGGAAAGGTAGCCTATGAGATGAGTTATTCCGATGTATAAGCTATATTATTATACTATTGTAAAGTTTCATTAAAATACATTCAGTAGTTCTTGCGTGAAAGAGTAACAAACATCCATCCTCACAAACTTTCGTGTTTATATATTAGTAGAATTATTTAAATGTTTAATTAAAATCCATTCAGCAGTTCTTGTGTGAAAAAGTAACAGACACCCATTCATCCATCTCTTTCATCTCTTAGGATTGTCTATAACAGCTTTCATGTATTCCGTGCAATAACAAACTTCATACGCACCCAAATCAGTTAACGTTTGAACGTGGAGAATTGTACTCGAATAAGTACGTATCGATTTCATTACCAACTCTTGTTCGTTTATTTGCTAAATACGATTAGATCGCTGTGAGATTGCTGGTTTAGATTGAATATAAATGAAATTATACCGGCCTGTATCGTGGTAAATAAGAATACAAATGTTTGTTTGATGCTTTCGCGCTTAGTACACATTATTTACATACCCATTTAAAATTATCTAGTAAAGACCCGTAAATGTGCAAAATAATAAGTATACAGTAGGTAAATGAAACAATATTTCGGGATATTGGAGCACTTATTCTAATACCTCAGTAAAAAAATATGTTCCCATGGGAGAGGTCTTAAAACAATCAAGGATGCAGTCTCACAAACGCAAACTTAGGTTAGGGGTTTGATATATTAATCGAATTGTATAAAATAATAATTTGTAAAAATATTTTGAAAATATATACAACGCCTGTGGAGTTCTTCCGGCGAGTTCTTCTCCACAGAAGACAGCCAAATCGTGAAACGTTTCGAAAAGTGATTTGTTAAATCTTACTTCGAATCACTTTTTAAATTTTGATATTTTTTTAATTTAGGTTTGATGTGAAATTGAAAAGTACCAGGAGTACATAGATTGAAAAAGCTTGTAGGTACTGTGAAGTTTGCATCAGTGCGTTTGCAAACTCCTTTTAAATGTAACTGGCGCTTATGCCGGTATTCTAGAAAAACGATTTGATTTTAAGTTAGGAATTGTCTCGCAATAAAAAAACAAGAATATGGTCTTTTCTTCTTCATCATCATCGTGGTAGTGGTGGGGACATCAGATAATAAGCAGCTCTGCCGCTTCTTTCTTCTCGCTTCGCCTCTGTGCGAGAGGCACTAAATCGAACACAAGCCTCCACCAAGTCGCGCCCTAAGGGTGGAGGCTGATCCCTAGCTGAATGAAATACGGATATAGGGAAAACAATCACACGTTTATTATATTAGTAATACGAAATATTTTACATTTGCTTTTTGAAGCATGAAAATGGCGTCCGGCTCGTAGCGCGGGCTACGGCCATCTCTCAAACATCAACCAAATTCAAACTATTACTTTACATCTTTATAAAGCCTCAAACGCAAAAAGAGGCTGCCAGCATGAAACGGCGTGCATGAAGGACACATGCACACCACAATAGAGCTTAGTGTAGGGTTGTTGACACCTTGTTGTTTTTTTTTCAATGATGTCTTAACAACAAATAGCTTAGGGTTTTTCTTTAAAAAAAAAACGATTAGTATGTTGCTGACGTTCCGGAATGCTGTACTTTGATGCGGTGTACGCGTCAATTCGTCGAGATTTACCTTAATTGTATAATGAAGATCTAAGATTCGCGCATTCCCTGATTTTTGTTAAATTAACTTAGGTTGAAATATTTAAGTGTTAGTTAGGACGCGTGCGCCCTGTGTTTGATTGTTCGTTTGTCGTTGTTGGGTGTTGTTGCTTGCGTGTCCTGGTTTGGAATATTGATTATTATTTATATTTTTAAAGCGAATTAAATTAATTCTTGGACGCTGGTTTCAACTTCTGATTTGACAGGTTGACTGTTACTGATTCTGTGACGCTGTTAGGATTAGAGTCTATTGGCTTATAGCCACGATGTTTGGTAGTCCAACCTGATCAATGATGCGACTGTCTTTTGGGACAGGTTTTGGCATTCGTTTCTTGTGTAATGGTCTGGTTTGCTTGCTTGCATTGCACCAGGAAGCTGTTAGCAACAGACTTTGTTGACAGGTTGTTATTTTAAGTGTTTATTTTGCCCTGTCCACTTTTAGGTCATGAGATTAGGGTTGTCAACTGTGTTAAGCGAGACAATTCTTGTGACCGCGGGGGATGTGGAGTTTGCATCAGTGCGTTTGCAAACTCCTTTTAAATGTAACTGGCGCTTATGCCGGTATTCTAGAAAAACGATTTGATTTTAAGTTAGGAATTGTCTCGCATTAAAAAAAAAAGAATATTGTCATAACACTTACTAAGATGGTCTTGAAGTGACCAAAATTACTTGGAAGAAAAATATAAAATATATACGAAGAATTCCCTCTTTCATTATTAGGGAGTTCTTTAGTGTACCTAGTGTTGAGTTCATCTAAGCCGTCCTTCACAACCACACTACTTCCCGAACGGACTGTAAATCAACTGACATAGTAGACTAGGAATCCTCTTGGCATTTGAAATGTATTCCGAGAAATACACTATGAAATAAAACCCTATGCGGTGCGAATAGGATTCACAAACTAACTTTGTTTTATCGGTGATGCTGAGGGGCGAAAGCACTCTCGCCTCGCTTCGATAGAGCTTAGTATTATGTTATTTGATAGCTTGGAGTACTCGTACAGTTAGCGATGATATTGTAATGGACCTTTGGATAATAGTCACGGGCGTTGATTTTGTGTATACAGACCATGCAGTCAGTATCGATTATAGAATATCACAAATAAATATATATTTTTTACAGATTTTGACACCTTTCTTAACAAGTTTAGAGAACATATTTTAAAAAACACCATAATGCAGGTCTATTTAACTATTACGAAGCAAATTAAATTTCTTCCCATTCAAAATTTGACACTTTTTTATGCGTAAAATGGCAGATGTCTTTAGGTGAGGTTGGTCATTTTCTCAGATAGCCAATTTAGAGGAACGTCATATTCTTTGTACGTCATTTTCGAGGTTAGCCATCTTGTAGGTAGGTCAATTTCGTGAGACGACATTTTCTTTAAGTCACGTGTGTCTAAAGTGGTTTATTGCGATTGAGGAAGAAAAACAGTCGTTGGAAAATAACGGCACGTTTGAGTTAGTTGATGAGAAAGAAGCCAACAGTAGAAAATAAGAAAATAAGAAAACATTTCACAAAGTAACTTATGATTAATAAATTATTTAATATACACAGATTAACTTTAAAAGCTTAACATAAAATTGTAAAAGATCTTGCTAAAGATAGCTTTTAATGCCCCAATGACATCACAATTATGAACCAGCTATAACTGGGAACAAGAGACTACAAAAAATCTGCTCCGCCCCATATTTTCATCCATAAAAATAAAAAGGGAATCTCGGCGACAGAAGAGAAATAAATGAATTTCCATCCTTTGTTTAAACTAGAAGCTACATAGATATATTGTATGTTTACAAAAATGTAGTTTCTTTAGTGAGGTCAGAACTGCAGAATATAAAATAATATTTTTATATTATTTTGTACCTAAAAAGTGCAAAAAGGTAAAGCTACAAAGGTACTAAACACGAAAAGTTAAAACTAACTTTAGAAGGCAAAAATAAAAGAGAAAGCATCATAAAGTAAAAAGAGATTGATCACAACTAGCATTAATTGTAAATCAAATTGCAAGAAACATTCAAGAACATGTTGTAGGTAGATGTACTTAAGATTTTTTGTTCAAATGATAGCAAACCATTAGCAAACAAACAAAAAGCATTTATTTTCAAAAATAGTAACATTCTGTTCCTGGCCCCCAAACTAGGAATTCCTGTGCTGTGGGAAGCCAGCTCTTTTGTCTATTCAAAACAATACTATTTTAGGTACAGTTTTGCGTACTTAAATGATAATTCTATTATTATACTATTAAGATACAAAATAATAAGTGGGTAGAATAAGAAAAAGAAAACAAAACAGTGAGCGCCAACATTAGTACAAGCACGAGATGCATTTATGTACGTTGGAAAATATAGCTGATAGCTTTCCGCCGCGGCTCCGCCCGCGTTACCAGTTTTTCCCGTGGGAATGAGGAATTTTCCCGCGGTAAAAGGTAGTCTATGTTACTCAGAGTGAATGTATCTATCTAATGGTGAAAGAATTAGCAGTTTTTGAGTTTAATCATTACAAACATACACACACAAAAAAACAAATCTTTCCTGTATAAAATATTAGTATGAATAGTATGAATGAAGTATGGTAGTATGATATGATAAAGATACAAAATAGTAAGTGGGTAGACTGAGAAAAAAAAAGCAGTGAGCGCCAATATTAGTATAAGCAAGAGATGCATAGTATACGTTGGAAAATATAGCTGAAGAACGATAGTTGGACATTTTTTCTCAGAGATTGTCTTGAAGATGGCAGATTAACGTATTGATTTATTATTCTCTGCTAAGCCGATGTGGGTGGCTAATTACTATTGCTTCTGTCTCCTTGAAGATTAATCAAAGTAATCCTTAACATGACGCGTGTTATCGACAGGAGACAATGTGTAACTCCATCAATCACGTTCGTCAATCTATGTCAATATTATGTGTATTATGTATAGTATAAAATAATCCATACTAATATTATAAATGCGGAAGTGTGTTTGTTTGTTTGTTTGTCCTTCCTTCACGCCCTAGCAATCTATCGACTTGATTTTCGGAACAAAGTTAGGTGTTAGGTTAAAGTGAAAGGATGGAGAGTAACATAGGCTACTTTTTACTGCGGGAAAATACCTCATTCTCACGAGAAAATCTGCGCGGAAGCTAGTGTGAACATAAAAATTGGAAGATTATTTTATTGGTCTCTAATTTATCACTAATGAAATACAATAACTACGTCAACATGCTTTTAATTTTTATTATAATATATAATATACCTACCTACTACTTACTGTCCTTTATTTTACTTTTTTATTTTATATTGTAGAAATGGATAGATTTCTTCCTTTCTGGTTCAATATATATTCGAATCCCGACAACTAACAATATTAACAATCTTTTACACTTATTCCGTCTAATGTGAAATACCACAAGACATATTTTTATTGAGACATAACAATGTTTCATACGATATATATGTAATTTCGCCATAAGAATTATGGAAGCACTTGGACATCGTTAATTGCGTTATATTGCCCGGTTCTCGTTTTTCACGGCCTTTTCGATAATAACAAGTATTTATTATTGCTATCGTTTCTGATTATTATTTCGACGGCCATTGGGGCAGAAAGGTTCTTGAATGGCGACCGCGCGCCAGAAGAAGTAGTGTGGGCAGGCCCCCGACGAGGTGGACCGACGATCTGGTGAGGGTCGCGGGAAGCCGCTGGATGCGGGCAGCGCGGGACCGATCGTTGTGGAGATCCTTGGGGGTCTTTTGTCCAGCAGTGGACGTCTTTCGGCTGAGATGATGATGATGATGATTGTGGGTTAACCTACCTCACAAACCCTGGTGTTAGAATCATTGAGCCGCGGTAAGGCTTGTGACATGACTCGTATAAACGACTACATCCATAGTTAGTAACCCGGACAGCTTTACGTTCCTTTCTAAGCACGGAATCATCTTTCTTTTCTTCGCTTCTAGTTCATAGAAGGTTCTTGCAAAGAAGTTAGAAAAACAGTTAGAATAAATGGAGATATATCCCAAAAAGGATTCAACTGCTAGCAATTGTAAGAAGATTTGCCCGAAAAAGGGTTGCGTTTAAATTTATGACCCCCATTTCATCAAGAAAGCTATAAAAACCCGGATCTTATTGAAATTCACTCTCTGAAAGCATTGCTTTGGTCGGCTTTAGCGAGTCTCGTGACCTTTTCTGAACAAATATTTTACTACTTTTTCTAGAATCCTTCCCAATTGTAACAATGGATCCGATTCTACATAATTACGCTCTAACTTAAATTTAACAACCATGTTATGTCCCTTTCACGTTCTTAAGAACGGAAAGGGACAGGTGATTGCCAACCTACATTTAGACACGTCAAACATCGATTTTACGCGTAATTTAGCAGGAATTTAAAAACATCCCGACTAAATTAAGCTGAATTTGACAGCTGCGCTGCTTATTTTAAATATCACTCATTCAAAATATTTCTTTCATCTCCCATCCTTTTCGATTCCCATATGAATGAAAGAGACCAACAACTTCAATTTAGAGATTTTAGCGGCCACGGCAGAATTGAGCGCACTGTTTCCGAAATTATTTTGTACGATATTTACCTCCCTTGTTATCGTATTACTCTAGAGAAGAATTTCATACTAAGTAGTTCATACTATTCTTTTGTTTCTAAAGAACCTATTATAAAAAAATATATAAGTATCAAACAGAGAGACGGGACATATGTGTTGACGGACTCGAGTCGCCTTATATACTACACTACCAAAGAAAATTCTTCTGTACTCTATAATAATAATAATAATATGTGGGACATCTCACACACGGCCATCTGACCCCAAACTAGGCAGAGCGTGTACTATGGTTGCCAGACAGCTGATATACATACATATATAAATATACAACATCCAGACACAAGGCAAACACAAGTGCTCATCACACGAATGTTTGCCCTGGGCGGGATTCGAACCCGCGACCCTGTGCGCAGTAGGCAGACGTACTACCAACTAGGCTACGGGGCCGACAAATGACTTTACCACATAATGCTTCAAGATTACTTGTGGTAAAAAACGATATATTGATTGATTTTATTTTCCTTCTACTAACGAAAAGGGTCTCAAGTTATTCTGTAAATTTCTCATCTCAAATTAAATAGATGCAGCTGGGAACTAGAATAAGCTCAGTATTATGTTACTGAGTCTGTATGCTAATGCAATTAGTAAGTAACTGCTAGAAGCAGGATTGCAGTTATTTACAATTATGATACGCGGAGCGCAGAAACATACAGTGACTTAAACTTAAGGTCGTGTACTACTAAAGATTATGTACAGTCTCCTGTAAAGAAAACGGACCCCCCTATGATATGCGGTCACTACCCGCCACTTACGACAGGGGGGTCCGTTTTCTATGCAGGAGACCGTAATTAGGTATAGCCTATTCTTTTACCGGATTATATACTGGATGCTTCAAATAATATTTTTCTTTAGCTTTATTTTTCGAGCTTCTTTATTATCTCTTCGTAAACTCTTATTTATTCAAATATTGTGAATGCAGCAACCATAGGAAACGGTCAACTCGACAAGCTGTCAAACGCAACATAGTGACAATAGAGATTAGATTCATAGTAGTTCTGTCAGTATGTCGCGTATGACTGACAGCTTCTCGAGCCTGTCGCTTCTTACGTAGTAAGCCTACTGAGAACCTGATCCTCTTTACCTGTCCTTTAACATTTTCAATTAGCCTCATGGTCTAAGAAAACAAGGTCTAACCACTAGACCACGTGACTGACAAAAATCTACGTCATCTTGCGCTGTTCGTCCTTGTCGAATGCGTGTTAATAGACAAGGATGAACAGCGAAAAATGACGTAGGCTCGTGTCAGTCACGTGGTCTATCTAACGGTTAGACCTTGTTTTCTTGGACCATGATTAGCCTTTATTGGAGTCGCAAAGTTATTCGTATCAGCTGAAAGTGAGTAGGGACATGTTATTTTATCATCGCCTGTTCATTTTTTATTCAACTTTATACAGGCATTTTCGATAACTATTTTCTTAATGACTGACTGAATGTTTTATTTAGTTCCTTTCGGTGCCAAATGAAGCTTTAGTTTTCGTTTATAACACTTCGAAACTACCATTTAGTAACAAAATCTACGTACCTACCTAATACCAATTTGTTTATAACGATATTGAAGTTTCTTGGAAACCATTTAATACTTTTTGCGGGTTCAAGGAATGGAATTATATGGAGCGCAGAATCACTTTGAGATTCGGGAGACGGGTTATTGCGTTTAAAGGGTATTACTTACTTTGGAGAGTATAAGATATTTATACTACGTTTTTAAATAAAAATATCATATTTGATCAGTCATCCTTTTCTTTTTTTTACAGGTACGTTTCTTCAAGAGCAGTTTTGATAAAGTTTGAAACCTGGTTGGCCTATTGGTGGTTTTTTGCTACTGAATTAATACAAGGTACATAATACACTACAGGTTTTTACATTCCATCTACTAGAAAAAGCAACCTGCAGCACTTATCATTATCAAATACCTTAACACGTCGAACTTCGTCATAAGAATTTCCAAAAAAAACTGCACATTGTGATCCGAACTCATAACAATTTGTGGCCTTCTGCAAGATTGTAATTCAAATCATAGCAACTAAATCCAAAAGATTTTGAGCCAAGCTTGCAGGTATAGATAGACATTTAATCAAAGCATTGAAAAATTAAACCCTTCGGAAGCATATTAATAATGTATGTATATCAGCTGTCTGACATAGTACAGGCTTTGCTTAGTTTAGGGTTAGATGGCCGTGTGTGAGATGTCCCCACATATTTATTTGTTTATCATTCATCTTTGTAGTATTATGAACATAGTAAAAATCTCTTTACTGCACAGTTCCGCTCGCTGTTTGTGTGTATGTGAGTGTTTGTGTACGTGCATGTGTGTGTGTGACTGTGTGTGTGTGATACGCAGAGCGGTAATGCGCACCGAATGCTACGCTTGACACATGAGCGCAGATTTAGGTAATAAATCGTATGAAATTGTGGAATTGTAACACTGAGCCGCCTAAACTTTGCCGTATTGGAATCGAACATTTATATGAAAGGAAATAGGGAGGTAATTTCAATTGAACGATCGATCTTGAAAGGCAACAATAGTTAGATTAAAGACGTAAGGTCACGTTAAGACGATTAATTAGTTTGAGTTACTGTGGAAACTCTTTAGCTGCTTTTCGACACTTATGACGGTTTTTTATGCGACATGAGATACATACAGTCGTCGAATCCAGCGGGAATCAGAACACAATATTAAAAAGATTGAAGAGAGATTAACTGATTTATTCAGTTTTTACGATTCTTCCTAAGATCATACATCTGGAAAGTCACAATAATACTCAATCAACTGAAGAGTCAATTCAGTATTCAAAAAGTATTTATTACATATACGGCATTATAGCCAGTTGTAAATCAAAGGAGTTGCAAAAATGCTGACACCATATGCTTCAGTCTCTCCACTGATTTACTTCAATACGGAAAATCTTTAGAATTATGGTGCCGCAAATATTTTCTATTTCTAGCATACCACAAAATTTAGCTTTATTTTCCATCTTCATGACTTCATAAAAAGGAATAGATGTTGTGTTGTACCAGGAGATCAAAAAGAGAGTATTGCAACATCCTTGTCCATACGTCACAAATGCAATAAATTAGCTGGTTTTTGGGCCGAGACTGTCTGAGTTTGCTGTCGACTCGAAAAGAAGAAGCTTACCTTTTGTTCGGTCTGAATTCGGAAATTAAACGGTACGTTGAGTCAAACCGTTGCATTTCACGCCCGAAGGCGTATTAAGGTTTCACTCATTTGAATTACGTCAGAATGGTCATGCTGTGACGTCAGTAATTTGTACTAGTCAGATTGGCATAAATTTTCTATTTTTTGTCGACAACTGCTCGGCTGAGCACTTGTACTGTAGGTGCCTTGTTGTAAAACAGGTCAATTTTGCATGATCCGAGTGTTGCTGTAGTGGTTAGGTGATGCACACTTTCTAAATCCTATTTATTTATATTACCACCGCTAAGGTTGGAACCATAGAGAAATGTTTTTTATTTTGTCGTAACACATGAATATCAATTACTTATTTAAAAGGAGCATGAAGGAGACTCTCCGGCTTTCTATCAAGCTCTGTGCAAAAAAAACAGGTCAAACCGCTGCTTATTTTTAGTGCGAAAAACGACAAACTAAAAAACATACTTTTTCATATAAAGGGCTCGATTGCGGCGTGGCCGCTAAAATCTCAAATTTTAAATTATTGGCCTTTTTCATTCACATGTGAATCGAAAAGCATAGGAGATGAATGACTTTAATTTTGAATGAATGATATTTAAAATAAGCAGCGCACCTGTCAAAATCAGCTTAATTTAAGTGGGATTTAAGTGGGATCGCATGCAAATACTTTACTGCACGCAAACAAAAACACAAACACACATTCACAAATACGCATTTTCACCACTAGTATTGAATTGAAGTTCATTTAACTACTTCCATTGTTTTATTTCATTTTAATGGTTCATTAATAATCCGTTAATTTACCACGTGATTAATTATGGCCGCCCATTCATTGCACATCAGCGCATTATGTGCATGCATGCATATCGAAAATGCATTGTCTGTAGAACTATTGTCACTAAGACCAGTCCGATCGTCCCTATTATTAGAGGAATAAAGCTGGTATTTGATTTACATACATGCACAAAAACACTCTTTGAACTTTTTTGTGCGGCTCCGCCCGCGTTAACAGTTTTTCCCGTGGGAATGAGGAATTTTCTCGAGGTAAAAGGTAGCCTATGTTACTTAGGGTGAAGGTAGCTTTCTAATGATGAAATAATTTTGAAATCAGTTCAGTAGTTTTTGAGTTTATTCATTACAAACATACACAAACACACAAAAATACGCATCTTTCCTCTTTATAATATTATTATAGTATGACATGACTAGTATGATACACAGACATATGATAATATGATATTATGATTCCATTTTTATCTCATTTTATTTTTATTTAATCATCTGAATCATGTCAATTCAATCGGGCGCCAAACGACCATTTTATAGTAATGTCTATTTCTAAATACTTGTCTACTCACCACATCTTTTTATAATGAATGATATTTCGCTCGTTTTCCGAAGGACCAAATACTTTAAACGGTCATACTCCGACCGGCCTTGCGGCTGGACATATTGGCCTTGAGAGCACCCGTATTCCGTAGCGGTAGGGGTGAGATTCGTAGTGCAAAATGTCTAACCGCATATGCTGACTTCTGTAATTTCGGTTAGGTTAGGTTTGGAACATTACGATTTTTGTAAGTTTAGTATTTCATCAAGGTAGATTTATATTACAATTCAATGGCAAAATACTAATAGAATTTGAAAACTAAATATTCAGACAGCTTAATAACTCTCATAGAAACTTCATAGAAGGATAATATTCCCCACAAAACTAGTGACGACTATGTAAATTGACCTAAATGGAATTTAAATGGGCAAAAAGTGAGCTCGAGTGGAACGACTGTGCGCGAGTCAGTGGGTAAAGAGGAAGACCTCCCTAAATCTGGGGAGAAATTATGACGTAAGTGCCTAGTAGTTTACTTTGCACATTATGTATAATAAGACAGCTTGGAAGTAATTTTGCCATTATTTTTCTTAAATATTATCACTACTATTTTTAGTCTATAAATGAAACTCTTCTTTGAATATGAGGACATGATAGTCAATGCAATTTTCATAAAAATCTTGTTTCGAAAAGAAAAATACATTTATTGTCTTCTTAATGAAAACTGTCTGATTAAATAATATAAAGCCTGATCAAAGAAATAAAAAACCTGTTCTTTGGGCGCCACGTGTATATTTTACGACTATGGCAACAATTTACCTTATAAAATTAGTTCCATTGAAACTCCACAATATGGCGACGTTTTTATTTCTCTAGTCGGGCTTTAACTATGAGTATTTATATTTTGGGAGTAACGAATTTGTTTATTTTTCGAAAAACTTTCTTTTTTGCAAAGTTGGCTCTGCCATGTTTGGGGTCAGATGGTTAGATAGCCGTATGTCACAAATCACCATAAATTATTAACAGTTACTGTGACATGACTGTGTAATGATATTTGATAGTTCGAACTTTACAATACAGAATCTGGTCTATATTTCGAAATTAACTTTAGCTTTCCCGTTGGTTCGTTGTGCACCAGTGTGCAGAATACACACAGATTTGCATACCAACCGTCCACGGAGAGATGAAGTTGTTAGTCTGTGAATATATGTATACGAAATACAAACGAAGTCCAAACGTTTTGATGTTTGTAAATCAAACAAACCAGCCCCCGTAACATGCAGTGGTCCCACATTTAACTGTCAAAAAACCCGCCATATTGAAATATTCTCCAATAGGATAAAGAGAATACGCACGACAAAATTATGTGTGCCACGCGTGGACCGGGCATGTTAGAGAGTCAGGGCAACAGGACATCGTCGTTATACTAGTACAGTAACTACATAATACCTACTTAGTTATAAATTGCTTTAGAAAAAAATATATAAGTAATGAAATTATAAATTTATAGAAATTTATACGAATAGAACGAAACAAATGGGTTACTCCCCGAGGTTACCTACTATTCCCCGAAGCCGCCTTCCCGAAGACTACCGATTTTGGTTTTGATTTCTGTACCCTCTGTGAAGAGTGATACAACTTGAGATAGATCGGTTATCAAGTGATTGTAAATCCTTAAAGAGCAATTTTTTTGCAATTTTTCTGTCTAATAGGTGTAGCTCTAGCCCTTCTAGAAGCGAAGATAATTTTGATACATCTCGCATTTTTAACATGACTCTATGTGTAAAATAATATTACTCTACTTGAATTACAAAAAACTATGTTTTCCGATGATAATTTTTGTGAAAAGTGATGTAACAACATCAACATTATTTGTAACTGATAAAATTAATATTTGTAACTAGTGTATAATGATTTAACTCAAAACAAATCTATTACCACGAGAACTATTACAAAATATTTTTGGTGTTAAGTGATCTAACTTGAAATATAACATTAATAATACCAAAAACGTCTGCACGCAAAACGATTCCAGTTTGTGAAAAATGTTATAACTATTTCTCGGCCACAAGAAAAAACAAAGATCTTCACATCAATCGGGCTTACACTGCTCGCATCCAATTATCCAAAAAACCCCGACCCTCACCAGATCGTCGGTCTACCTTGTAGGGGGCCTGCCCTCTCTATGCCTTCCTTTATGTATTATGGACCTTTCAGCTCCAACGCCCACTTCACTGTCACGTACTTGAGTTTAATGATTCTATGGGCTATGTCGGTGACTTTGGTTCGTCTGCGGATATCATCATTCCTGATTAAAATCTGTAGGGAAACTGGAAGAAGAGCATTTTGCTTTTTGAGTGACTACATTATGAGCAAACTTGGGTCTACCTAACTGGGCTGACATAATGGGCTGTAAATTCGAGAGCAGAATCCCCAACATTTATTACATTTTCCTTCTCCATCTTCATCTTCTGACTAGTTGGCGAATCTGTTGAGCATTTATCAATACAGAGGACTTGTGCGAGTGGCGCAGACGGATGATCAGTTTCCGATATGAGAACTATTTCACCCCTAATCCCAAGTTGAGCAGTATGAGGTCTTCTAAGGTCCCAACCATGATTACAATATCCGTCATATTTTTCGCCCTCAATGTTGATGCCACGCCCATCGAAGTCCAAAAACTTAAAAATTTCTCCAATGAAGCTGTGTATATTTTTTTAAATAACGTCTTTCTATCTTTCACTCCGTTGTAGCTGCATTAATCTGTAATTCTGATCCTGGAGACGGACTGACATGGTGGCATTTTCATAAAATATTTCAGTATCTTAAAGACCGATAGTAAATTTGAAACCTCTGAAGAGATCGCAGTACTGCCCAGGTTTCGTTTGAACAGAAGACTTTATCATAGTCCACGAACACTGAATATAGTGGCTGATTATATACCTACCTGCTACTCTTCAGTCTTCTGTATATCATGTGAAAGTGGTCTAATGGTAATGTAGTTTTTTCAGAAACCGACCTCCTCAGGAGGCTGAAAGTTGTCAAATCTACACAAGAGAAGGTTTTTATCGACTCTCGAAAACAATTTGTAAACATGGCTCAGAAGTAAGATGGGACTATAATTTTATTTCTTTATCGCGCTTTTTAAAGGGACCATTGTACTTCTGTGCCATACTTGCGGTTCTGTACCTTCAAGGATGACGGACTTAAAATTAAATAGTTTCTGAAAGGTGAAGAGCCGTGTACCACCTGCTCAAGAGTTATTCTGTCATCAATCACCCAGGACCTTGATGGCTCTCAATCTCGTACAGGCTGATGTCAGGAATGTTTTCGGTATAGTGTCGGGTTAACCTAGCTCTAGGGTCAGTTGCAGTTTGACTACTGACAGGTATTCGTGCACAAGTTTCAATAGAATTGCTTGATTTCTTTTAGTTGATCTTTCCATACGACTTTGAGATCTGTCTATTTAGCTGCCGGTAGCAGGAAGCATCTGCAGACTGCAGAAATATCCTCCGTCTTTCTTTGATGAACCTAAGGTATTAAAGATCTTAAAGAACTTTAATCCAGTCGTCGTCGTAAAGACAGCTTCTACGAACTTATCATTGTATTCCTCTACTCCTACCTATTCTGCTAGGGATTCAAAAGAAAGTATTAATGGTTCTTTATATTGGCAATAGTTAGGTTAGTGTTACTTATTTATTTCTTACTTATGTTGACAAAGTCACGCATTACTAAAAAAATATTTCAAAGAATATAATATAGTCAAAAAACTGTTACAATTTTACTGAAATTCAAAGAGCATTGTTTTTTCCTTTATTTAATTTGCTTACCCAATTGCAATTCGACCATAATAACATAATTGATATCAATATACACAATTTAATAAAATAAAATGTTAATTTAAATCATTTTTCACCTTAACTGCACGGTTATAACTTTGTGTATATTGTTATAAGTTTGCAAAATACTTAAGAATTACAAAATAAAGTAAAGAATCGTAAAGAGGATACTTCAAATAGTATAGTTTCTTCCAACAAAAATACGTGAATCATGTTTATAATATTTAAAATGTTGAAAATATTAATGCTATATCACTTCACACAAAAATGCTAGAGGCTGTGTAAAGTGATATAAGTTTACATAAATCACTTAACACTTTGTTCGATAGGCGTGGAAAATGATATATATTCGTATTTTTCGCTATTTGACACAAAATTTTGTATTGCATCATAATTTTGAATTAGTGTTTTTAAAACTTCACATAAATACCTAAGTGAATTTGTGAAAATCAAAAATCTACAGTAAATAGAAATGAAATTAGAATTTATTTTAATTTTCAAAACTTTAAGTCGCGATATCTCGAAACTGGTTTTTGAGACTTGAATCACTGTTCACCGAGGGTACAGATTTGTTTATGCAAATAATTATAAAATTCGTAATGGTAGACACGGGAAATAACCCAGAGAAATCATCGACCAAGTCGTTATTTTCAATTTAATGCATAAAACTAAATTAACTTTAATTAATTTTGAATATTTATTAGTATGATGTAGAAATTGATTGAATATTTATGTGCCTGCGCTATCCAAGTGAGAGTCTCTATTTTTGAAACCATCTTATTTGAAAAATATCATTAACATCATTAACAGCTCATATATGTCCCCACCGAGGGGCTCAAGCCTACGCTGATATCAGGGTGAATAGGCCTTAGTCAACCACGCTGGCCCAGTACGGGTTGGTTTCACCCACAACCTTTGAATTACTTC
Source organism: Teleiodes luculella (assembly GCA_948473455.1). Lineage (NCBI taxonomy): Eukaryota > Metazoa > Arthropoda > Insecta > Lepidoptera > Gelechiidae > Teleiodes > Teleiodes luculella. Next base: position 3,245,759 of record OX419603.1, read on the forward strand.
GCAGGTGTGTGCAGGTTTCCTCACGATGTTTTCCTTCACCGTAAGAGCGTCGAATAAACGTTAATATGAATTCGAAAATCGAAAACACATTGGTACGTGCCGAAGTTTGAACCTGCGAACTTCTGAATAGAAGTCAACAGCTCTAGCCACTTGGCCACTGACGCTCTATTTGAAAAATATTTCAATAACTAAACCAATATTATAAGACTAGGGCATTACAGTGGCAAGTTTATGTGTTATCTTTACAGAAAGGTTACATTACCAACTTACGACTGGGTTTTCTACCGCACTTATCTACCGGCTACTAGAGATGGGGTCAAGCTGATATTACTAGCTGGCTATTATTCGCGCCACTTCCAGGAACTTTGAAGAAAGTGAACTTGCGTAATTGAATAGCAAGATTGTGGAGAAGTTGGCCATTGTATCAAAACTATTCAAGAAACTAAGGGGTGTGCGTTAGATGTTTTGTGGTCAAGTTACGAGAGATTAGGTGTCTCATTCAGGGTTGCGAAACCGACAATTTAACCGTTTTATGGGGTGTTATCATAATAATATCACGCTCAAATACCTTTTTTTGAAGGCTGTGAAGAATATTATAGTTAGTTTATACATAATTTATTTTAATTTTAAATACTATTATACTACTCGGAATAATTTTGGGAAACAAAAAAATCTATTCTATTCTGTTCTGTTCTATTATTCCATTCCATTCCGTTCTATATTAATAAAATACACGTAATATGATTATAATACTGAACGTGAATAAAGCTGATTATACTCTCTATCAGAAGAGATGTTCTTGTAACAGAGAGTATAATCAGTTTTATTTCAAAACCATAGGTATAGCTATAGACAAATAATTGATTTTTTAATTTTTATTACTCTTGTCTGTTGTTGTATAGTAAATAACAGTTATATTACTGTTGATACAAGTACTATCTCAATTATAGTCTGGGTTCTTTTCCCCATCTCTATTCCTAAGTCCCTTCCCTCATTCGCCAGCCGTGTCGTGACGATCTCAAAGTAAGTCCAACTGCCAAAGTTACTAAGTAGCCAGAGTTCCTCGCTTAGCCTTTATTATGGCTCATTAAAATTATTACTAAATGGCAGCCATTTTGAAAATATGGCAGATAAAATCGCATGAGTGCTCTTTTTTGTTCTTTACAGATTAAAAAGATATATATTTATTTAATTACTTTATAGTAATTTTTATTTCGTGAAAGGATTTTTATGGTTATTGTCATATCGGTCTTTGCAAAGTACTATAATTTTTGTTCGGAATCCATCCAACAATATTTATTAAGAAATACGTAAAACTAAAAGAAGACAGATCATAAAATTTCAGTCATTCATAAATAACGCAAAAACACAACTTTTATCAAAGTCAAATGTATTTTTTATTCATCAAAAACACTGGCAAAAAGTATAACTAGTGCCATAACAAAAAAAAGAACATTTAATGATGACGTATGTGAGATCATTATAACTTAAAGAAGCTTTGCTTAAACCAAGGCCGACTCTCTGCGTTTTTGCGTTCAATATTGTCACCAAAAACGTCTATCTTTAATGGCCATTTTTATTATAACAGTTTTCTAAAGTATATAAGTATACACTCTGATATAACTTTTAAAAGGATTCGCTAATGGAAAACTCCAAGAGATTCTGAGTTAACTCAAAAGTTTATTATCCGATCAACGTGCACTCTCGCACGATGGTGACACAAATATAATTTCAACTAAAACTGCTTTAAACCTAGAACTTTTTCGTTTAAAATAAACTTTGAAATTTTTTGTGCCCAAACACTTTGCTGGTTATGAAAGCTATACTTGGAAATTGCTATATAAGTGTCTAAATTAAACGGAAGTATGAACAAACGTACATATTATGTACTATAATATGAATCCCGAAACCCAAATTGTAAAACTTTTATAATTTAATTGCTTTCCTTATTTAGAAAAAAAGTTTTATTTCCTTGACCTTCGCTTGTGTTACAAAATCAACGAATCAAGTTTCCATCTGAGTTTAAATAGAAAAAAAATAACGTGTCTATTAATTTATCTTTAATTCTGTGTAGTACTAGCATATACATTACTTTTCGATGGCCCCGTTGGGAGTTCGCCTGCCTTCGAAGCACAGGGTCGCGGGTTTGAATCCCGCCCAGGGCAAACATTCGTGTGATGAGAACTTGTGTTTGCCTTAATTGTGTCTGGATGTTGGTTATTTATAGATGTAGGTATGTAATTTATTAATTAATACTAATAATTATCATTTTTGTATGTGTGTGGTATATATCTGTGGCCGTGTGTGAGATGTCCCTACATATTTCTCCTTCACGATGTTTTTCAATATCAACGCGCTAGGCCGTGGTACGAGGCTCCCTTGAGCCGCCCCTAGACGCGTTGGTATATGACTTTTTTTGGGGTAGAGTCTTCCGCTCCCCCGCAAGCCCGGTGAAGCTTAATTGGTCGTACCTTTTCGACACAAGCATAGGTCAATTCAAAAAATCCCTACATATTTATTTATACTTCTGTGGCTCTGCTATGCTCTGTCTGTAGCTTATATTAGTCGTTACACAAGCCATGAAGAAACTAGGCGACTCAATAATTTTGACACCAAAGTTTGTAAGGTAGGGTAACCTTGAAACCCACAGACAAGCAGGTAAGCACGCTCTGCAATGCATACATATAATCGCTCAGTTAAGAACCAGCAATACCAGGCGCCCAGCAATTGATAGGAATTGATATATCATAAACACCGTCAGACTATTTCAAACCGATAGCATCTGCGCAACGTACAGTCAACCACACAAGACGTTACCTTTATGTACTGAAAAGAGTTGAGTCTTATTACTGTGAGTGAGATAGAACTGCTGCAATGGAGGATTTCTATAATCTTCTGGACTGGGAAGGACATGTCATCATCAATATCAATGGCGACATCACTCACCTTCGGTTTGCCGACGATATCGTAGTCATGGCTGAGACCTTGGAAGACTTCGGCACAATGCTCGATGACCTCAATAGAGTTTCTCAACAAGTGGGTCTGAAGATGAACATAGAGAAGACAAAAGTCATGTCGAACGCCCATGTAGTACCCACTCCAATAAAAGTTGGGGACTGCTTTCGAAGTTGTAGACCATTACGTCTACCTGGGACAAACAGTCCAGTTAGGCAGATCTAACTTCGAGAAGGAGGTCAATCGTCGAATCCAACTCGAATGGGCAGCGTTCGGGAAGCTGCGCAATATATTTTCGTTCCAAATGCCGCAGTGTCCCAAGTCTTTAACCATGTGTGTTGCCAGTGATAACTTACGGATCTGAAACGTGGGTACTTACGATGGGCCTCATGAGAAGGCGTCACCCAAAGAGCTATGGAGGGGATATAATAATAATAATAATCGTTTATTTCAGGAATACACCCACAAGAAAATATAAAAATACAAAATAAATGAAAAACCTTAATAATAAAGGCCTACTTCACATTTGCAGAAGTGTCTTTTAAAAGGATATTATTATGTTTTGGTTTCCTTGCGTGATCGAATCAGGAATGATGAGATCCGCAGGCGAACTTAATCATTCCTGTTTTTTTTTTCTTTAAGGATAGACTTTTGTTGTATGTCTTTTTCACAGATGCTGCCTGTTAAAGTCTGACAGAGCAGATTCTTTTTCATATTCGCTTTTTTTTGCAAACATTATAAAATATACAATGAAACAATCGCAATAGATATATAACAATATGACCGACAAAATACGTATAACTTATCAATTCATAAAAACAAACTACATAAAAAGATATTGTTCTTTATATTGTTTCCAACAGACTTTGAGTTTGAATGGAAACTAGTTTTAAGATGTCAGCTACTGTACACATAAAGCTATTTATAGTGAAACAATAATAGAGGAACCATATCGATCGGATATTACTTATTCAGCCACCGGCACTAAACAAGGGAGTGTGTTAGTTTTACTTGTTAAAGCGTTGTGAGATAGTAATAGTAATGATCACTAGTTTAGAAGCAATCATGGAACATATGTTCATAGACACATACATACATATAGACTGCTAAATTCATGACCCTTCTTTTTTAGCTTCGCCGTAGTCGGGTTCACAGACAGACAGACAGACACACACGTCAAACTTATAAAACCCCTCTTTTTCGTCGGTGTTAAAAGCCACAAAAGGCGGGCTTATTAGTTTATCTTAACTAGCAATTTCTATCAGGCAACCTCTTGGTACATACCCAGGCTTGGAACCACGCTTTCCAAATGGAAGACAGACTCTATAAGACCGATGGTCTTAGCCTAGGCACATATTTCTGTGCTTATGCATAATGCTACCCAATTCTTATTCAGAATGCATACAAAAATCACGCAAAGGAGCTTACGTGGACTGGGGTAGATGTTATAATTTATGGACACGTAGGCTAAATTGGGTTTTATGTGCGCTTTCAAGAGTGGGTGACGCATATTGAAATATTTATCTTTAAAATATATTTTATTTCGATAAAAGTATGCACTATGCACTAAGCAAAACACCGGTCATTTTAAATTTTAACTAAGATAGTTTTCCATTTAAGTTTAAATAGTTCTAAAGTAAAATTCATTATTTTCATTTGTGTCTTAGTCTTATTAATATGATAATATAAGAAATAAAATAAAATTGTAATACTAATCCTACTAAATATTATCAAATCAAATCAAAAGTTTGAATGTTTGGATATTTATTACCCAATTACGCTTCAACCTCCAGACGGATTGGGATAAAAGTTTGCACACATTTAGGTTAGGTTCATGAAAAGGTCACAGAAAATTTCATCCTGAAAAAACATCTCATTCTTACAGGAAACCAAATTGATCGTAAAATAAACTAATTTACTCACTAAATAGCGATTTTCATGTAAATCGAAATAAAACGGACGAAGTTGCGAGCAAAATCTAGTAATATCAAATGTAGCAATGCTACAACTGAAGCCTGAAGAAGAGATAGTATTATTGAACAGGAAATCTAATTAGTACAAGTACCTACAAGATAAGAGTCTTATTAGTTTCATAATATGACTCGCTCAAGAACCTCAATTAATTAAGCTGTAGACAAGAAAAGCAAAGAGTAAGGAAAAAGTGAAAAAACAAACAAAATAAGTTGGCATTCACCCCCCTTCCACCCCACTGACGTGAGCACACATGTGGCAAAAAAAACATCCAATTCCGGCAGTGTTGTATTATGAGCTCAATTCTTACAAAAAAAGCCGTGAAATTATTCGAAAATGTTTTTCCTTTTAGTCTTCTTTAAAAGTGAGTAAAGCCTGACCAAAGAAATAAAAAACCTCGCCATATTGCGGAATTTCAATGGAACTAATTTTATAATGTAAATTGTTGCCATAAACATAAAAATATACACGTGCCGCCCCCAGAGCAGTTTTTGTATTTCTTTGGTCAGGGTTTACATACTAAGATGACTTCAGAAAACTTATAATTTTGTAATCATCTTCAAACCAGTCCAAAAAAGTGATAAAAACTTAATCAGCAATGCTATTCTGTAAGCCTAAAATATTGCCTCTCGAATTAATTAATTTATTTATAGAAGGACGAACACTCACTAGTAATCCAATAAGTGATTGGGATAATCCATTTGATGGTCTCGTAGCCTAGTTGGTAATACGTCTGCCTACGAAGCACAAGGTCGCGGGTTCGAATCCCGCCCAGGGCAAACATTCGTGTGATGAACATTGTGTTTGCCTTGTGTCTTAATGTTGTATATTTCTATATGTATGTATATCAGCTGTCTGACACCCATAGTACAGGCTTTGCCTAGTTTGGGGTCAGATGGCCGTGTGTGAGATGTCGCACATATTATAATTATTATTTATTTAAAGACGGACGGACAGATTCATTTGTAATCCGTCATAACGTCAATCTGTCATATTAAGAGATGCAGGCCCTCGAAATAACTATATTTCAAAATACTATGATTGGATTATTGATAGAATCGCGGAACCGCTAACCGCCGACGGGTTGGTACGGTTGTGGCTGAATGCAAATACGAACGATTTAACTGGTTGAATTCAGGTAACGATGTTACATGCAATCACAAGTGGGCTTTAGATGGTTTTAGAAATATAGGAACTGAACTAACCGCCAAAATTTATCGTGATACCAAAGTCAAAGTCAAACCAAACTGTAAAATGAATTGAACGATTTAAAATCTTTATTACTTTGTGGGGAAAAAGTAATGAAGTTGTACAACAATTATCACAGATCACACATGCAATACCAGATTGGTTCAAATTATCCAATTCAAACTAAGTTATAAAATATACCTACTTAACAATTTTCTGTAAATATACAAAAATGTCACAGTTATGACTGAACCTTTTTTTTTTCATTGGTTGACATTTTCCGACTGAAATTATGATTATGCTTAACTAAATGTAAAACTTGAATAAGAAGACAAAATTAGGAAATTATGACATAATATTTAGGAATGGAACTAAATTTATGCTAACAAATTGTCGCAATGAAGATTAAAAAGAACATGTAACGCCCTCTAAATAGGATTTAATTTTTTCTCAATAAATGTTAATATTTTGTGAATAATAGAACCATTATACGTACTTTTTACTTACTTATTTTTATTTCCCACTAAGGAACAATTTTTCAGAGAAGCCATTAAGAAAACTAAAGTTTTTTCTCTTTTATGCAGCTCGTTGTAAATTTATGTTTATAGTGTACTACTTCGAGACTATAATAGTAAAATATGATAATACATCAGAAATTGCGCTATAAAATGGTATCAAGCTTCTCTAGGCTCTATTCCAGAGTAGTCATCTACAGTAAACAGCACCTGCGGCTGGACACTCGCACTACGAAACTTGCTTCTAGTGCTACGGTATAACGGCGCTCTCAAGGTCAACATGTCCAGGCGCATATGTTGCCTACCGTACCAACGCGTTTAGGGGCGGGGAGAGGGGGCGAGGATCTCAGCCTAGCACGTTGACAGGTGGAGTGCCATACAGAAAACGCGTTAAGACAAGCTACTTATTTTTTAATAACAACTGATACTACAAGTAAATGGCGCTAGGCGCTATGTAAAACACGCCCGAACACCCCGGGTAGAGTCCCACGGCGCCTGCGGGGTGCGGGGCGTGGGGCGCTATATCGGGCGGGGAACACATTTTAGCGCGGGGGGGTGAGTGTCCTTTCTGTAATTCTTTAGTAGTTAGTTAGTACCTACTATTATTTTCTTCTGTGGCGTTGATAAAGAAAATAAAGGAGACGAATTTAAAAGTTCCAAACCTAATCTAACTGAAAGTACTAAACTTCCGAATGTTTGTCGTAATTTTATAGCTTTTTTGTTCAAAAAGAATATTTTCATATTTCATAGAATTAACTACTGATGTCAGAGCTATCTATTTAAAATATTAAGCTTTTAAACCGCCAGCGGGGTGCACTCAATAACTTGTAAAACTAATTAAAAATCCTTCATCGTGTTAATTTTATTCAAACAACGGCGACCTTAATAAATTATTATTTATAGCCAACGGGGCTTTGTAATAAACGAGTTTTGCTTTAAAAAGATTCTGAATAATGTCAACCTTGTGCGATGCAGATTAATTTCAGCAAAAGCGCATATAAAAATATATTCAAATTTCAATCTCATTTTAATCTATACTAATATTATAAAGAGGAAAGATTTGTATTTTTGTGTGTGTGTGTGTGTATGTTTGTAATGAATAAACTCAAAAACTACTGTGCCGATTTCAAAAATTATATCACCATTAGAAAGCTACATTCACCCTGAGTAACATAGGCTACCTTTTACCGCAGAAAAATACCTCATTCCTACGGGAAAAACTATTAACGCGGGCGGAGCCGCGTCGGGAAGCTAGTAACATATAATGACGACGTAATAATTTAAAACTTTTTAAACCAAGGTTAGCTCTCGTCTCAAATGGGTGAACAAGTCAAGGAGTAAACGAGAACTGTGGGAAAATAGGTATTTTCATTCATTCCTATAGGAAAATTGCTAACACGGGCATAGCCTATGGGATGGAAAGCTAGTTCGTAAATATTGTCTATTTATATGAAATATTAAAAGAACTCCGGCTAAAAGTCTGTAAAAAGTAATTAAAACTCCTCCGTTTGTTCTATATTTTTTTCAAAGCGCCAACGGAATTTATACATCCTAGAAGGTATTCTGCAAAAAAAAATATTTCCATAGTTTTTTTACCAAAAACCGTCGGATAATTAGCTTTTTATTGTGTTTTGAAAGTGAAAAGGTCAGTGAATTAATTTATGGTAAACGTAGAAGGTGAAATTTAAAAGTCGAGCTTTTGTTATGTAAATTAATTGTTATACAAAATTGTGTTGTTAAATACAGATCTGTTTGAAACAGTGGCATATAATACTGCGTTAATTAATATATACTATTTTCATGCTCAGGCTTAATTTTGTACAGTGACTGCTCAGCAAAAACTGAAAATATATGCTCACTTAGTCAATGGTTTTACTCACTTAGTCAACGGTTTTGAGTTTTGTTTTATTTGAGTTTTGAGCAATTTTAATGTCATTCCGTTCCGTTTTTAGTTTTTGAGGTACGAAACCCTAAAAAGTAGTTTTTCAAAATCAAACTTTCCCGGAATCGAATCCAGAACATCCAAAAAGTACTTATTCTACAAATTTGTTTTGGAAACAGTTATGTTGTAAAAAATGAAATAAAAATCATTGTAATACTGTTTTATAGCAGAGAATACGCCTGCGACAATACAACAATTATGTAAAAAGCAACATTAAACTTGAACGCTTAAGTTACTTTGTAACTTAAATTGGCTCAGACATTGTGTTGCCATATGGCTCAGAATTTTTCAATTTTGTACAAATTTGAATATAGTTCCGGTTGCAATTTTGAGACATCAAAGAGGAAACTTTAAGGTTCAAAAGGGAAAGCTTTGGACATTTGAAACAGTCAGCTAATTGTTATTTCGCCGTTGTATTTCACTACTTCTTTTATAGTAAGTTTGTATACGACACGATTTAGTAAAAAAAAATAAGAAGAACATGCGCTGTTCATTAACTGAGCATGTCGATATCAGGAACTCCATACACACACACACACACACACACACACACACACTTACACACAAACACAAGTAATAGCACATTAATTTAAATTAATTCTTAATTATGTATTTTTACTAAATAAGAGGCTTATCTCAAGGTATTATTAATTGTATTAGTTAAGGAAGAGAGGAGCTACCTAACACAGGCAAATTGCTGCCTAAAAGGAAACTTCAAAAACTGTAAAACTACGTTCCCTAAGTTGTGAAATAAAATTATTATGAATTTATATTGTTCATCATCATCATCATCATCTCAGCCTGTAGACGTCCACTGCTGGACAAAGGCCTCCCCCAAGGATCTCCACAATGATCGGTCCTGCGCTGCCCGCATCCAGAGGCTTCCCGCGACCCTCACCAGATCGTCGGTCCACCTCGTGGGGGGCCTGCCCACACTACGTCTTCCGGCGCGCGGTCGCCATTCAAGAACCTTTCTGCCCCAACGGCCGTCGGTTCTACGTGCAATGTGCCCAGCCCATTGCCACTTAAGTTTAGCGATTCTTCGGGCTATTTCTATTGTTACGAAATAAAAAATACTCGTACGCTAAGAAAGTTTTTAGTACCTACTTTTAATTAATTTTCAAGAATGATATGTTCTGGCAACACTGCTTTACAAGCTAACACCGTTGTGTGCTGGCGTCACAGCCCCTAATCTACTACCTTTAACGACTGTAGTCGTTTACAATAGAACGCGCGCGCACAAATTGGCCTGGCTTTAGACATTCTTCACAATGTTTGCAAACTTCATTATGGACGTAAAGTTAGTATTCCGATATACCCACAAACTTTGGAAATAGCTCTAGCGATGTGAAATTGAATGAAATGAAACGTAGCACTTTTGGCGTAGCGATGCGAGAATTCGATATATCGTAGCACTTTGCTACGCTGCGTAGAGGTTTGCTACGGAGTTTTCTTACTTCTTCACGAGAGCTATAAAAACTAGTGTGAAGATCATAATATTATTAATAAAAATAAATTGTGTGTTATTCGAATCGATTTCCATATTGTTTAACTTTAAAATAGAATAAATTTTATTGCACAAAATACGAAGATACAAATGTGAGAGTATTCAAGTATGTAGATTCCGATTCTTTCACTAGAATACGGGTATATATCAACTTTTTGATCTAGGAATAAAACAACACATACATATATTATTTTGTATATTTACGGGTCTTTACACGTTAATTTTAAATAGGTTTGTATAGGTAGGTAGGCGTGTATAGGTGTGTATGTAGGTTTGTAGGTTGGTGTACTAAGCGCGATATCCTTAAACATACACATACATTTTTTTACATTTAATAGTATAATAAAATGCGCGAACGATTACCATGAAAATATTGTTTTTAACTCATTGTTAAACCCATGCAATACGAGTTGTTTCCTTTAGCGATATAAACCAAGGTTTATGCGTAATTACTTGTGCAAAGTGCTTTAGCAAACACGACCCTCGCGCGCTCTGTATAACGTCTCACTTCCTTTGATTGATACTTACTCTATTAAACTTAGCTCAAAGTCGAAGTCAAAGTGGGCTCAATTCCGGCGTGGCCGGTAAAGTCTCTAAATTTAAGTTGTTGGTCTCTTTTATTCATATGGGAATCGAAAAAGATGGGAGATGAATAAATTTAATTTAATAGCGCAGCTGTCAAATTCAGCTTAATTTAGTCGGGATGTTTTTAAATGCCTGCTAAATTAGTGCGAAATACGCATAAAATCGGTGTTTGACGTCTGTAAATTTAAGTTGACACTCACCTGTCCCTTTTCTTTCTTAATAACGTGAAAGGGACATATGATTTTTAAATTTAAGTTAGAGCGTAATTATGTACAATCGGGCCCAGTAATTTATTTGTCATAGGTTAAAAAAGCTCAATAACTACTAAGATTTAAAACGGGATATTTACCTTGGTATTTGTTTTGTGTGGGTGCTCGGTAAATATACCGTTTTAAATCTTAATAGTTATGAAAACAACCGTGAAAGTTCTAAAAAGTATAAAACTCAATAATTTATAAAGGCGATGCGATATCAGTTTGAACATAACTGGCAGGTTCACGCAATGTGTGAGCAGTTGTGGAGAAGAACCCGCCGAAGATACTCCACAGGACCGCATTTACTATTATTTATTTTTTTACTAGCGACCCGCCCCGGCTCCGCACGGGAAAATGGTTATTGTGGGTTATCTTCAAGCATATTATGCATGTATTATACATATAAACCTTCCTCTTGAATCATTCTATCTATTTAAAAAAACCGCATCAAAATCCGTTGCGTAGTTTTAAAGATTTAAGCGTACAAAGGGAGGGACATAGGGACAGAAAAAGCGACTTTGTTTTATACTATGTAGTGATATACTAAAGAAATATTACCTTATTACAAACTAGTCTTCTTTACAATATTATAAATACTAGCTTTCCGCCCCGCGGCTCCGCCCGCGTTAACAGGTTTTCCCGTGGGAAAGAAGTATTTTCCCGCGGTAAAAAGTAGCCTATGTGTTATTCTGATGTATAAGCTAATCCTTCCAGATTTCCAGAGATTAGCGTCAGGCGATAAAGACAGCCAGACGGACATTTTTTTAAACTTGTGTTTTTGTCTTTATCACCTACAATCAGTTTTTTGACAAACAAATCAATGTACAGACACGCCGATTCTTCAGTTTTATTATAGTAAAGAAGAAGAAGATAGATAGATCGTAAAGAGTACAAACGAAATATACATACAAAGAGAGGCAGGCAAACAGTCAAAATAGAAAAAATAAACTAGCCTTTAGGCGATGTTGGTCAATTTAGGTATATCATTTTTATTTACTTATTTTATGTACCGAAACTGATTCGTATATTTACGTTCTCGGTACTGCTCGTCAAATTATCCACAGAGCAATGTAGAAGCCTCGTTTCTCTTGATGAATGCAATTTCATCTTCAAACGAATATCCTAATGAAAATTCTCGGAAACCTTTCGACGAAGAGTGCCGATTGATTCGGAGAATAGTAATTCTATCTCAGAAGCGAGTAATTACTAGCAAACGTAGATATTGAATGTTTCTCGTGACTGGAATACAATTAAGATACCCCCCAAACTAGCGTCTTTTGAGCGTTTTTTGAGCGTCGACGTTGTGCGTTGCGCATAGAATAAGGATGTTGACTGGCTAGTCAAAAGAGCTTCTATTTATGAAATGTCAAAAACAATATTATAAATGAAAAATTGAAGTGAATACTAACTTGTGACGTCACAAGCTTGTATTGTCGTTTTTGTACGATTTTTATTTTGATTTTCAATAACAATCATAAAATTGCCCCTGCATAAGTTATCTATTTATATTTTTTAACTTTTTAAATTATATATTTTCCCATGATAGCACTCAATCTGATGTTGCTAAAAAGTTTTAATACTTTTAACACATTTAATTATCTCCATTTTTCTTTTTACAAAATCTTAATGTGATCGGGTCCTAATAAATAGCACCCTTATTTGTTTTAAGCTTTTCCAATCTATCTTCAGTAAGGAGTTAAAAGCTGGCTGGAAATTCTCTGGACGATTTAAAAAAGGGTCGATACCAATCGAGGCAGTATCACATAACTCCGGAGGTAATACGTGTCAGTAGTAAATCGAAGCCGATGGAGGTGCTACACGGTCTGATCTTGTCAGATAGTAAGTAAGTAAAACGTTTATTGCTTCATACAAAACTGACATAGACATGTCACACAATTAACATTCTAAACAAAGAATTACACATACATAAAAAAACATATAGATAAACATGTACATATTGTGTTTGCTGCAATGCAGAAAGGTCAAGGCTCAGCGATGTACTTGCCCAGGGGGCAACACTAATTTTCAGCCCTCACCCAGGAGATGAACGCGAACAGAACAGATGTTTCTACAGTGCTAGCAACTCATCTGTAAAATAAAACGAGGCGCCACGATCGAAAAGGGTTGCTACTATTGGTTGTTACTACATCGACTGACAACGTCAACGACATCATTGGACATTGTCAGTAGTTCCGCGTTTAGCCGTTCTACTACTACTAACTAGGTAAGTTAGTTGCAGTACAGTTATTTTTATGAAGACAAAATATACTATGTATGATTATTACGGACGATACCAAAATGACAACTACCCTAGTGATGGGCAGCTATATTATTACTTTAGTAAAGGAATAGCTCTGATAATGAAACAAAATAATATGTACAAAACTAAACAACGTTTGGCTGTCGGATTGCCAACCTAAAAACTTGGTCAGGTGTTGCTAGTAGAGAGGTAGGTTGGGAACCACAGTTGTGGTTACACTGATGAACACATATAGACATATTTTTGTAACTATATTCGCCTCGCCCATAGGTAATAGATAGATAGATAGATAAACACTATTAACTACAAACATAGACAGCACTGAACACAAGACATGAAATTAACAAAAATAACACACACACACAAATGGAGCAATAATACAGAATTAAACAATAAACATGGTGCCTGCATCGTGTGAGTCAACGTTGTGTTGGCTCAGCATGTATTACAGTAGGTTTACCTACTGCAGAGCTGGTATTCAGCCAGAAACACACCAAGTGTATCTATGTGCAGTTGGCGGAACTACTACGTATAAGATAAAAAAATAGAAATCGTATCACTTTTTTATTTCCCTACAAATAGATTTGGATAGCTAATCAATTTGTATGAAAAGTAAAAAAAAAATATTGCACAGTTCTGCAGTCTTGAGTACACAGGAGTATGAAAGGAATAGTTTGTGTTTGATAGGGTACAAAATATTTAATAGAGCAAAAAACAAAACAATGTATCAACAAAAATAAATCACAAATAATAGACATCTTCCAGCGCGCGTCCCCTTTGTTTGATTCATTTGTATTAACGGGTAAGTTTGAACAAATTAAGTCTGACAAAGTCAGTCAGTATTCACCTCCGATCAGTGTAAATCGAAGCGAGTCAAGCGCACGTGGGGGTCGGCTGGCGAAGATACGAAGATACATGTTACTGCTGGGAGGGATGAGTCGGTTAGCGCTGCCGAGAACTCTGACCGACTTATGTCCGCCTGGTAGCTCGGCTAGCTAACTAGAACTGATTGGTCGGTTATTATTCTAGGTAAATTGATACTGAAACCCTGGTAGGTTGGATGAGTTTTGAAATACTCTTCTTCGAGGCTAACCTAACAAGTTAGGAGGGTTAGGTGAAATATTGAAAGGGCGTTGTGGCGATACTGCGCTTTTCCCATTTCTTTAGGGGATACATACATAATATATAAAGACACGCTTAAAAGCAGGGTTTTGTAATCTTATCAGAAGATTATCTTACAGAAAGCCAAAACTTAACCACTTTTAGAAAAGTCTTAGACATTTTGATTTATTTATAGGTACTCTACTAGTTTTCCGCCGCCGCTCCGCCCGCGTTAACAGTTTTTCCCGTGGAATGAGGCATTTTCCCGCGGTAAAAGGTAGCCTATGTTACTCAGGTGAGATTCGGTATGCATCTAAAAACAGAGAAGATAGGTGCAGTTTTATACCGTGATCGTTATTTAATTGGACTAGCTAGCTATAATAGTAAACTCCGCTGCCATTTTACTAATTTCTGAACGAAATGTCTAACATTTCATTCTTATACAAGGTTAAACAGCAAGCAAGCACAAGCATTACTTTGTGAATCTGCAGTCAGTCATTTGAAATATTCTGCCTCTAGCATAAATCACTGTAACAAACTATAAACATCCCTTACCGTGCTGTTAAAACACCATGATATTAAAATATCCGCCAATAGGATAAGATGATACTCACGACAAAATTATGCCTGTAACACGTGAACAGTCATGCTAGAGGGACCAGAATAAAACATGTATTTTCCTCTCGGGGTATTCTTTGAGTCCAATGGAAATTCTAGCTAGATTTACCACTAGCCAGGAATGTTTTGATCAGATTTTTGAATTCTTAAAACTTTTATTTGACATGGCCGGGTACAACTAAAAGGTAGCCAGTGGTAGCGAGCTAACCGTCCATAACTCAAGCTTTAAGCACGCGGAGACGCGGCTAGCGAGCTCGTCTGCACCATTCTCTTGTGAAGATTTATGATATCACTGCGAACTCTCCGCAAGTTCTAAGCGCCTGGTACTGCTATGACGCTAATTCCAGAAACTGTAGGAAAAGGATGGAAACATGATGGAAATTAACCGTGTGGATGATTCGAGGGTATAAAGAATCCCACATACATAAATACACAGATACACGTGAAAAACATAACCCTGCCTTTGCAGTCGGGTAAAAAGAAACCCATTACAGAATTCCTACAAGCCTAACTGCGCCTACAATCACCAATATTCTAACATTATGTGGACAACTACATTTTACATACCAAATGGTAGGTCAAATAGCTCGTGGAGCTAGAGCAATAAATTCGGACTAGACACGTGCAGAGCCGACCGCTCTACGTGTTTACTGCATTCTATTCTATACAAACGAGAGAGTCACCCGACGTAGTAACACTACGGCGATATATGGCGGGCGCCACAGCGGAAAAGCACTTTGGAGCTATGAACTCCTGGTACTCATTCTATTCTTGATACTCGTAAAACAGGACATTCTAAATTGTCACTCTTTTTACACGCTTTATATTAGCTTCACTTGTAAGTAACTATGTATGTAAGAAAATCTTGGAATCTTAATTTGACCCACTTCCCGGTCTTCGATTAGGATGAAATTTTGCACACGCTCTGAGTTCTAATGACAATACATGACTAGCTAAGAAACGTTATTACAAATCCAATATGGCGGCCTCCCCATTATTGTATCTGAAAAAATCTTGGAATCTTAATTTGACCCACTTCCCGGTCTTCGATTAGGATGAAATTTTGCACACGCTCTGAGTTATGATGACAATACATGACTAGCTAAGAAACGTCATTACAAATCCAATATGGCGGCCTCCCTATTATTGTATCTAAAAAAATCTTGGAATCTTAATTTGACCCACTTCCCGGTCTTCGATTAGGATGAAATTTTGCACACGCTCTGAGTTATGATGACAATACATGACTAGCTAAGAAACGTCATTACAAATCTAATATGGCGGCCTCCCTAAGATGGCGAACTGGCTGTTTGAAATCCACCCCCATGATATGGGTATCAAATGAAAGGGTTTGCTATCAGGAATACGAAAAAAAAAGTCACGTGACTTAAATCCAATATGGCGGACGTCCAAGGTGGCGGACAGGAAGCGTGTTTTTTAGTTTTTTAAACTATGTATTATTATTTATTATATGAAGGAAAAAGAAATTACGCGCGCGCGCGTCCGAAACGCTATGCCTATTTTGTATTTTGGGCGCGTAAATATATTTCTTCTTTCATGCTTTTTTACCTCACCGTGCCTTACCCACCACGGCGGAAAAGCACTTTAGAAGCTATACTATTCTCAATACAAAAACAGGGCACTCTAAATTAGTCACTGTTTTTATTTACCTACCTTACTTACTTTTTTACCTCCTTCTAGTTTTACGGCGATATAATGGCGCCACAGCGGAAAAGCATTTAAGGAGCTATGGACTTCTGGTACTATATTATGTTTTTAAAATAGTAAAAAAGAATTATTTGCCAAAAAGAAGAACACTTTTCCGGCATGTTGGTTGTACGGGAGTGGGTTCTGTCTGACTACATTGAGTAATCACCACGCTAGATCTCAAGATAAAGTATAAAATCTTGATTTTACTTTTCGAAATTCAGAAGAATCAAAACTGAAGAAAAATATTTCAAAACGACTTTTGGACTGTGTCCCGGACGGAATTAAAATTATAGAAAGTAAACGTCAATTGAAAAAGGAAGCAATAACCTAATGTAAATCCTTGTAATAAAATAATACATACATATTTTAAAAAACTAAAAAACACGCTTTCTGTCCGCCACCTTGGACGTCCGCCATATTGGATTTAAGTCACGTGACTTTTTTTTCGTATTCCTGACAGCAAACCCTTTCATTTGATACCCATATCATGGGGGTGGATTTCAAACAGCCAGTTCGCCATCTTAGGGAGGCCGCCATATTGGATTTGTAATGAAGTTTCTTAGCTAGTCATGCATTGTCATCAAAACTTAGAGCGTGTGCAAAATTTCATCCTAATCGAAGACCGGGAAGTGGGTCAAATTAAGATTGCAAGATTTTTTTAGATACATTAATGGGGAGGCCGCCACATTGAATTTGTAATGACGTTTCTTAGCTATTCATGTATTGTCATCAAAACTCAGAGCGTGTGCAAAATTTCATCCGAATCGAAGACCAGGAAGTGGGTCAAATTAAGATTCCAAGATTTTTTTAGATACATTAATGGGGAGGCCGCCATATTGGATTTGTAATGACGTTTCTTAGCTAGTCATGTATTGTCATCAGAATTCAGAGCGTGTGCAAAATTTCATCCTAATCGAATACCGGGAAGTGGGTCAAATTAGGATTCCAAGATTTTCTTACATACATAGTTACTTACAAGTGAAGCTAAGGGTGCTCCCTCACCGGGAGCATTCGCGTGTAATGTAACATTATAGATTCGTCTTTGAGCATTACATTACAATAATACCTCCCTGACTGACGAGCATTCGCGTGTAATGTAACATTATAGATTCGTCTTTGAGCATTACATTACAATAATACCTCCCTGACTGACGAGCATTCGCGTGTAATGTAACATTATAGATTCGACTTTGAGCATTTCATAGCGGCGGGGGGCTAGGGGAAGTGAAGCGCATTGATGTTACAAGTTGTATCAAGATATTACACATTGTATCATTACAAGGTGCGCATTGTAATGCTCGGTTCTCCTCCTTCACTGATGTATGCCCGTTTTGTATCATTACAAGGTGCGCATTGTAATGCTCGGTTCTCCTCCTTCACTGATGTAATGCTCAAATCTGTAACGTTACATTACACGCGAATGCTCCCGGTGAGGGAGCACCTTAATATAAAGCGTGTAATAAGTTATGATAGTCCATTAACCCTTAATAAAGATCTTTATTTTATCTGGACACGTTTCCCCTTCAGTCTATCCATGGAGATTTTGTAGACTGTTTCTTTTCTGTAGTTATTTTTTAATTTGTTTTTAATCAAGAAGCTTAATAGGCAGAATTATTGAATAATGAAAGGCCTTAAAGAAAGTTTGACGAGGCAACGCGAAGTTCGTCTCACTAATGAATCGGATGAGTTCGAGGGAACGGACAAGGCTGACACGGGAAACTTAAAACTGCTTTAACTGAGTTCTCTGATGCTCAATGTTTGAAATTTATACGAAACTTATTAATAGTACCTACGTATACAAATAAAGTTACCCAGTTTCAGGCAGACAGATCAAAATTTAGTACCTACCTACGTATACAAATAAAGTTGGCCCAGTTTCATGACATTCAGGCAGACAGATCATAATTATTTGAGCTTCGAATACGTCTCGAGCCGAACTTCACGACGACGACGTTTAGTTTGACTTGAGCCTGAAATATATGGATTTATTTATTTATTATTGGGTGATCAGACTTTATTTAATCACTTGACTAAGCCGAGAAATAATAAGTAGTAACCAGCACATGCGGGTGGACATATTGACCTTGAGAGCGCCCGTATTCCGTAGCGGTAGGGGTGAATTTCGTAGTGCGAATTTCTAACCACATGTGCTGGCTTCTGTTTGTACCTACATTTTCATAATCTTAGACTTAATGACCCGACTGGACGTTCCGGTAATTAGACCTAAAGTGCCTGAAGGCTTTAATTTTTCCTAAAAGTCAGTCTTGACGATATCAATTTTCCAATAAAATTATTCTATGGTATTAAGCTAATAACAGCTATTTAGCTTCATATTTGTTCACAGATATAGTTCATGTTAAATTTTTACGTGGTCGTTTCGAATTTCGCTATACAAATAAATAAAAAAAAATACATTAAATTTGCCTTTGGAAACACTATCGGTGTATATCCTGTGGTAAACATTTTATTTGTCCAGCACCACAAAAGGATTTCATCAAAACAAACCTGTTTATCGAACTACATAAACTTAATTTGAGTCAAAGGCCGGCAAGAGTCAAAATATCAAACATACATCTGGATATCATGGTCGAAGAAAACAAGGTCTTGCAAGTAAGAGTCAAAATATCAAACATACATCTGGATATCATGGTCGAAGAAAACAAGGTCTTGCAAGTAGACCACGTGACTGACACAAGGCTACGTCATTTTGCGCTGTTCATCCTTGTCTATTACACGCATTCGACAAGGATGAATAGGCAAAATGACGTAGAAATGACGTATACTCGTGTCAGTCACGTGGCCTATTTGCAAGACCTTGTTTTCTTGGACCATGTTCTAGGTATGTATTATGTGTGTGTTTGTGTGTAAGTTTGTGTGTGTGTGTGTATGTTTGTATTTAATTTTCAGTTAAATTGAAACAGTCTTCTGCTTACAATAATTTTATTTTGTTAAAGATTACATACTAATATTATTTTGCTTTGCTGCATTCGGTCCAATAAGCAATGCGTTCAGTGATTTTCATCTCGATCGAGTTCATTGCACATATTATCCAGTATGCTAATTAGTAACATCTTCTTATGACGGCTTATAATTCTGAAAAAAATAAATTTATCAGTAACAACAGCCCCCGTGGTCGAGTGGTCAAGACGCCTGATATTACGGAGGTTCTATAAAAATAGGTTCGAATCCTAGTGTAGCACTTATCATACTAATATCACCATTGGCACTGGTCGGTCACTCCATACAGAAAACGCATTTTGAAAACCTGCTTCTTTTTGAATAAAAACTGAATATCAACTAAAAGATCAAGTCAATGGCGCTAGGCGCCATGTAAAACACCCCCGAACACCACCGGCGGAGTCCCGCGGTGTCTGCGGGGTGTTGGGCGTGGGGCGATATATCGGGCGGGAAACTCATTTTGGCGCGGGGGGTGAGTGTCCTTTCTGTACGGGTTAGTACCTACTATTATTTTCTTCTGTGCCATTGGTCCCGGCTACACTATCTACGTCCATTTTTCGTCAAATAATAAAAGTAGAGCAGTAAAAATACTATTAAACTCACAGCATTTATTCCATCTCCAGTTAAAAATGTTCACGAATGAGAAATCCGTTGTGGTTCTCAATTTCCTCTTTTTGAAGACTGGAATAGAAGCTAGAAGCTAGCTTGAAGCTAGTTTGGTATCATGAAATGCCGACTTGTCAGTTTTGTGTCGCTCTAGCTACTCGTATTTTAAATTCGTATTCTAGAATGTGTTCTGGAACTTCCATTTAAAATATCAAGATTTTTTTTCTTACCAGCCAGCCAGTGTCTCTTTCTGTACTTGAATATAACTTATTACTTTTTATATTCGATATAGTGTAGTATTTCATTGACTTTTTGGCATAAAAAATATGAAGTGCTTGTTTTTCGTTTTGTTCAGTTTTTACGAGGAAAGAGTTTTTATTCTTCTTTAACACAAGGTTTTCAATATTTTAAGTAAATAGAAAAGGTAGGTAGGTAATAGACAAAGAGTTTCAATTTTTCCTTTAGGAGAAATATTTTATTGTGGCAGACATGAAATTATTTAAATCCATACTTCCTTTTCTAAAATGTACATTCAAACCCTGTATTGCTATGCAATGAGAACAATTTCAAAGCGTTTTTCGTTATCAGTTATTATTTAAATTTTCCTAAAAGTAGAACTCTCTGTAATTTAAATCAGTTTTTCAACGCCTTGAACTCTTTCTTTTTTCAAATTAAGTGCATGCAAATTACTTTTTAACAGCATGTTTAGGCCAGTTTAGAAATTTACGCTGCGCTAGTACCAACCTAACAAACATAACTTGAGCCTCGTTCGAAAACTCGCGTGACCGCATAATTTAAAGTTGCAGAGCCATAATACGACGTGCAAATTATAGGGGTTACTGTTCAAGTAAGTTCTTTACTACAAAAAATCAAGAAAGGCGTTTTTCCTTTCACTATTTAATCCTTTCCTTGAAATCAAGCAAATGCTCGTTCTTTTACTTCATAATACGAAATGTGCTTACTTTTTTATGTTCTTTTTTTTACTGTTTTAAAAATTATTTTTGTACTTTTTTAAAGTCGTAAGTACATTATTTTTCGACACACGTACGTATGCACATGTGTACGTCTGACGTATATTTTGTAATTAATTCAGTACGAAGTTAGGTAATGTCGCAGTTGCTTGCTTATCGAGTGGGTTTCGAGGTTAACCTACCTCACAAACCCTGGTGTTAGAATTGTTGAGCCGCCTTAGGATTCCAACATGGCTCAGCCGGGACCAACGCAACGGCACGCAATCATCTTTCTTTTCGGACAATCGGGTGATTTAGCCTGCAATGTCCTAATCAAACCGGGAAAGTCTAACTGAGTTATATTTATTCGACGGATCCCCACCGGGATTTGAACCCGGAACCTCCGTAACGTCAGACGAGCTTTTGGCCACTCGACCACGGAGGTTGTTGGCGCAGTTATTCCGGATCTGAACATAGATTTTACCGATTTCCCCTAATTCTACATCAGACAGTACCAGGAGAACAGAAACCCTTGAAAGTGAGCCGCGTTCTTGCGTGCCTACTCAATTATTAACCGAGAAGTGAGTTTATAAACGGGCGCTCGCTTCCACCATGGATTGCTTAAAAATTCACACCGAGTGAAACGGTTTTGTGACGAATATTATTGCTGACCCTTTTTTTATATTTTTTACTTGGATACAAATATTTTGCAGGTTTTCTACTTATAGCGCAAGTATAGTTGGGAAAGTAGTGAAAAGCGGGAAATTATCTTCCAGCAAAGTGATGACAATATTTATACTATCTTCTTCTTTTCGTGTCGATTGGTAATCTCACCGACAGACCTCACAAACCCTGGTGTTAGAATCATTAAACCGCCTAAGTCTTCACACGTGGCTTGTATATAATACATAGTTTCTATAATTACCTATGGCCACAGATTAATAAATAGTTACTAACGTCTAATGGCCCTTATGTGTGATATTCATTTTTGTACCAAGCAAACATAAAACTGGAGAAAGCAGGTGTCTAATAAAGGCAATTTTCAAAGCTTTGAGCGGGTTTTGGACGAAAGATATAATGAAAGTTCTATCGCCTCTTGTTCCGTCTTCACAATGGCTCGGGGCTGCGTTCGTAAATCTAGAACAAAAAGCTGCATTATTTTCTGGGGTACCATACCACCCACACCTGCATTCAGTTGGACCTACACTCCAAGAGTATTTGGTGCATGTGGTGTGGTGTATTCGCCTGTTCATCTGCATTGATAGCGGGCGGTGCACCGCATACCGCATGAACAAGCATCATAATTGTAAAAGTAGATAAAGATTCATCACAACTTGTTTTACAATAATACTGTGAAAGGAAAAAATGCTTCACGATTAGTTACAAAGATTGATTAAACTGTCTATCACCCAAACACGAACGCATCTCTTTCATACTCCACCATTATATAGAGGGGCTTTAAGTTTTCATCGCCCCGCAATGAAAGGTTAAACACCGGAGAATTTACGAATAATTTATCTTTTCAAATTGAGAGTTTAGGGAAATTTTCATTGCCTTTAATACCCATTTAACCTTTTGTGAAACAAAAGATTAATATCGATCTTGATTTTTCCATTAGTGAGTAAAAATGGCTGCTTATTATTTCCATTAACCTAATCATATTATAATATTAATTATAAAAAGGAATTATTTGTATTTGTGTGTGTGTGTGACGTAGTGGTATATTTTTGCTTAGATTTTCCTTATCCTTTTATTTAGTGGGTTACTGAAAGATTTAAGTAGAGTTTCACACTATTTATTGAATATTTTATAACAAACACAATCTTGTATCTTAGAATCGAATTTATCTAAACTTACACACATTTTATTACTCTCATCCCTACTCTATGATCACGCTTATTAGGTCAATGAGCATCTAGACTTGTAGCCTATAGGCATTATCCATTACTTATTTGACTGCCGGCATAGTTACGTCAGCGATCGAAATAAAAACATTACACGGACATAAAATCGACAACTTCTGCTCACAACGCTTACATAACTTCGCGCCAACTCTTGCATTAGTGATGTGTTACTTATCGATACACCAAGTTCCGCCCCTAGGGATGTGTCGGGGTATATTCTCGACATTTTATCGAAGGTCGGTCTCTGGTTCTCCCAAAGGGCCTAAGTGTTGTATAACTGTATGATTTGTAACTTTTTGCTGGGAATAAGATTTAGGCCAAGTTATATGCCTATTAATATGGGGTTTAGTTAAATTAGAGTTTCCTTTCATGATCGAATCAGAAATGATTAAATTGGGAAGCTATTAAAAATTGCCAATATAGCCTATAAAAATACAAATGTTCCCTAAGTACGAGTATGGCAAATTTTATCATTTTATCTTTATAACCTTCTTTAGGTGCACTTCTTGTCCATCTCTCAAAATTATTTTTATTTTCTCTCACGGGCTTATAGGTTAGCTGGGAGGGATCTCTTTGTAGAGAAAAGCTCGCCTTTGCAATTAAATTTGTTATAAATCTTTGTTCTGTTTATGTGCAATAAAGTATATTATCACAATGTGACCCAAAGACGGACGTGAATCATAAAATTAATGAATGAGGTAAGCCTGTTTTACATAAGTGGGTGTACCAAACTTCAAATCTTTTTTTTTTAATTGACTATGCTTGTGTCGAAAAATTATGACGAATTAAGCTTCACCGGACTTGCGGGAGAGCGGAAGGCTCTATCCCAGAGTAGTCATGTACCAACGCGTCTAGGGGCGGCTCGAGGGAGTCTCGATTTCAAATCAATGGAAGATTTTCTGACAGCTTAAAATGAAAAAAAAAAGAGCGTTCTTAATGATTTCCATAGATGACGCTTGTAAAATAATGAGAATAGTGAGATTTATTTTAGACTTTTTGCCTTTTTGTTCTCGTATTGTACATGGTTCTGACTGAGGTTAGTTTTAGGATAATTAGTTGATTGATTTAAATGTTTTTTTTTATAATCCAATACTTCGGTATTGATTACCTGACTATTTACTAGTGCCATCTGTTGAACCGTTTTGTAACAATTTTTTTCTTAATTGATACTGAAAACTTCTCATTTTCTCAACTCAAAACTCAATGACAGCCTCCATAAACGCAAATCGCTCGCCACACATTAAATAAGGAGGTTCCCTTTTCAGCTACACTTATTTATATGCATACAATAATTTAAGTTTTGAAATAAATTACCGTCTCTCTGTCTGTTTGTTTGTACACGCTAATCTCTGGAACTACTGGACGGATTTTAATAAAACTTTACAATAATATAGTTCATACATCAAAATAACACATAGGCTACTTTTTACCGCGGGAAAATACTTCTTTCCCACGGGAAAACCTGTTAACGCGGGCGGAAAGCTAGTCACCAATAAATAAGCTTTACAAACATTAAAATTTGATAAATAAACAACATAATTATTATTATTATAAAGACATTCGTTTCGACTCAACCCTCACAGGACAGACCACAGACATATAACCAAACGAAAAGCAGACCAAACATTACAAACTTAAAACGCGTGGAAACTTTTCACTCGTAGCTTATTTTTGAATTGCCAAATTAATATATTTATAAACAGTTATTGCGGGTGTTTGTAAACTGAAGTACTCTTTCACATTCATAAGTATAGTACTTTACTATTTTTGTTCCAAATATTACCAATTATGTTAAAGAAAAACAACAAAACTTATGTAGCTTAAGTGGAAATTCATGCGGCATTCTTTGTATTATACAATAATGTTTAGTCTGCTTCCCTTTGTATGTCTTTGGGACAGACGAGCGTAATTCATATTCCGTCAAAACAAATAAAACGGAACCCACAGACGCGAAGCCACAATGTGCCAAACTTTTCAAATAGAAAAGTTTAACCATTAACGTTTTATGTTTTGCTTGTCTAAAACAAAATAATTAGACATTATTATTATAATCATTCCTATAGATAGATACTAACACGAACACAGATCTAATTAATAAACAAACCAATGGCGATGACCCATCCAAAACTACTCTTGTGTTCTAAATAAATGTTTAATTCGTTCATTCATAGGTGATACCTATACCACTTGACTCAAACTTACACTTTCATTTAATATACCTAAGTTTATTAAACTGATTTTAATTAAATTTGTCATTTTCTCCAAGTTGAATTAAAAGTTCAATGCAAAAGCATGGACACAATTCAATACTAGGACTTGGAAATATTAATAGTTCGTGAAGATTTTATACAATACATGCATTATACCTGTAATATTTTGTTTGAAAACCAAGATGAAAGCGAGTCTTATTGGTAACCTTGTTTTTTCTAGTCGTTAAAAAATATTCACCATGTGGGGTTGCATGCAAGTTGTTCAAATGCTTTGTAGTCCACTGAAACCGAATAATAGTCTTCTACTAGCGGTTACCCATAATTCAATTAGACGTACGATGGTTTAATATAGCTTGTTGGTTCCAGCTAGCTCTCTAAACCACATTGCACTTTGACATTCTCTACTGCACCTTTCTATCAGAGCCTAGAGCTAGATCGGAAGCTAAAATTAGACCTAGATATAGCTGCAACGTGCATGTTAGAGCAGCGTGAAATACCTTGCTTTGGTTTCTGTTTAGATAAGGCTAATTACGTAGTGAAGTTTTTAATTCGTTGCAGAAAAATGGTTTCTTTGATATCTACACACACAATTCTAAAATCTTTGTGACGACTTCCGTCATATTTGTTTACATTACAGACTTTGTTGACGATATTTTCGCCACCAGAATGTACCTAGGGCCAGAAAAATAAGAAACAAAAGATCTAGCTTAGCCATAGAAAAACATACTTAAGCCTAAGGATATAAATGCCTTAATGCTTCAGCCCTGGTGATGTAGTGGCTCATTCCAGCTCTGAGCGGCACATCGATCCTTGTCACCATTACTGCTAGATGAGGATTTTAGCTACGTGCGAGAGTTTCCATTTAATCGATATTTGAGCGTTTTACAAAACCCTTTTGTTGTGCATTACTGCTACGCGTAGCAAGTGATCAGCTTAAAAGTTAACCGTCCTTGATAAATCATTTTGAAAGAAATATGTAACTATAGTGATTCCATATTCATATTGTTGGTTTATCGATCAAGTGTGGTAAATATACGTACATGTTATG
Organism: Teleiodes luculella; assembly: GCA_948473455.1. Lineage (NCBI taxonomy): Eukaryota > Metazoa > Arthropoda > Insecta > Lepidoptera > Gelechiidae > Teleiodes > Teleiodes luculella. Next base: position 3,272,041 of record OX419603.1, read on the forward strand.
AAAAATAACAAGTATAACACATTCTGATAACTTACATAGCATTATTTACAAACAGTCATAGAATTTTTATTTCAACTTACTCTCTGCGTCCAATTTAAAAAAATCGTTTATTTCTTTAACAACAAACTTTACATTTGAATTACAATTGGTATTCTCTAGTAAGCATGAGCAAGTAATTAGCAATATTTGTTGAAATAACGAAATGGGAAATCATCCTTTAATAATTTATTTTTTATTTTTTTAAGTTTGAAAATAATAATGTCCTTAGTTCTACATAATATATCATGGAATTCATTTTCACTAAACAAATTTTCGCTCACAACTCTCAAGTGAAGCAATCCAATTTTTCGTCTTAATATCCAGAATATCCTCAGTCTACTTATACATTGGGCTCAATTCCTGCGTGGTCTCTTTCATTCACGTGATAATCGAAAAGGATGGATGTAAAATGAATGAATTCAATTTTGAATCAATCATATTTAAAATAAGCAGCTGCATGCCCGCTAAACTAGTGCGAACTACGCGTAAAATCGATGTTTGACGTCTCTAAATTTAAGTTGACAAAGAACGTGAAAGGAACATAATGGTTTTTGAATTTAAGAGCGTAATACGTAGAATCGTGCCCATTGATGTTCATTTTCCCTAAACGTTTTTTCGCTCCCAACTCCCAAGTAATACTAAACCAGCAATGAACATCAAAGCCTAGAGCGTGATCGTCATAATCAGTTGGTGTTGCAGAATTGACCCATTCAAACCTCGTTACCAACCTATCTAGATTAAACTGGTTCGCAGATCGACCGCCCGATTGCGGAGGGCTCTTTTTTTTTTTTTAATTGCCCTATGCTTGTGTCGAAAAGGTACGACCAATCAAGCTTCACCGGACTTGTGCGGGGGGTAAAGAAAACACTGCTTGTTTACTGAGAAAAAAACCCTACTTAATAAGTGCGAAAGTAACTATGCCTGTATATCTGTTTGTTACGCTTTCACGCCAAGACCACTGAAACGATTTTGATGAACTTGGTAAAGAGATAGAATAGAATTTGGGAAAGGATATTAAAACACCTCATTCCTACGAGATAAACTGTTATCGTGGGTGAAGCTGCAGGGCAAATCAGTTGTAATAAAAAAAATCATATAAGAAATTTGGTTAGGGGTAAAAAAGAGAAAAATATTAACGAACTCTTATCAAAACCACAAACTGGCTGCGATGCAATAAACAAGGAACTTTTCTCTTAGGATTCGAAATTCAAATATTCGAAAAGTAAAACGTTCTGTCCATTCGAGCGGTCGCAACCGCGCCGGCTGTGCCTAACGCAACCACTGGCTTTTCATTTAACTTAACTGACATTTAAAGGCGAACTGGAAATATCCATTGCTGGTTCTATTTTCAAATCAAGTCATGTTGAATTTCAATTCATTGGTTTTGTTATAATAATAATAATAATTTATTTTCAGACCAGGGATCCATAATTTTAAATAAATAATAATAAGTACTTAACTTACTAATAAAGTAGGTACGGCACAGTATAGTAACCACTTTCTTAGTCTAGCAAAGATTGGTTTAAGTTTTGTGTTCTCGTCCTGTCAAAAGCACCCATTGAGACTTAACAGTCAATAATGGAATCTTCCCAGTGGATATTAAACGCATTTTTGGAGCTAGTGTCCTACTTACCGTTTTATACCAAAAGGAAGCATGATTTATAAAATAGATAAAAAAATAGTAAACATTATTGGCGAACATCCAAAGCTCAGCCAGCAGTGAACATCAGTATTAAAATGGTCACCAGAAATAGAAAGAGACACAACGATACTGTAACTCATATAACTTTCATGAGAGGCAAAACGCTGTGAGATGTTTCTGCCCAATAAAAATTTGCTTAAATACGTATTTAAATGGGCGTTCACCCATCTATTTTATTGAAAAGAAAACATGTTTCACTGTTTTCCTTTCTTTCGATCGCTTTTATGGGTGTTTTTTGGGAGTTGCCTAGTGTTACGTGGTGTTACCTACTTTAGATGAAAATACAATTTTATACACCCAACTTCTTAACTAAACAATACTTACATCGCCTCATCAAAGAGTGAGTCCAAATCTTAAAGAGTTTTCAAAGAAATTGAAATATAAAAAATCTATTAGAGAGAATACTACTTTGAACTTTTGTGAAAAAAACATGGTACCTACCAGTGTGATGAGCACTTGTGTTTGCCTTGTGTCTGGATGTTGTATATTCATATATGTATGTATATCAGCTGTCTGGCACCCATAGTACAGGCTCTGCCTAGTTTGGGGTCAGATGGCCGTGTGTGAGTTGTCCCCCAATTATTATTATTATTATAGGTACTTACGATTGTTGGCGCTTGGTAATACTCCGTTGTAGACATTGTTTTTAAAATACTTGTATGTACTTGTTTCGAACAATCATTCTCGGTAAAATTATTATTATTATAACACTTGTACGTAGGTTCTTATTTTATATATTATAATTTATTGGGTTAAAAGGGTTTATGGGTTAATAGAGTACTAAAGATTAATTAATTTGTCAATTTTTTTATACAAAAATGCATATAAGGCAAACTGAGAATGCCACAAACCGCCGCCGCCGCGTCGTTGCCACTGTCATTAATCATAATTAACATAATTTGTATCACAAACAATAAACTAAAACGTCCCCAACAACCTTGATAATTCAGTAATCCATCAATATTCACAATCCTTAATACCAGGAAGACATAAACTTGAAGAGATTTGCATGTTAATGGTGTCGTTCGGTTGTTACAGGAACCGGATAGAGAGGACCGCGTCCAAACGATGGCGGGGATCCATGAGAAGAGTCGTGGCTGCTACTATTTGTAAGTTATTATTTATTAAATTAATGTTTTTCTTGTCTATATTTATTTTTCCTATGAAGGATAGATATAACAGCGCAAAAAGAAGTTTTGAAACATCATTTAATTTAGGGACATACGTCGCAGCTCCGATGGTTGCAGTAAAAAAATATTTATTTTGTATAATCGTTCCCAGCCTCAAAAAGATTAAAAATAATGCTTTGCACTTCAATTTTAATACCTACACAAGACCTACACCTACAAGTCAGACACTCATGTGTAAAAAAGAAAAAAATTGAGCATAAAAATATTATGTCAAGTTAGAATTTTTAAACCCATTGATGGTACAATTGCGTGCGTATAGTGTGGGTTTCGAGGTTAACCTATCTCACGCCTTAGGCTTCCGACATGGCTCCAATCATGGTCTAACCATTAGACCACGTGACTGACACGAGCCTACGTCATTTCTACGCCATTTTGCCTATTCATCCTTGTCGAATGCGTGTAATAGACAAGGATGAACAGCGCAAAATGACGTAGGCTTGGTTCAGTCACGTGGTCTAACGGTTCCTTGTTTTCTTAGACCATGGCTCCAATAACGGCTACGTCCATAGATAGTAGCTAGGACCAACGGCTTTACGTGCCTTCCAAAGCACGGAATCATCTTTCTTTTCGGGCAATCAGGTGATTCAGCCTGCAATCCAGTATAATATTATTATTTAATGTCATACGTTACCGAGGCAGACATTTTTTATGAGCTTGTAATGTAAAGCCTCCACACTCCGCGCTCACCCGACTCTACCTCGAAATAATGTCAGTCCTAACCAAACTGAGGAAAATCTCACAAAGTGATATTGGTTCGACGAGTCCCCACCGGGATTCGAAACCGGAACCTCCGTAACGTCAGGCGAGCTTTTGACCACTCGACCATGGTGGCTGTTCGATGATACAATGATGAATTTCGATACGTGCTTTTATATTTTAAATATTTTCAAAGTGTCTTTAAATGAGTTACATAGAAAAGATGAAATTTTTCTACCAAATTACCGCAGTAAAATACGAAACCATCAGTGTAGATCGCGCCCTAAGTACCAGGCTCTCATGAGCCAACAAGAGGGCAATAAAGTCTAATGAGCGCAATAAAGCTCTATTCACGAGAACTGCTAGATGAGAGAGAAATGGCCGCTGCTGTGTATAATAAAGGATTTTCGAGAGAAGAGAGAAAATATATGAGCGCGAATTATGTAATTCTATGCTTCATTTTGAGAACAATATTAATTTTACTGTCGTACTAAGGCCTATTCACCCTGATTTCAGGGTAGGCTCGAGCCCCTCGGTGGGGACATAATATGAGCTGTTAACAGGAACTTATTATCACTCGCTATCTCATAAAAAAAAATTGGAATATCCATGGTACACCACCTGTACCTAAAAATATTTATGGTCTGTTTTATATAAATCCGGACAAAAGTTCATTGACCCCGCTTTCTTTTTTGAAAGTTATTAAAAATAATGTAACGCCAAAATGTCTGGCAAGGTCACATCATCACATGCTCACTCACCCCGCCTTTTACTACGGTATGCCAAATTACGTATTTTGCGATAATTTCTTATAGTTTTATCGTATCGTCTGAAAAAATTGTGGGCATTGTATACAGGCGTCAATGACCTTTTGTCCGGATTAATATGAAACAAACCATAGTCACAAATATCAGACTCTCGTGCGTGAGCCAACAAGAACGCAATAAAGTCTACGACTATTTAATAAGTACAATAAAACTCTATTCTCAAGAACTGCTGGATGAGACCTCGAAATACGTTCCTTTATTTATAAAAACACTAGCGACCCGCCCCGGCTCCGCACGGGAAAATGGTTATTGTGGGTTATCCTTCAGTATATTATGCATGTATTATACATATAAACCTTCCTCTTGAATCACTCTATCTATTAAAAAAAACCGCATCAAAATCCGTTGCTTAGTTTTAAAGATTTAAGCGTACAAAGGGAGGGACATAGGGACATAGGGACATAGGGACAGAGAAAGCGACTTTATTTTATACTATGTAGTGATGATGAAGTAAGAAATAATATGCCTTTCACATTTTATAGTTGTATAGATAATACCTGCAATTCTGTCCCATTATTAGTACTTAGTTGTGTTATTTGTCATGGAGTGTATTTAACGTCATTTACGAGGTATAACCAGCCCCTCTAACATGCCCGTCCACGCTTGACAGACATAATTTTATCGTGCGTATTACCTTATCCTATTGGAGGATATTTAATATGGCGGGTTTCTCGTAACTTTTTGACAGTTAAATGTGCGACAAACTTTTGTCATAGCACTGCATGTTACGGGGGCTGCACTACTCAGGTGCTGGCTGAAAATCAGTGTTGTGAATATTCGACTATAATAGGTACTCACGACAAATGCTGATTCCAGCAACTTCTTTATCACACGTACCTTTACTTTATTCCAGTTTATGTTTCATGAGTCGCAACGTGTGGAAAATAAATCTTTTTCTTTTTTCTTTCTTTCTTTCTTTCTTTCTTTCTATCATTATAATTTTTACTGTTACTGTCAAATAACATTTTTATTAGGTGAGTTCAGAGAGGTAGGAAAAGTGCGCTTGGAGAGTCAGAAATAATTTAAAGTTTAGTTTAAAAAAATCTGTCCCAAATCAGTTGTAATGCTCGTCACGTATAATATAACATTTTGTATGATATTAAAGTAAGGCCCATTTGCGCGAGCAAACAAGAAAAACCCAATTCACCTCTAAGTTCTGTTTAGAGGAATACAAAAAGGGTTTCGGTGACAGAGTAATACTTACTACCCATAGAGACTATTATAATTTCTAATTGTCGAGGACTTTTTTCTTTTCAGACAACCTGTCCTGTTTCACACACGGCTGCAGTACGGGCTGGGTGTCCGGAGTACTAGGGAACGAGGCGTTGACAGGAGGTGCCTGGCTCGCTGCCCTGCCTTGCTTGGTAGCGCTACCCGCCGCACCGTTCTTCGCGGTGTTGGCTGATGCTAGAGGGAGAAAGGCTGCGGCTGTATGCGTCTGCATAAACTTTATCGTGAGTATTGCTTTAGCGATTTCCCTCCGGAACCATAGGTTCACTTTCCCGTTCGGTCCAATTTCACTAATAGTCAATTTTATCTCCCCGTCCACTCGTATTTCCCATTTCGTATATTTCTCAATACGTCTAATGTTTGGCGTTCTTGTTCATTCTTTTCATACACTGCTGCAGTACAGGCTGGGTGTCCGGAGTACTGAAATTGATCAACTCAGTAATTCATCATTTCAATTCAATCTTTTAAAATTGTTTTCAATAGAAGCATAAAAATCGTAATTTTATTATCACGGTCAACTAGCAATCAATAAATCTTCTATTTCAATTCAACCTAAAGACGCCGCCACTTCCGATTTAAAACCTTCTCCAAAGATATTCAAAACAAGCAGTCCTCAGCAAAAGATTAAAAAAGAACCATTTGTTTTTCAGATCAGCTGGTCTTTAGCAGCGTGGTGCGGGCCTCGCGGGGTGTGGGCGGCAAGGATCGCTGCGGGGGCGGGGGGAGCCGGAGCTTTGGCACTGGCTCCTCTATACTGCGCCGAGATAGCTCCTCGAACCAGAGGATTGGCAGCAATGCCCGCTTTAGCTTGCAGGTGAGGTCTGTTGTCCTGGTAATTGTTAGTTTCCAGCTCAAATACATCTCCTCTGAGGGGCTCGATCCTAAACTGCTCCAGTCAACAATTTCGGATCTCCATCAAAGGGATTCAGGCTTCCTGGCTTGGCTGGGCCTCGGATGCCCATTATTGCCCATCCCATCCCAGGCCCAGCCAAGTTTTTGAACTCGCCAGAAAAGATAATGTAAAGACTTTTAATATCTAAAAGTTAAAAAATATACTAATTTTACCTACCAATAAAATTATTATTAAGCGAACTTACCTTACTCCAAGTCTATTGTCAATTGAGAGAGAGACGATACCATTCGTCGCTTGTACGAACATTCGTTCCCCGTGTGAACGCAAGTGCAGCGCCCCCTGGTGAAGTAATCCAGCAGCTCCGGTGGGGGCGAGCGAACCAATGACAAGCCTTGCCGCCAAAAACTCCGCCATGATCGCGAGCCCACGTGGTGTGTGGCTCATTGCAGATCAATTGACAAGCGGTAGCCTGATCGTGTTGAAGTATGCAAGCACGATTCAGGCGACGCCCCCACAGCCTATTACAAGCTGGAGATGCAGCGTTGTAATAGCAGTACAGCAGACAGCTATTAAAATAGACTTGGAGTAAGGTAAGTTCGCTTAATAATAATTTTATTGGTAGGTAAAATTAGTATATTAAGCTCTCTGTCCCTTACTCCAAGTCTATTGTCAATTGAGACGTGTTTGTTATCGGCTGCTGGATACACGATACGCCAATGTGATACAAAAACCTAATATAAAGAATAAAATAAGAATAATAATAAAAATAAGAACAATGTTACTAACCTTTAGTACCCTTTGGCAAAAGCGCTAGCCTCACCTAGACAAAAATTTGAAATAATGCTTTATGCTGATTGAAATAAATTAGAAATGGGACAATTTCTTGATTGAACTGAGGACACTTCCTTCTTGTAAAATTTATGGAAAGTAACCGCGGACCGCCAATTACCTCTATCTAAGATTTGATCAATAGGTGTGTTGTCCAACCAGGACGAAGTTGCAACGGCTGCCCGAACACTCCCTGGACTGCACTCGATGCCGGCTTCTTTTAATACCTTTTTAATCCAGCCTCCTATGATCGTACGGGATGCTGGTTTAGATGCGCCACAAGTAGATATAAATAATGATTTTATCTCACCTCGACGTGAGGACGAACACTCGAGCAATTTTAGAGTCCAAATGACTGGGCATATGTTTGGGTTAGATACACACCTTCGTAATCGCCAACCAGACTGCCTATAAGTTGTAGAATCCGTTTTCGAACCAAACTGTGGCCATAACACAATAGAATCTTGTTCTACAATAAGACTGTCGTTATCGACTCTCAACAAAGTTAAATCATGGATTCGCCGGCCCGAACAAAGAAGAAGTAAAATAGCTGCCCTTTTCGACACTTCGAACAGAGATTCACTACGTGGACTGTGACTTTGAAGGTGGTTGGTCAGTAAGTTGACGTCCCATATAGATTTATGTTTTGGAGGTTGTTGCAACGCTATACCTTTTAATGCGTGTTTTACAATAGGGTGTAAACTAAGAGGATCGCCAGCTACAGGTTTGCAAAAAGTAGAAACGACAGACTTATGCAAGCAAATTGAGCTATAAGACAATTTAACAGTCAATGACAGGTCGGTAAGAAAACGAGCCAGATCCTGGGGCCTAGGATTATCAGTACTCACGTTATTATCACGAGACCATTTACGCCACCTTAGCCAGGCGGGTTTATACGAGTTTATGGTTGAATTCCTCCAACTTTTGTTGAGAAGATTAATCTGATCTTCGGTCCATGATGTTAGCAGGGACGACCACCCTGTATCAACCACACCTCTAAATGTAACTGGTTGACTTGAGGAGGAGGGCGGTTGGTCTTCGTGTCTATCAATACCTGTTCCAAATTCGGAATCGGCAGCGGGGGCTCGAGCGCGCGGGACTGAAGATCTGGTCTCCAAAATACTTTCTCCCATCGAGGGACCACTATCATGTACGTACCTTTCGCTTGGTTCAAATGGATGAGCACCTTGGGAATCAGGCACGGAGGGGGAAATATCCACCCTAACCTGTATTCCCATTTCCTGCTGAAAGCGTTTAGGAACTGGGCTGCCTGATCTCCTGCTTCTATTGATACGTAGTTCGGAACCACGTGGGCTTTTCGGGAAGCGAAAAGATCTATCTGGGGAGTTCCCCATTGGAGAAATACCTTTGACGTCATTAAACTTGAGAGGTGCCATTCCGAAGTCGCATCTGCTCTCGAAAGGCGGTCGGCCACGTAGTTGTAGCGGCCGGGAATATGAAAAACGCTCATATGGATATGATGCTGGTCTAACTCGTTCAAGATCACGTAGGTCAACTCCAAGAGCGGTATCGACCTTGTGCCCCCTTCGTTCCGCAGATAGGATACTACTGACCTGTTGTCGCTCTGGATGAGGAGGCTGGAATTCTGAATCATTCGAGCTTTGCGTTGTAAGACGCGCAGGATTGCTAGCATTTCCAAAATGTTGCTGTGGAGCAATGCTTCTTGCCGCGTCCACCTTCCCGACAGAGTTTCTGAATTTAGTTGCGCACCCCATCCGTGAATTGAAGAATCGGTTGTCAGAAAATATGCTGCGGGAGGATAATGAATTTGAGAATTGTCCTTGTGATGCTGAAGCCACCACTCTAGGTCCTGGTGAACATTTTGGGGAATTGTGCCAGCTTTGAGGCCCCGCCGCATCATTTGGTGGCAAAAAATCAACAAGGCACGAGAGTTGAGACGGCCTCTTGGTACCACAAAGCTGGCAAAGTTCCATGATCCGAGGAGACTCTGCACTTCCCTTAGCGAGACTGTTGTCGCACGAAGCATGTTTTCTGTTTTTGATTTTAAATTTGTTACCTTGTCTTGAGGCAGGTCCTTCAAATTGTTCCAAGGGTCCCAATGAATTCCTAGATATTCTATGGCTCGGCGTGGACTGAGAACCGACTTGTCCAAGTTCAACGCCCAGCCCAAATCTTGCAGTGTTCGAACAACCAGGTTGGTATGTTCCTGAAGCTGAATTTCCGACTGATTTGCTATTAAAAAATCGTCGAGATAGACAATAATCCTTACCCCTTGATCGCGGAGGTATTTCGCAATCCAGTTCGTTACACTGGCAAAAACCTTTGGTGCAGTCGACAGACCGAAAGGTAGACATGTCATTTGGAATAACTCCCCCTGAAAGATTAAGCGTAGGAAGGGACGATGGCTTTCTAAAATCGGCAGATGGAAATATGCATTTGAAAGATCGATTTTGGTAAGGTAATCTTGAGGTTGGAGGAACTCGGGCACTTTGTACATATTTACTAATTGAAATTTGCTGACGTAAACAAACCTGTTTAATGATTTCAGATTGAAAACAGGACGAAAGCTTGGCTTTGGTCCTTTCTTCTTCACAAGGAATATATTGGAAACAAAACTCGGAGTTATCGGGGCCCGTTCTATGACTTTCTGATTTATCAATTGTGAAATTTGGATTTCCATTTCCTTTGAATAATGAGTGTGCAATCTTAACGGAACTCGAGAAGGGTGAATTAACGGCGGTTTCTCTAAGAACGGAATCCGATAACCCCGAATCACTTTTAATATGTACGGTAGGGTTTGCTCCCGGGAATTCTCGGTACTGAAATAACCGAGAATTCCCGGGAAATTTGAAAAAATGGAGTACCGGGAAATCTAAACTATGTCCCGGGAATTCCCGGTACTGCACAAACACTAAAATTCTAGTACGAAATTTTGATTTTCAAAACTGCAAGTGAGCCGCGCGGACGCAACCACGACAGAAGTACGTGGACGCAAATCGTTTCGAGAGTAATCGGTACCATTCGGCAATTTTTGGTTCTCTGGACGCATCTTTCCTGCCACTCGGCTCGTCCGCCACAGTACCGCACCAAACTTAGTACTACGATAAGTAGCGAGGGTTTCGTTTAGACTAGTCTGGTGTAGGTTGATCCGTCGATTGGACTATTTTATTTACAAATTGTTTTCGAGAGTCATCACAAATCGTTTCCGCGCAGGTTCAAAGACTTCCAACCCCCCGAACAAGCCAGTTTCCGAAAGGAACATAGTTAGAACTATTAGAAAACATCTACACGCTGCGACAGGTTATACAGAAGACTATAACCAGAAGAACCAGACCAGAAAAGACAGAAGAGTATAGGAGTACCAGCAAATATGCTTAGCGTTCGTGGACAATGAAAAAGCCTTCGATTCTACTGAAACTTGGGCAGTGCTGCAGTCTCTTCAGACGTGCCAAATTGACTACCGGTATATCAAGGTGCTGAAGTGTTTGTTCGAGAACGCCACTATGTCAGTCCGACTCCAGGATCAGAACTCTAGACCAATCTAGCTGCAGCGAGGTGTAAGACGGATACGTTATTTCTCCGAAATTGTTCACCGCTGCCCTGGAGGATGTCTTTAACCTTCTGGACTAGGAAGGACATGGCATCAACATTAATGGCGACTACATCACTCATCTTCGTTTTGCCGACGATATCGTAGTCCTATGACTCCAAGGAGGAGGGGGGGGGGGGTTCTCCAAAGTTCGATGACCTCAATAGAGTTACCCAACAAGTGGGTCTGAAGATGAACATGGAGAAGACAAAAGTCATGTCGAACGCCCATGTAGTACCCACTGCAATACAAGTTAGGGACTCTGCTCTTGAAGTTGTAGACCATTACGTCTACCTAGCTAGGACAAACAGTCCAGTTAGGTAGATCTAACTTCGAGAAGGAGGTCAATCGTTGAATCCAACTCGGATGGGCAGCATTTGGGAATTTGCGCAATATATTTCTTTGTCCCAAATACCGCAGTGGCTCAAGTTTAAACCAGAGTCACCAACATACCACGAAGAATCGCTAAACTTATGTGGTAGTGGGCTGGGCACATTGCGCTTAGAACCAACGGCCTTAGGACAGAAAGGTTCTTGAATTGCGACCGCGCGCTAGGCCCCCACGAGGTGAACCAACGATCTGGTGAGGGTCCCGGGAAGCCACTGGATGTGGGCAGTGCAGAACTGATCATTATGGAGATCCTTGGGGGAGGTCTTTGTCCAGCTGTGGACGTCTTTCGGCGATGATGATAGATTGAACTGAGTGTACGCTTGAATTTAATTGCGATCACAAATATTTGATTTGCTGCGAGCATTGAGTTCAAAGTATTCTCTTCTAAAGATCTCAATTACTGAATTTATGTTATAATTAGTGAATTACTAAGTTAATTATATATTTTAAAAAGTGTTTTGGTGCTTAATTTCATCATACTCATAAAATAATTACGAATTTAAATTACTTTTTCCCAGTACCGAAGTCTCGAAATTTCCCGGGAATTCCCGATACTGGGTTGGCTCCAGTACCGGGAATTCGAAAATCCAGTTCAGTTCCGGTACTGCAAACCCTAATGTACGGAGGCGGTCCCAATTTCCTCCAAACCTCTACCCGATGTTTGATTTGGCCCGCTTGGAAATGTTGAGTAGCATAGTCAATCGTCCCTCCTAGAGTACTTGCGTGCCGAACGAGCAGGGGCTCGCTCACGCTTCGCTCGCAGTGGCTGTGAGCGAAATGTTTCTTCCCACCGGCGCTTTCGGCCCTGCGCGGGCGCGGCCGGCGCTCTGCTAGAGCCGGCAGCGCTGTGAGTGGGCGCGCTGCGAACAGCCGGTCCTTTGCGTGGGCCTTGAGCACTGCTTCCTTGCGCAGGAAGCGAATGTTTGGAGCCACCTTGCGCAGGTGGTTTGGATTGAACAAAAACTTTGCTGATGCCGCCCTGTCTCGCGATGAAATCAGATAACTTCGTATCCTCAAATAAATGATCACTAGAAGGAGGAATCTTACGTAACGCATCCCTCAAATATTGATTTTGAGTATAATTGAGAATTGCGTCACGTCGTTGTTGAATGACGTCGGCGCGACGTCCGCAAACCATTTGCAAAAGATGTAAATTTACCTTCAAATATGACGAATCAGCCCCAGAAAAAATTTCGTTTAATTTATTACAGACATCGTCAGTATCTGGCTCGGGTTGTTCATTTAGCCACGATATTAATTGTTCCAAACCCTGCTTTAGAGCATCATTTTGCACAACAAGAGCATGCGAAATGGCCGCCAAAGAGCGTTCGGTAACTTTCCACGAAAGATTGCGATCAAAAGATTTCACTAAATCGTTACACTCTAAATCCACGAACCCCGGAGTTGAACAATATAATTTTTGAGCTTCGGAAAAACGAACTTGGGACCAATCAGGAGAATTAAAATGTTGTAATTTGTTAATCAAGGCTAAATGAGGTTCCGAGGTACGATTGGTTTCACTTTTAAGGGTAGTTTCAAATTTCAACTCGATATTTTTCTCTGAACTTTTTGTTTCTACCCCCGGATTTTCATTAATAATATTTGAGGCTGGTTCGTCCTGAGTAGGCGCTATGGATAGATCTCTCTCGAGATCACTTGCGACCCCGATTGAGAGAACATCACCATCATCTTTACACATTTTGTCAGAAAAAAGTAAAGCATGCATTTCGGAAAATTGCCTAGACAGTTTATCAACAGAATATTCAAGTCTACTTATCCGGTTAATCCTGGAGTGATGACGGCGCTCGCGCTGCCTGCGTCCAGCCCGGCGCGGGTCTCGGTCTCCAAACCGATGTGGACTCCGATCACGATCAGGTCCAGGACCTCTACTCCGATATTCGTAAAAAGATGATTCGCTTGAACCATCGCTATCGTTACGCGGGGAATACATCGTAACCAAAAAATTAAATTTGGAAAATATCACTTTTCAACGAAAATAGTTTCAAAAAAAATTTACGACAAAACGTAACGTCCGCATGAAGCGACGGAAAAATCGCCAATGTGCAATGAGCCACACACCACGTGGGCTCGCGATCATGGCGGAGTTTTTGGCGGCAAGGCTTGTCATTGGTTCGCTCGCCCCCACCGGAGCTGCTGGATTACTTCACCAGGGGGCGCTGCACTTGCGTTCACACGGGGAACGAATGTTCGTACAAGCGACGAATGGTATCGTCTCTCTCTCAATTGACAATAGACTTGGAGTAAGGGACAGAGAGCTTAATATATTCTTTGAACTCTTTGATCCAGAATCAGGGTTTATGATACCTTTCTTAACCACGCTGCTGGCCCAATACAGGTTGATCAATTTCACACACAACCTTAGAATTTCTTCGCAGTTTTGTGCAAGTTTCATCACGATGTTTTCCTTCACCGTAAGAGCGTTGAATAAACGTACACATGGATTCGAAAATCGAAAACACATATATTTTTTATGTATGTAGGTATGACCATGATTACTTTTGACAGAATATTCCGATCTTGTTTTTTTTTATCAGAAAGTGTATGCTCTATAATTGGTACAATATAATATTATATTATTATTATTATTATTATTAGCCTACTTGAATAATATAATAATAATACAATATAATATACTATTTGAAAAAATTAATCCGACCATAAGGGATTAAAACAGGAGATGACTGAATTTTTTTGAGTGGGAACTACGTATTTTCTCGCTGTAAAAGTTAGCGTAAGTTCTTTCTCAAGGTTTATGGGTAAAAGCGTAACAAACAGACAGCAAGGTTTTTTTTTGCTTTTCAGTCTTTTCGGCGGTTTAATTTTTTGTTAAAAATTTTTATTATTAATAAACTGTTTGAAGTTATTAATTAAACACAAATACTCTCCGAACCCATTTAACAAGTTTTTTTTTTTCTATTTTTACAGTTCCGGCATCCTATTTGCATACGGAGCAGGAGGGATGCTGTCTGCTCACGCTCTGTCTCTTTCTATGGCGGTCCCACCTTGTATTCTTCTGGTTGCCCTACTTTGGTTGCCGGAAACCCCGTCTTTCCTGATCAGCATTGGAAAGATACAGGTATTTAATCACTATGATCAATCATTCTATACACATCCTTTAGATATTTCTACAATTTGGTTTATGAAAATAAGATTTAACTATAAAACATTTATACGTTTTGTTCCTATAATTTCAAGTTCGGTTCAAAAGTTTTTCAGACTATATACTAGCCTTCCGCCGCGGCTCCGCCCGTGTTAACAGTTTATCCCGTGTGGGTATTAGTCATTTTCCCGAGGTAAAAGGTAGCCTATGTTACTCAGGGTGAATGTATGTCATCTTCTTTTCAAATGGCAAAATGTTATAATTTTATGCTACATTGACATAAATATTCATCCACACCGAGGATGTCATAAGTACTGTTCTGCGGTAGTAATAACATCCTTGATCCACACACATTCTGAAATTTTCGTAAATAGCTTCATATTCCTAAAAATATTCTCAAAATCTTGCAGGATGCAGCCAGGGTGATGTGCTGGTTTGACGGTTCAGATTTCCAAGAGGACCTGACAGATGTGATAGAACAGCAGGAAGTCCGCATCAGGACTTCAGAGTACTGCGGGAGAAGGGACATGAGGAGACAGGACTCTGACACCTTCCAGCCGATGCTGAAGAGGATCAGTGGACTGGAGTCCAACTCGGATAAGAAGACTGAGCAGTCAGCTTGCAGGGAGCTTTGTGAGTAGTACTGACTGAGTGATATCTTGTGATCTAACTCAATAGTTCGGTAAAGTTCTTGTTTTAATTTAAGTCGGAATCTAGGTAAAAAGGCATCTCTGATTTCTGTTAATTTTTCTTCTTCTTTTTCTGTCATCATCATCATCATCATCTCAGCCGAAAGACGTCCACTGCTGGACAAAGGCTTCCCCCAAGGATCTCCACAATGATCGGTCCTGCGCTGCCCGCATCCAGCGGCTTCCCGCGACCCTCATCAGACCGTCAGTCCACACTACGTCTTCCGGCGCGCGGCCGCCATTCAAGAACCTTTCTGCCCCAACGGCCGTCGGTTCTACGCGCAATGTGCCCAGCCCATTGCCATATTAAATTATTTTTTATTTCGTTAAAACTCGTTCGTTCTTGAGTGATTTATGCTCTGGTTCCAGTCCGTCACCGTCGCTCGCGTCGCGCGCTGCTCAGCTGCTTCGTGCTGCTGTGCGCTGCGGCCGGCAGCGGCGCGGGCGCAGTGAACAGCTTCGCGGCGGCCGTGCTGCGTCACTCCGCGCATGACGTGCCGAGGCTCAACCTAACCGTCTACAACTACACTTTCCACAATGGGTAACCTTAACCTGCCAGTTTCAATTCCAGTGAAGCTAACATTAGTTGAGTGATGGCCCCGTAGCCTAGTAGGTAGTGCGTCAGGGTCGCGGGATCGAATCCCGCCCAGGGCACAGGTCTGTCACTCCATACAGAAAACGCGTTTTGACAAGTTACTTCTTTTTGAATAACAACTGAATATCAACTACAAGTCAATGGCGCTAGGTGCTATGTAAAACACCCCCGAACACCCCTGGTAGAGTCCCGCGGTGCCTGTGGGGTGCGGGGCGTGGGGCGCTATATCGGGCGAGGAACTCATTTTAGCGCGGGGGGTGAGTGTCCTTTCTGTACGGGTACTATTATTTTCTTCTGTGCCCAGGGCAAACATTCGTGTGATGAGCACTTATGTTTGCCTTGTGTCTGGATGTTGTATATTTATATATGTATGTATATCAGCTGTCTGATACTCTAGTACAGGCTCTGCCTAGTTTGGGGTCAGATGGTCGTGTGTGAGATGTCCCACGTATTTATTATTATTATTATATTATTAATTTTGCGTCACAAGCGAAAATAAAAACTTTACCTATTTTTATCTTCCTGAAATATTTCGTAAATATTTCTGTATCCTGAATTGAAGGATTGCTAAGCGCCCCTCCGCCGTTTCTCTAATTTAAGACGCTACAGGCAATACGGCAAACAAAGTATTAAGATTTTTCCTGGAGATTAAAGCTCTATTTAATAGAAAATCTACTATTTAATCCCCACTCACTAGAAGTTAACTTCAATTGTTTAGACAAAGGTTGTTTGAGACTTTCGTGCTCTCTTGGTTTGAACTAAGTTCAAGAATTGAAAAAAAAAAAAACATAATATAATACGATGTACATCATAGCGAAATTTCAACTTTACAAAAACTTTGTCGTCATTTATTGCAGAACTACTCCTCGAACCCTCTTCGACACTTCTGAAGCTGGGTCCATGCTGTGTGGCTCAGCGTTAGTGCTCGGCGCTGCAGTCGCCACATTTACTGTAGACAAACTTGGGAGAAAGGTAAACACTTTAGCATCATCACTGATCTAATTTACATTGTCAATAATGCGTACAATGTTATCGATCTAAGCTTCAGCCTCTGTTTTATATAGGCAATAAAATAAAATATAAACTAATTTTATTTATTACAGTATTTCGTTTATAAATTCTCTTCTCTCCTGAAACAGTTTATAATAATATGGCTTTCTGGAAAATCTTACTGATATCTTTTAGATCTATCCAATAACTATTAGTTGCAAGTGTATATTAGCATCACATTCTTAGAGATCATTTTACTTTCTTATGCATACACTATGTACCTACGTTAATAGAATTTCTTCAACGGGTCTAATAATGTGACTAAATATAACTTCTTTGACATCAGTTGGACTTGTTAAGGCTATGCTTAATACTTCTTTTAAATTCAATAATATCAAATTATATCAACAACTGTCATTCCAGATGCTGCTCCTATGGTCATGCTCAGGCATTGCCTGCTGCCTGGCCATTCTCGGCATCTACTGCGACCCCCGTATCCGTATGTACTCCTGGTATTCCCAACGCATGTGGCCTTACAAAAAAACTACAATGAAAGACAAGACGATCAGTGAAAGCCTCAATTTGACTTACCAAGGCAGCATACCTGACATCACCTGGACAAATTTAAGTGAACATGTTTTAAATTTAAATATAAGTGAAGATGGCAAAGATGTTGAAATTGGAAAACCTTGGTATAGAATCGGTGTACCAGGAACCCATATGAATGAAAGTGTGTCAAGTGAAGTAGTTATGTCAAAGCATGAGACTGATGACGAGGACAAGGCGAAAATATGGACGCCTATAGTGCTGCTATCAATGGTGCTGTTTTTATACAACATAGGATTGGGATCAGTGCCTTACGTGCTCATTTCGGAATTGTTTTCTATCAATGTAAGTTCAATAATATTTATATCAACACATTTAACCATACTATTCTGCGTTATAACATTTTATTACCGTTTAATTATCTTTCATAAAGGATTGGATTGGAATTGAATAGATTGATGGTGATGATGATTAAAATGAAACAATATTCTTCTTCAATTATCATAGGTACAAATCAGTATTCAATTAGGTAACTAAATGTAGTTTTACCAAGTTCAAACGATACTTTTGGGAAACAATAAACGGAAGTTAATAATAAAATGCTTTACACGGCACAATAATTGTGTCACTAGTACCCCTACCATGAGTTGCTAACGTAACTTACGCGCTCGATATCGACTACGTAAACGTGCATTTAGTATGGAATTAAAACTACGCCATCTATTGACAGTTATCTGAAGTAAAATTTCTCCATACTAAATGCACGTTTACGTAGTCGATATCGAGCGCGTAAGTTACGTTAGCAACTCATGGTAGGGGTACAGATTATGAGGTAGGTTAACCTCAAAACCCACACAATAATCAAGCAAGAAATAATAAAATAATCAAATCAGCTGTATAAAGTGTATTTTCTTCTACCAGGTCCGCAGCCTCGCTTCAAGCTTATTCATATCCTGGATGTGGCTCAGCAACTTCTTCCTTCTCCGCTACTACGGAACTATAGCCGTCAAGCTTGGCCTACACAGCGCTTACTACATATCTGCTTTCATCACACTCCTGGGCGCCGTGTATACTTACTTCTGGTTACCAGAAACGAAGGGTAAAACCGAAGGTCAGATTCATGAGGCTTTAGAAGGACCCTTGTTAGGAAGACAAGCAAGGAAATCTGAGGACTCGCGATGACAATCGGTCTCTGGAGTTCTAATGGTGTTCTTCTTGTTATAAATAAATAAGTGTTGAATAAATGTTTGAATCATTTGGTGTTCTATAGAAGTACTTAATGTAAAACATTTTCAATGAAAGAGTGTCAAACTTTGATGCCAATTAAATTCTTAGAAATGGAAAAAAATGTTGTAAATATTGTAATTAGGTACTTGTTGTTGTAGTGTCATCAGTTTCAAGTTAAAAATAAAAAACAAGATGATTAATATATAAAATTATGAATGTCTATATAAATGTGCTCAATTTGAGATTAACTTCATTTTAAAATACATTTATTTAAGAAATATACATTTATAGATAACACTAAAGATTGTGTTGAAAATATATCCATCATAAAAAATGCCCCAAATTGAGACACCAAAATATATTATATATTATATGATAATGATGTTAGGTATCAGAAAATAGTTAGTTTGAAGATGAATGAACAAGTTTGTTTGTATATAATAACAATAAACGTGTATGTTGCGAGGAAATAATTAATGTATGATATTGACCTAGAACGGAAGTTATTTACGTTGAGCAGTGTCAAAGAAATATTTAGAATGTTATTTACAGAATATAGCCACATATCCAGATAATTTGATTAGGAAAGGAGTTTTGTACCAAGCCCAAAATTATATTTCGATGACAAAAGGTTAGGAAATAATCTTACAACATCGTTATATTTTACACTAAATTTCCATTTTATTTCAGGACATAAAATACATGTTTTTAAGTGACACATACATGCATAAAATCAGTTTTAATAAGCTGTCCGACACTTATTAGCTCTGCCTAGTTTGGGGACAGATGCCCGTTTTTAGATATTCCCCCCTTTATTCTAACGTCTAGTCTACCTTCTCAATCTGCATGGCTAATAGCTGCCCAATATCACACTATTTACTCAAAAATGTGTTCCAATCCTTAGTTTAATACTATAATATTTTTATAGTGGTTTAAAATTGACACCTTTTCCATTTAGAACATATTTTTGTGAGAAATTACGAAAGTTGATTGTATCATGAAATTGGATCGCACAAATTAAGAAGTGGTGTACAAAATTACTCGTATGTATATTATTATATAGGTAGGTATATAGCCAAAGTTATGAAATATTGGATGTGTTATGTTTTGTATCGGAAATACAGAGCTTTAAATGTGATTTGTGTTTTATTTTTATTATGTTTTAATAAAATAATCTTTTTATTTATCTTATTTTATTCAACTTTTTATGGTTTCGATGTTTTCATCTAAACTATAAGCTCATAAAATGATGATAACATCTAAACCATATACATAATTATGTATTTATTGAATACATCAAGTATGGGCGTTATGACAATTAAGACAAAAACATGAAACACCATAAAATTTCACACCACCCATTTCACATCCCATAGCGAGACCCTCATTGACCTAGTGTGTACTGATGTGAATGGGTGCACGGTGATCGTGGATCATATCGAAACTTTGGGCAAACACGCCTTTCTAGTATGTAAAGTAAATCTGCCAAAGTTTAAGCCTAAACCTATTACATTGACACGCAGAGCCTTGAAAGACATTGACGCGGACCAGTTCGAAAAAGATCTTGTCTCATTGGATTGGGACTATGTGTCGACTTTGGAGAACGTAGACGAAATGGTATATTACTTTAATAACTTTATGCATTTTCTTTTTAATTTACATGCACCTCTTAAGGCATTCCGAATTCGTTTCCAGCAATATCCCTGGATTACTTATAACATTAGGCAGTTGATGAAACGCAGGGACGAGGCTTACTCTAGAGCCAAGGCTACTAAGGTAAAGATACATGAAGAATACTATAAGAATTTGAAGTGCGCTGTCAATGGGGCTATCGTCAGGGAAAAGAGGGCATATTTTGATCAGTACATAAATTATAATGTGAACGACCCGAAAACTATGTGGAAGCATATCAAAAATAATGTAAGAATCAAAGATAGGCCGGAAGTACCTTCACAAATTTTTAGTGACCCAAATGTAATCAATGACCACTTTATGAACGTACCGGGGAATTATAATGTGGCCATTTCACAACTTACGTACTTTGAATTTAATAGAAAGATAAGCAACACTTTCTACATAAAAAATGTATGTGAAGATGATATCTTAAAAATTTTACGGTCACTTAAGTCTAAGGCAGTGGGTAATGACGGTATTTCATTGGAAATGCTACTGTATACAATGTCGACTACTTTGCCTGTGCTCACAGCGATTGTTAATAGGTCAATTGATACCAATACCTTTCCTTTGGAGTGGCAATGTGCTTCGGTAAGGCCAATACCGAAAAATTCAAATCCCACAACACTGAAAGATTTACGTCCCGTTAGTATCTTACCGCCAGCATCACAAGTACTAGAAAGAGTAGTGGCAGATCAATTGAGGCGTTTTATTGAGGCTAACAATATACTCCCTAACAAACAGTCTGGTTTTCGAAGGTTCCATAGCACGTCGACGGCTATGCTCCATGTGGTAGATGATATTTTAACCGCAGTGGATGCTGGAGAGGGTACGTTGTTGACTTTATTGGACTTTTCCAGAGCTTTCGACTGCATTCACGTTCCCTTACTGTTAGCTAAGCTTCATTATTACGGTTTCAGTTCATCTTCCATCAGATGGTTTGATAGCTATTTTAAGTACCGTAGTCAATATATAGAACTGTGTGGCGAGGACGGTAACACGACAAGATCATGTCATAAACAAATTTCGAGAGGCGTACCGTAAGGCTCGATATTAGGGCCTTTGTTATTTATTATTTACAGTGCGGATGTCGTTGACCATATACATAATTGTAATTATCATATTTATGCCGATGATATCCAAGTGTATATTTCTTGTAAACCTAATGAGACCAATACGGCAGTAGCATTGTTGAATGAAGACTTGGACAGGATTGCGACTTGGGCAGAGAATAACGCTCTGGTACTAAATGGGACTAAGTCTAAATACATGATATTAGGATCCAAAAATCAGATTAATAAAATAGCGGCTTATAGAAATGGTGTCTTGATAAATGGGGAACCAATTGAACGAGTGCACGAAGCACGAAATTTGGGGCTGTTGATGGACGAAGAACTGAGATTTGAAAAGCATATAATAAATATAGTCAGCAATTGTTTTTACCGTCTTAAGGTGCTCTATCAAATACGGGAATCATTAAATACTAGTACCCGCATCAAACTTTGTGATTCACTAGTATTGAGCAAATTTAATTATATGGACGTGGTATATGGACCGCGCCTACTCGCGCGCACGGCCAAACTAATACAGCGAGTACAGAACGCCTGTGCCCGTTATTGTTTTAAAATCCCTCCCCGCACGCACTGCACTCCGTACCTGAATGACGCCAATATAGTGTTCATGAAACATAGAAGGCATATACATTTGGCGACCTTGTTATTTAACTTGGTTAAGTATCAGCTACCTAACTATCTGTTTAAGAAACTTGTTTGGTCTCGTGATGTGCAGTCATATCCCACTCGTTCGTCCGCTTATTCCCTGGACCTGCCGCGCCACCGCACAGTCGCCTTCAGGGGTGGGTTCAGATTTGTTGCGACCAAGTGTTGGAATGATCTGCCGCCACCCATTCGGAATCTAAAAACAACAAACACATTTAAAAAATATTTCAAAGTGCACATGCTTAAAATCCAGAAAAACACTCCATAGCTATCTAGTTTCTTCGGTTATGCTTACCCCAAGGTTGTGGATTACAGGCACGGAGCGACGACAGACGTTTTTTCTATCTATTTCCAATTTTTGAACGGTAAGACTTGTAGCATATTCTGGGGGACGCGGGCGTACTCCTTAAATGTAATAATAATACATAATAGGTAATAATTCGAATATTAAACCTGGCTCAACCTTTGCGTTCCTTTGAAACTAGTTATTTAAGTATAGTTAATTTATTTGTAATAATCATAATCATTAGAATAGTAAACCTGGCTCAACCCTTTCTTTAAAACAAGTCAGTTATGCATAGTTACTTTATTTGTATAATTCTGGCAGGTTAGATTAATGTTGATAGATAAGTTACAAAGACAGAAATGCAAACACAGTGTGTTCTTACCTGCGGGTCACAATATCTTTCTTTTTACTTTTTATCCTAGGCGTTCACTGTTCTATATAATGTTCCTTAATTTTCTGGTTCACATAGTTAGTAGGTATGCAGTGAAGGCTGCATTCATGTTGTATTAGAATAATCATAAGATGTACGTTTAACTGTAACGCGTGGTTATTTCCATCGATTATACTGCACGCACTTTAATGTACTTAAAATCGAGCGTGTGCATGATACTCATACGTACAGGGTCGTCCGTCCGTCTAGCATGGCGGGCGACCGATCTGTGAATGATGTAGTGTAGGAGGCAAACCAAGTAGGCATAGGCAGGCGCAGGATGCAGTGTGAACGGATGTTCGTCCACTCACCGGCCGCCGCCGGCCGCCACTAGCCAAGATGCCTATTACATAGGTATTGTATATAGATAATATTGTTCGATTTGCGCTAATATCTAAGTATTATATTAGTGGGCTCTTATAGGTACATTTATTTTGTTCTTTATATATTTACTGTTATATGTATTATTACTTAATCTATATATATGCGAGCATACATGTATTTTATTTCAGTAACCTATTTAATTATTGTATACTTACTTTTTAAGCAGTCTATTGTTTTGTTTATTTTTATTTAGATGATGAAGATGATGAAGATGGTACTTTAGTCGTCCGTGACGTGATTAAGGACTCCCGGAAGACCAGCGCCGTGGCCCAATCGGGCTATGGCTTTAGCTGAGGGAGGTCCTTTTTGTGTGGCGTCGCAGCACATGCGGATAATGTCATAAGTACATAATACCGAATTGTTAGCAAATTGTTTTGTCTATACTTATAGGTAATTTTGCTTTTTGTTAAATTTTGTTTTATCTGTTGTGTTGTGATGTCCCATAAATAAATCATTCTTATTCTTATTCTTATAAATTTAATTCTTTATTCCTCTTTAATACAAAATAGGATCTTAAAATGAGATAAACCCCTAACTTATATATTATCACAATTTAAATAGGTGAATTATGATGCTTATCTTCTTAAATAGGTATATAGTTATCAAAATGCAAGAATATTTGAAACACATAAATAAAACTTTACTCTTAGTAAATTCAGTCTATTTAAAACCTACCCAATTTTTTCAATATAATGCAACCAATAACCCTAACATTTTTCTGAGAGCCATCGAAATATTGCTAATGTGTTGTTCCTCAATTTTTTTTAAACCGTTAACCAAAGCACAACCTCACATTCAGAAATATAACTATTGCAATCATTTTCCGCAATAAAACTTATTTCTTAAAAATATTTCAATTGACATATACATTGAGATTATTTTTTTAATGTCTCTTGATCCATTGGCTTGTGTCAGAGAGTTGGGAAGCCGCTTCGCTTTAGAGAAGCGGCTTCCCAACTCTCTGGCTTGTGTAGTACTCTTCATTCCAAAATTGGCAACATTCACAGCCTAATATTTCCTTGTACAATATCTTCATATAGTTTCTGCGTCAATGGAAGGTACTCCCCAGATTTCGGGTCCATAAAGTACATTGGTTCGCTGTGGTGTTCTGGATTGAAGCCTTGCTCCATTAATTCCTTCTTCTTTAGTTTAAAGGTGGCTGTTAAAGGAGGTTCAGGTAGGATCCTCAAGAAAAGCGGCCTTGCGTATATCGGCAACGATTGTCTCAGTCCTTTGGCCAGCTGTTGAAGATCTAGTTTTTTGTTAGGATCTGCTATCGCCACCATACCTGCTTTACCCTCGACGTTTGGTATCTGTTAAAACATGTTTAAATTTGTTTAGTTCGTTTTTTGTTGTAAGTATTTTGTTTTTATAATCGCTATTTATTTTATTATAAAGCATACTATAACTCTAATTTTGATTTTCAAACATAATAAAAATCACAATAATTAGTAAAAGATACTAAAAGTGTTGTCTTCCAACGAATATGTAGATTAGATAGACAGCACTATCATATTATTCGTACATATCATATTATTATTATTATTCGATGACCCCGTAGCCTAGTTGGTAGTACGCCTGCCTTAAAAGCACAGGGTCACGGGTTCGAATCCCGCCCGGGGCATACATTCGTGTGGTGAGCACTTGTGTTTGCCTTGTGTCTGGATGTTGTATATTTATATTATATGTATGTATATCGGCTGTCTGACATCCATAGTACATGCTCTGCATAGATTGGGATCGGATGGCCGTGTGTGACCCCACCCACATATCTATTTATTTTATTATACCATCTATTTTAATAAATAACTACACTGAATGTCCAACACGTCTTCATTTCTCATTTTTCGCATGAAAATCCTTTTATTTCTACTCATATTTTATAGTTAGCGGATTTGTGATCTCTCAGTAACTAATCAAGGACTTACTGCCACTCCATAAACAACGGCGTCTTTCAGTCCTACGAGATTACTGACAACGCCTTCAACTTCTGCCGTTGACACATTCTCACCACGCCATCTGAAATCAACGTAAACACAATCAGTACCTATTATCCTACGGCAGATATACAAAGTGAAGCAAAAAAATTTTTTACCTCTATGGATATAGACTGATATAACAATGTCTTTACGGATGTTATATAATCAATGAGTTGCTTCAATTTCGATAAGAGCTGATAAAGGAATTATTATATTTGATCGATTATACAATTGCGATTAAAGCAAGAATGGCTTATCATCAGTAAACTAGTGATAATAATATAATCGTTAACTAGGGGGGCATTTTACCATCGCTACAATTAAAGAGCCCATTTTTGTCCTAAATTGGTATAATCAGGATGATTCGGCTACGTAAGTTCAAACTAATTGCCCTCTTTTGCGGTAAAATTTGTTTGATGAACATTACGAAAGACAGGCGTTTAAGACCATCTATCAGCACTATCATTTCAACAATGAGAAAGAAGTCTAACCTAAAAGTATCCCCAGTTCGGTCTCTGAAATAGAAGTATCCAAAGTGATCCATAACAAGAATGTCTCCGGTGTTGAAATAGCAATCGTCTGCTGTACGCACTCCTCGGACCATCTTTTTCTCTGAAGCAGTTTTATCAGCGTATCCTGCGAAGGCTAGGATTGCCTTCCGGGCATCAATCTTACCGAGGAGTAGACCTGAAATATAAAAATTGATAGCAGACATGTATAATATGTCTTTCTTCGATGTTGTTATGAATAACAATAATTTTACGTGCACAAGCTAAAGAGGCTTTTGAATCAGTAATTTATTAGAGTAAGTCTAAATATTCAAATTCAAATTCAAATGTTTTATTGCTCCATATGGTAAAAAGATTTCAGACATTGAATACTTAAATTTTTATTATACTATATACTATTTGAGTAACACTGGACCCGGGAGGGCACATCAAATTATTAAAGACTAGAAAATACATATAATACTAATTCTAAATACTATTCAAAAACTCTTGCAGTGTGTAGAAAGACTAACTTATAAGGTACTCTTTTAATAGTTTTTAAAATTTATTAACGGTTTGCTCAGCTTGGATTGAATTTAGATTCAACATAAATATAAACCATGAACGAATACTTTAATTCGCATTTAGTCTCACCTGGTTCCCAAGGTCCACAAGAAATGCATCTACCATTACTGTCCCTTAATATTTCACCAGTGATTTCATCACATCTGCAATATCACCAGTACCATTAAAATTATCAAATGAAATGCTTATGTAATCGATATCGTTTTCTGTAAGAAAATAATATATTTTTCGAGAAATTTTAATTCGTTTATACCAAAGGCTATTCATAGTATTGTAACTCACATACACGGACACTAAAATACAGGCAGGAGATTGGGTATTTCAGATTATTAAAACCTACTTACTTGACTAGAGTAAGAGGATAAATTGATGAGACTAATCTACTCAAGAATCCGATGGCTCCCACTTTTGAATCCAAATTTACTGAAAATGACAAAGAAATATTTTGATATTAGGCAGATCAAATGTTACATTATGTTATATAAATATGTCACATAAACACACAGATAAGATAGTTAACAAATCAGTAGAATCCTTCGAAAGTGTTTTGATAGAAATAAAATGTGATAATGACACAAATGATGATGTACCTACACAAATTCTTTGATTGTGAAGATCTTTAAGAGAGGCTTCTGTCTAACCATATATATAAAACTGATGAAATAATGACGATGAAATAGTTGGCGATATGTACTAGGATTTGGAAAACTTACTGAGATTACTGTTCCCCTCCGTGGCTCCGTAGAACTCCACAACCTTCTTCACGTTAAACCTTTGGATGAACTCCTCCCAAATCTGCGGCCTTAGTCCGTTGCCAAGGATGGTTTTCACTTTATGGTTTTTTTCATTAGGTCCTACCGGAACGGATAACAAGTATCGGCACATTTCGCCAATATACTGCGCTACCTGTGTATAGTAACACACTTCAATCAATGCACACAGGAAATATTTTGAATAGGAAACAAACAAGAAGTATTTTTACAGTGAGTTTTGTATTTAACAATTTTAATAACATCAATGAATTGTTTGCTAATAATACTTGCTGCTGCTAATCTGATATAACTAAAATTACCATGATTATTTAACAAATACCACCGAACACCAAGACAAAAAGAAAGGACACAACAAAATAATCGATTAGATATACCGAATGATTGTTTCTTATCTAGGTACCTTTATTTGGATTACTAAAACACTTCGTGTTTATGGAGTGTTAAAATACCATTCAGATTGGTTTCACAACTTACCGTACACTCATATTTCGCTGCATCGCTCCAGTAATTGGATGCTGAGAACTTCTTCCTCAACACGACCGTGCAGCCCATGACTACAGCTTGTCCAGCTCCTAACAACCCACCAGCTGTGTGGTGAAGAGGCAGAGGATCGTAGACCACGTCAGCAGAAGACAGTCGGGCTGACGTATGCGCTCCTAGTGGAATCAGCAGATATCTGTACAGAGATTGTTTGGTCAAGGCTTTTGTTAAACCCTGTTAGGAACAGGTTGCGTCATTTATGACTTCCTAGTAAGTGGGCATTGTACTTTTGCAGCTTATTTTAGTCTCCTAAATATGCCAAGAGTTATGGATTTAATACTCATCAATTAAAATCAACAGGGAATAAAAATAGATAGCCATATTTAATAAAAATCAAGTAGCTCCTTGAAGATTTACAATATTTTCCCAGAAGTAGATTATGTTTAGCACAGAAAAATTCTTCATGGACAATAGAAAAAGGAAAAAAACAAGCTTGAATAGTTTAAAAATGTCAGTAACATCTATGCATTATTTTCTTCTGTGGTAACATGATGTCGTTTTGTCATCACAAAGAAAATGAAAAATGGTTTACTTCATTGCTACAACCAAGTATCTGTTCGGTTCGGTAGTACTTTTAAGATCCTTGGCTGCAACATAGTGACATGACACTTGACAGAAACTAATTTGAATAGAATAGAATCTTACCTAAAATTTGGTATAATCGCTGCTTTTGGGAAACCAGTCGTGCCGCTAGTGTAAATGTACATCAGTATGTCTTTTGGCTTCCCTGGGACCCCGTCGAAGGATTCTGGAGCCATCTCGTTGAGTTCTGCTGCTAATGGCACCGCATTTTGAAGAATTGGAGCTGATGGACGCTCGGGTGAGTTAAATTGGAAGAGGGGGATGTCTGGTATTTCGTGCTGAATTTCCTTTATGGCTGCAAAGAATAATTCAATTAATACTTGTGATAAAGTCGACCAAATCCGATAAAGCTTCAAAGACAGATTGTGCTGAAGGTAAAGTTCTTTGTATCTATCGAAAGCAGATGCAGTGAAGTGCTGACAGAATAGTTCGATCGATGGATTGATGATATTAAAATTTCAAATTTTATTCAAAATTCAAGAGCAGGGCTCTTGTCCGTAGAGTAATCGCCACCTCTTTCTGTCCATAACCAGCTCCTTTACTTCCTGGTACGACACGACTTAATTTTTTTCCTTCACTTAATATTTATATACTTCTGACGCTTCATACAATGTTCATAAAGTCCACCTGTTGTACATTTTTCTTGTTTTTTTAAATGTTTTTTTTTTTTCTTGTAAATTTTGAGTACATTGAAATATAATTATTCTGGTTCACGAAATGCTGATACATTTTTAAAGTATTTGTTTCGTCTTACCATCCGTCAGCTCGTCCCCAAATACAACAGCTTTGCATCCAGCGATCCTTAAGCAGTGAATCAACTGGGAGCCCCTCAGGTTTGTGTTCACCAAAGCACTCACGACCCTCAACTTGGCCAGTCCAAGCCAAAGGAACACGTACTCCGGCTGAGTCTCCATCACGAGGGCTATGACTTCTCCATTCTTGAAGCCCTGCCGTTTGAAGTACCAGGCTATCCTGTTGCAGAAATCGTCACCCTGCAAACAATATGATTTTATGTGAGTGGTCAGGCAGAAAGTAACCTCAAGGGAAAATAATTGATTTCGAGAGTAAAAAACAAAAACGGCTTCCAATACCTCAGGTCTCTTTTTGCCTAACCACTCAATTACTTAATTACAAATTTCTTTCAAGTTAAAATCTTTAGTCAAAATAAAGTTCAATTTATAATTCCATATCCGTAAGATGTTTAAGGGGCTCCCCTATGCTAAGTGGCGCCGCCGTCTGTTAAAAAATAATAACTCGCGAAGTATACATTTTTTATAAAATCCGGTAGGTCATTTTCAAGTTGGCGTGCTATAGTATATATAGCGGCCATAAACTGTATTTATTATAGTCCGCTGTAGTTACAGATAAAAAATTTGCTAAAAACGGCCACTTTTGGCAAATTTTCTATCTGTAACTTCATCGAACTCAAACTAACAGAGTTGATGGCTTCTATATATCCTAAAACACCAAATCTTTAAAATGACCTACCGGATTTTTGAAAAACTGTTTACTCATAGAGTAATTATTTTTTAATGGATGGCGGCGCCACTTAGCATAGGGGAGCCCCTTAAGAAAAAAGAATCTACTTTTTTATAACAAAGAGAAAATGAAAAAATTAACTGAAACTAAAAAATTCCATGAGTTAGTTTATTTTTTTAAATATCCTCATAAATCAGACAACAATAAACAAGATTCTTATTTACTTTGCCATTCTTACCATCGACTTTTTTTAAATCCTTTATCAGTAAGTTTACCTGTTTAAATGTAAGAGCTCTCTCTCCCATTACGAAAGCCTTCTTATTCGGCTGACGCTTCACCAGTTCTGTGAACCTGGTCACCACCGTCTTCCCTCTTTTCTCCCAATACCAAATTGTAAACATTGTCCTTAGAATGACTCGAAGACCTCTGTGACAAAGAAAACAGTCCTTTTAGTTTAAAGATAAGTCGCATCCTATTTATAACAGTCCTAAGAAGAAGATTCCTTTTTATTTTTGGGATATGTCTTATCCTATTTACATAGGCTTTAATTTTAACCAAACCCTTACCAAAAAACTGTCTGGAGCAATCAACCAACAAAATATATTTTAGAAATAATTTATGAAGTAAAAGACATGTTTGCTTTATTATCTACTTCACCAAACCTGGTATCAGAATTATTGACTTGCCCAAGTCTAATATCCGTAGGTCGTAGCCGGGACCAACGTCTTTACGTGCCTCTCCAAGAAAGTTCGGTAAAGCTTGATTCGTCGTACTTTCTCGACATAAGCATAGGTCAATTTTTAAAAAAGCCTCTCCAAGCAGTGAATCTTTTTTTTCTTTTTTCTTTTTTTGTGGTGGTGGTAAGCGGTGAATGCCCTAACCAAACTGGGGAGAGTCTAACCAAGTGATATTTGTTTGGTGTCTCACCGAGATTCAA
This sequence comes from Teleiodes luculella, assembly GCA_948473455.1. Taxonomy (NCBI): domain Eukaryota; kingdom Metazoa; phylum Arthropoda; class Insecta; order Lepidoptera; family Gelechiidae; genus Teleiodes; species Teleiodes luculella. The sequence continues at coordinate 3,302,390 of OX419603.1, forward strand.
CGCGAAACCTCCTAATATGAAGCGAGAGCTTTAACACTCGGCCACAGAGGCACATAAGCGTGATCATAACGAAAAATCGGCGTGTCTGAACATGGACTTGTATTTCAAAAAATTGATTGTAGGTGATAAAGGTAGTGTAGCTGAGCACAAAAATACAAGTTTTAAAAAAAAACCGTCTGTCTGTCTGTTTGTACACGCCAATCTCTGGAACTACTGGACGGATTTTAATTAAACTTTACAATAATATAGCTTATACATCAGAATAACACATAAGCTACTTTTTACCACGGGAAAATACTTCTTTCTCACGGGAAAAGCTGTTATCGCGGGCGGAGCCGCGGTGCGGAAAGCTAGTTCCTAATATAAGAGGTGGTTGGCTCATACACAATTTTATCGTTATTTAAATTGAAATACATGAAATTTATTTTAATGTTCAAAGATGATAATGCTTTTTCCATGTTGACATATTTATGCTAAGAACATGTTTGAGCAATCCTGTCTCCTATTAATTTGCTATTGTGATTTCAAATCATAAATGAGTTTACAAGTTTTTTGTCATCGTGTGAGATGTTGACTCTATTTGTTATTTATCTCAATCCCACAACGTTATCTTTCTTATCATAAATTCAACCACTTTCTTTCCCCTGTCGCTCTCTCTTCTCTATCTTTTTGCTTTTAAAGATTTTCTTCAATTCATGTAATAAAATACGATTACTTTTTCTTTTGTATTTACTTTCCTATCTTCGATGTCATCTTAATAATTTATTAATCTTTGATAATATCGTAATGCATTTATCATCATCACAATAAATTAAATTTATCTTTGTACTTGCTTAATTTTATATAATGCACTGCTACAAATTATTTAGTTTCTACATTTCGTTTGGTTGGTATAGCAACTCTATTACGACAATAGTCACAGATTTATAATACCAACCTATCCTGGCCAAAGGTCACGAAAACATTCCAGAAACGTCACCCTTCCACACAAATCAGTTGTACCTATTACAGTATCTACGGTTAAAGTACTAGGAGTCCATAGGGGCCAAGGTCTAAAAGATACCGACACCTAGTGATGCGAAATGGCGTGATCGGACAATGGAGTAATATGTCGCGTCCTGTACCAGAATAATTGGAGGAAGCACAGGTACCAGGTACTAGACTACTCGAGTGATATCTATATAATAAAACTGTAGAGGTCGAAAATCTGTACATAGAAAAAAATGCAAAAAACCGAGTCAGGGAGATGTAAGAAGTGGTATAGAACATATCCAGCATTATTTCAAATTTTTTGTTTCTCTCTTTGTGTGTTAGTCTGTTTGTACAGGCTAATCTCCGATACTACTGGAGAAATTTAAACGAAATTTTGCATGCTGGTACCTTGTATCCCCAGGCAACATCTTAGATACTTTTTACCACGGGAAAATATCTCATTCCTACGAGAAACTGTGCACGGAAAAGTCGAAAAACAACGCGGGCGTAGCCGCGGGCGGACAGCTATTATAATAATAATAACAATAATTTAGGTAAGTAAATAATCGGGCTGATTTTAGTTATTATGTTCTAACCAAGGACGTTAGACATTAGTAATATTAAATTTCCACGGATTTAAGAACCAAAAGGGACAGGAAATTAATAATAATTGCCAATTTAGTTTGAGACGTCAAACATCAATTTAATGCGACCCTTGCAACAGTTCATAGTGCAAAAATATCCGACTTAAATAGTATGCCTAATTTGACAGTTGCTAAGCTCGATTATCTAATTTCGGTTCAGGAATGAATGTAAAATCTGAAATCTATTGCACATATCAGAAATTCCAACTTTTTACCGACCTTTTTTCAATTTTTGAAATTTATAATGCCTATGTTACGGCTAAAACCCGAAGTGCGGCTACACCTAGTTCTAACCGGCTAAAACTAGGTGTAGCCGCACTTCGGGTTTTAGCCGTAACACCTATATTAACCACGGTAAGCAACTACCTGTCTCGGGCTGAGTTGCAAAATAGCAGAAGCCATTTAAAAAAAAGCACTTTTTTTCCTTATTGACTTGATTTTAAAATATATTATGTGGGCGTACGTTTTTTACAGTTTTAATTTCTAATTTATAGGTCTTTTTCTTGTTTTTGAATTGAGCCAGTAAGTATTAAAATTGTAGAATGAAATAAAAGGAATCCACACAACTAGGAACTAAAATTAGAAAATTTTAAGGTAATGACAAACCGTAAAAAAATATATCTGCAATGAACTTAAAATACATCAAAACAGAGCAATAAAAAATACAAATGACTCGAATTTATTGCAACCGACCAATTTCAACTGAGTTTTACCTGTTACAGCAAACAACAATATCCAAGAAAATAAAAACAAGACAGAAGAATCACGAGCGTAATTAAGAGAATTTGAAAAACCATAGCCATTGACGCATTTTTAGGGTTCCGTAGCCAAATGGCAAAAAACGGAACCCTTATAGATTCGTCATGTCTGTCTGTCTGTCTGTCCGTCCGTATGTCACAGCCACTTTTTTCCGAAACTATAAGAGCTATATTATTGAAACTTGGTAAGTAGATGTATATTGTGAACCGCATTAAGATTTTCATAGAAAATTAGACAGGAAACAATAAATTTTGGGGGTCCCCATACTTAGAACTGAAACTCAAAAAAAAATTTTTCATCAAACCCATACGTGTGGGGTATCTATGGATAGGTCTTCAAAAATGATAATGAGGTTTCTAATATCATTTTTTTCTAAACTGAATAGTTTGCGCGAGAGATACTTCCAAAGTGGTAAAATGTGTGTCCCCCCCCTCTAACTTCTAAAATAAGGGAACGATAAAACTAAAAAAAATATATGATGTACATTACCATGCAAACTTCCACCGAAAATTGGTTTGAACGAGATCTAGTAAGTAGTTTTTTTTAACACGTCATAAATCGTAAACCGCAATTTCCCTTTCACTTTTACTAAAACATCGATCAAAGTTACAACGAACTACAAGAACTTTTATATTATGTTACTTGCTGATACGGAACCCTTCATGGGTCAGCTCGCACTTGGCCGCTTTTTGCAATAAAATGTATTGCGTTGTAATAAACAAACATGCGTTCCCAAGTTACTAAGTATGTTTTGGGCGGATAGTCACTAAATTGTTAGCAGAACAATACCCACTCATATCACAAACTAATGAAATTGTCATGTAAGCAAATGTATTTCGTAAGAAAGCTAGATTCACAGTTTTTCCCATTCCCATGGGCAACGCCCATACCGCGTCAACAGTTTTTCCCATGGGAAAGCTAGTCTCACATAATTTGAGCGCTAAACCTAACAAAAATACTTTTATTTATTTATTTAATAATTAAAAATAAGGAATATAAAGATTTGAATACATCTCACACTCGGACATCTAACTTTCATTTGAATTGAATTTTGTTTTGACCCCTCCTTGCACTAAAAATTAAAGCTTCCAGATTCCCCTACTAGAAGACACCACTAGTATTATAATTTATCTGTGGCCAGACTGTTCACCGGAAGCCGTCCATTACACCGGAGTACCAGGGCACCACGGTACAAGAGGTGTGGCGACGACTTTAAATTCATTGGATGATTGGAGCATGGCCGCATACGTCAGAGCGGGATGGGTGCTACGAATAAATCTACTGTTATGCAGTGCTACTATAAATGAATGAAATATTAAGTGGCGGTCTAGCAAATTACCGTCATAACAAAAAAGGGCGCATCTGATATATTTTCTCAAAGTTAAAACACTTTTCTCAGTATAATCCGATATAAACACGTATTTTACATAATGTTGAAAAAAATGTTAGATGCGCCTTTTTGCATGGACGCATTAACTACCATAGTTATAAATTATAACTATAACTATATAAATTATAACTATAACTATATAAATTATAACTATAACTTACAATAATAATAATAATATTAATGCTTAAGTTGTTTATCTCAGTAGTAATGTAAAGAATGTCTTCTACGTTCATGAAACTCAATGCCTCAGCTGGAATATCTTCATATTTTTGTAGTTCTTTTTTTACTATTGTCTTTAGATATAAGAATGCCTTCTGCGCACACTCAACTCAAGTATCATGAACAACTTGTTTCTTTTTGTTTTTAAATTATTATTTACATTAAAAAAAGGTCAAGAACGATATTTTTCACAGAATCCTAGACATGTTTTCTAGACAATTTATCTGTCTCGTGAGATAGAATATTATTAATATTAATGAAGTATTTTTATTACTGATACATAAGTACACATATTTATTTAACAAATAAGGTTATCACGTTGCATTACAGGCCAACAACCATAAGCCAACAAGTACTTATTAAAACTAGATCAAGATCGTTTTGTATCTATCTAGACTACTACCAATATTCGGACATAAGTCGGACACTCCATATAGCAAACGCGTTTTGAAACCTACTTCTTTTTGAATAACAACTGAATATCAACTACAAGTCAAATACTAACACGCTATATAAAACACCACCGAACACCCCAGTAGAGTCCCGCGGCGCCTACAGGGGGCGGGGCGTGGAGGGCTATCGGGCGGGGAACTCAGTTCAGCGCGGGGCGGTGAGTGTCCTTTCTGTATAGGCCGGGAGATGATGACAGAAATTTTTAGGTCATTTGTTACAGTATGGCGGTTTTACAGGGGTCTTAGTACGCAATGACAAAAAGAAAAATGATGGTCATAGAGCTGGTACTGGCGGCCCAATCGCGAAAAAAAAATTGCAGATTTTCGGCAGTATGGCGACCATTTGGAGCCGTCCGAAAAGTATGGCATGGTGATTTTCGTAAATGGCTGCACGAAGATGATTAAACTGTGCATAAATTACCCTGGTACAAATGGTTGAATTTTTATTTTTCGCGTCGGTATGGCGGGCTGTAAGTCACACCGGAGATGTATGGCATGACACTGTAGTCTAGTTATTTTTTACGGGCTAACGGAAAATACTAAAATTTTTGTAGTAGGTACAAATTGTTTGACTTTCGTAATTTATCCGACTAGTTCACTAACGCCCACGCGATTGGGCCGCCAGTACCAGCGCTATGACTATCATTTTTCTTTTTGTCATTGCGTACTAAGACCCCTGTAAAACCGCCATACTGTAACAAATGACCTAAAAATTTCTGTCATCATCTCCCGGCCTAGTACGGGTTAGTACTATTATTTTCTTCTGTGCTACTACAACAGTTTGTAACAGGCCACTACCACAAATAAATTAACTAATAATTTGTTTTAAAAACAATAAACTGGATTTCCTATTTCAAATTACGTCAAAACACACACGCAAGCTTTAACATAAAGCCCTTTAAAAACGATTTCGAAAAAAATCTCACGTATTTTGATACCACATTCAAAGAATTAGGAATAAAAAAACTGATGACAAACAATTTGGCGGCCAGAATCCGACGTTATGATTTTTAATAATGTTGGTGTTACGGCTTATTCCACAAATCCTTTGTGGAATTTTGTTCACAAATCCCCTGCCGATGCTAAATTGTAAATTAAGGGGATTTGTGAACAAAAGTGCTGCAAAATTCCACAAATTCCCTGAGCCAATTAAAAATTAAAATTTGGCTAAGCACTATTAAGATGAATCTAACGATAATTTTCAAGCCAATTAAGCAATCAGTACATCCAGCCATATAAGCTACAAAGCGAGCAATCTTAAAAATCATCAATCCTTTTGCAATCAGGCAAAAATGGCGATCTGTGCCACTACCTACTGAGAGATTCAGAAGTTTTGATGTTCATTATACGGTTCTGACTGCACTTGAAGATATTGGTTTCAAAATAAGTCGTATTTAGAACAGAGAGGAGCGGACCCGTTAACTAAAATAAATTTTGTCAAAGTTCTATACTAACAATATTCATATTTCTTTCTCAATGTTTCTTTGAAAGTTTGTTATTTTCTTACTCTCAAGAATCGTAAAGTCCATTTATAGTTCTATAAAGACCATCGAATAGCCCTATATAGCTATAACTACTAGCTAACTATATCTATTCGCCAGTAATGAAAAAAAAAGCTTGCAAACTGCAAGATTACCATTTCTGAAACAGGTTTAACAACATCAATAAGACTGCGGCTAACGACCACCATACCTTGACACTTCACATTTATGAAAATATATATCACAGGATGTATATTAGGTACAGTATATATCAGTATTAACTACGACGTGACCATAATAATATCATTCAGGTGGTATAACAACTGGTTTCGTTCACCGTCATTTTCAATAGCAAAGGATCTTACAAACTAGGTTAAATAACACTAAATTAAAAAATTTAATAACCCCCAACACGAAACCGTTACTTTATCCTTTCAACAACAAGAAAGAGCTGATAATCTTCAAATGGCTGAAGATGTTTTCATGGATCGTAGCTAAGAACACAGATCAAAATCGGCGCATCCGTTTAGGATGCCACAGACAGACTCGTCAAACTTATAACACCCCTCTTTTTTGTCGGGGGTTAAAAAAGAAATAAATAATTCAGAGAGAAGAACAATAAAGAGATAAGTAAATAAAGAAATAATAGACAAGAGAAACTTGTAAATAGTAACCGCTATTAGAATAAGTAAAGGAGTAGAGAGAATGAAAAGTATGTCGGAGATTGAAGTCAGATTGATCGTTTAAATCGATTGTAAACATCGATTGATAGTTATTTTAAGGTTCTCAAATAGTTGAGGGTAGAATTGTTATAATCGACCGGAGTGAAGTTGGCGCGGTGACGTGCGACGTACGCTTAAATAGCGTCGCCCAGCCGGCGCGCGCTCGGTGGGTCTCGAGCGGTCGTAGCGAGAGGTCGTTTGTTTGAGTGATTGAGTTGAGTGTCCGGACGGACGTTAGAGTCCATGTTTGAGTGTGAGTGAGTGTTCTCAAAGTGTTCATGGTGTTACCACAGTTAAGTGGAGTCCACGTGAGTAAAGTGATCTTTCTAAGTGTTGCTCTGGGTTAGCTAGACTGTGTGATATTTGAGTAGTGTCTCCGAATACTGTTGTTATCATGACCGCGGGTAGAGTAACTGTAATATGGTCGAGTTACATAAGGTCCGGGCGGGGAGGCCCCTTGGTTGGCCAGATTGTAAATGTTGTGTTTTCATGGCAGTTTCCCCTTATGGCATATTGATGGTGCTCGGACCTACCTAAACCCCTTTTAGGGATTGATTAGGTCCCGATCGCTCATGATAACAAGCATCCGAGTCTATGTTGGTATAGCGTGTTCCAATTGTGACGACAATTGGTATAGTCCTGACAAAGATAGTTTACAATGGTTCTGAAAAGTTATTGTAGCATACGCCCACGTTTAACGTATTTCCCGCGTGTTGCTCTTTGCGGGTTTCCTTTATTTATTTGCTTTGCCCACCACCATATTTTTACCCCTGTTCCGACATCAGAAGTGCGATAAAGAGCCCTGTATTGTAAAGAAATCATTGGTTTTGCTCGTGAAAGTTAGAATCAGAATTAATTAGTGTTGGTAGCGATGTACTAGCGTGACGTACACGTCGGTTATATCAGGTAGTACTGGAATATTTCTGTTCCGTTTTATTATCAGTGTAAAAGTGTTAACGCAATTTCGTTGAGTTCTTTTGTTGTGTACGTATGAGTACCATTTTCTACCGTAAAAATAGTTTGAAATATTGTACGCCAAATAATGCGCGCCTAGTTTGACGTTTGCGGAAAATATCCCGTTGTACCAATTAATTGCAGAGATAATTAGATGAAAATAAATGTCAGTGTAACGTTTAGACCGTGCGTGATTTAGAAAAATAGTTCAGTGAACGTGATTCTGAATAAAAGTACCCACCTTGTGCGATTTAATTTTAAAAGGCATAGTTTGTTTAATTGTTTGAAAAAAATAGTGCGGTACGAAATCAGTTAAAATTGAACCCGATGTAAACAAAGAGCTGTTTCAAATCTTAAAAAAAAATATTGAGCGTGCGTTGTATCGGATCGGATAATCGAGTAATAATTTTATTTGATTCTTGTAAATAGTTTCAATCTTGTAATGAAAGTTCTGTTTTCATGATTAATGTTATCCGCCGGATGTAGGCGATGATTTAAGGTTATCCGCCGGATGGAGGCGATGAGTTTGATTTGTTAACAGAACATAATTCGTTTTCTAAGTTTAAGATTTTGAGTTGGTATAATTTGAAAATCTTTACTCGACATTCCTTTTTCAAAATATTACCGTGGATTGTAGATTGTTTTATTTCTTTTTGAATTTGAAGTTTTTGAACAATGACTAGTTTTTCTTTTTTTGAGAAAGTTTTTAATGTGTAAGGTATTGAGTGACTATACAATATTCTTCTGCCTAAGATCTGGGTGAACACTGAGGTGTTCAGTGTTGATGTGGTAACTGAATGGAGGTTCACACATCGTTTGTAACGGGACGGACGTTACTGTTGTTTTGTGACGGAGGGATGTCACAGGCAAAGTTTTTGACTATTGTAATTTAATTTGGACATATTTGATGGTTTAGTCATTGTTCGATAACTGGATAACTGACGAAGTAGATATTCTTATTCCGGAGTGTATAAAGATCATTGAAAGTTTCGTATTGTTGGGGGATTGAGTACCATTGAAGTTAAATAACTAAGATTTTGAGAAATAGTAAGGAAAAAGAAAGAGGATCTGGGTTCGGATGGTCAGACCGTACCAGAGGCTCGCTGTAGCCGTAGTCCGGTAGAAGTCGGTATCTACTTTAAGTAGTCCGTGGATACGCGGAGTGCAGCGAGCTCTGGCGGAGGTCGGGTCTTGTAGAGACCGTAGAGTCACAGGGTTGACTCGGCGAATCCTGAGGGATGAGCGTAGTGTTGGGAGGCTATGAAATAGCCCTAGGCCACGGATCAGATTCCTCGTTTCGGATTTCTAAATTAGTTAAAGCTTTTCATGATTAGTGGTATCATGAAAGATAATTGTGACTGAAATGGTGCTTATTCGCTCTAACTGTAAAAAAAAAAAACCTTTAAAGTTTCGTGTTTTACCGTTGGCAGAATTTTTTGGAGAGTTAAGTACAATTGAAATTAGATGACCGCGATAAGAGAAATTTTAAAACTGGAAGTGAGGTTCTGAGTTCGATCCAACTGTGTTGAACCAAAGCGGAGGCTTGGATGAGCCGTAGTGCGTGGAAGTCGGTTTCTGCTTTGAGTGGTACATTATCATTTTTTAAGAGGCGTGTTCTCTTTTAAAATGGGGATAGTCTACTTTAAGTAGTCCGTGCATACGCGGCGTGCTCCTTGCTCTGGCTGAGGTTGTGTTTGGGTCTTGTAGAGACCATGAAGTCATGTGATTGACTTGAAGAGTCCAGGATAGATGGACATTCGTTGGGCACGAATCAGATACCTTATGTTTGACTTTAAACGTGTTTCTTGTGAATGTGATGTGATAGTAATTGTCACTGTAATGGTACTTGATCACTCTTACTGTAACTAAAATTATCTGGCAGGGATTAAAAACTGTTTGACCTGGTAGCGTTATGGTCAGGAATAGCCGAGCGGTATTAAGTGTTGTTTTTAATTAGTTTCGAGTCAGACACACGAGGACGTGTGTCAGCGCAGGATGGCCGTGTCGGAGATTGAAGTCAGATTGATCGTTTAAATCGATTGTAAACATCGATTGATAGTTATTTTAAGGTTCTCAAATAGTTGAGGGTAGAATTGTTATAATCGACCGGAGTGAAGTTGGCGCGGTGACGTGCGACGTACGCTTAAATAGCGTCGCCCAGCCGGCGCGCGCTCGGTGGGTCTCGAGCGGTCGTAGCGAGAGGTCGTTTGTTTGAGTGATTGAGTTGAGTGTCCGGACGGACGTTAGAGTCCATGTTTGAGTGTGAGTGAGTGTTCTCAAAGTGTTCATGGTGTTACCACAGTTAAGTGGAGTCCACGTGAGTAAAGTGATCTTTCTAAGTGTTGCTCTGGGTTAGCTAGACTGTGTGATATTTGAGTAGTGTCTCCGAATACTGTTGTTATCATGACCGCGGGTAGAGTAACTGTAATATGGTCGAGTTACATAAGGTCCGGGCGGGGAGGCCCCTTGGTTGGCCAGATTGTAAATGTTGTGTTTTCATGGCAGTTTCCCCTTATGGCATATTGATGGTGCTCGGACCTACCTAAACCCCTTTTAGGGATTGATTAGGTCCCGATCGCTCATGATAACAAGCATCCGAGTCTATGTTGGTATAGCGTGTTCCAATTGTGACGACAATTGGTATAGTCCTGACAAAGATAGTTTACAATGGTTCTGAAAAGTTATTGTAGCATACGCCCACGTTTAACGTATTTCCCGCGTGTTGCTCTTTGCGGGTTTCCTTTATTTATTTGCTTTGCCCACCACCATATTTTTACCCCTGTTCCGACAAGTATATAATCGTTTTTTTAGGTTATGAATGAGTTAAATATTGTCGTTCAATAGGACATCAATTATATTTAACTCGTACTTCTGATACATTATTCCTCATAATCATGTTAGAACCTCTCCTTTTGGCTGAGACATCATGAGCAGAAACGTTGTAAATAAATGGACCATCGGGTTTTAGCCGTTTCGGGAATTGGACGTTCATACAAGGAAATGGACTTAAAATTTAGGACGTTCAGGGAATAGACGATCTCGGAATTGACTTTAAAGTGAATAGACCTTCCGGTATTAGACGTTCCGGAAATTGGACCTACTGAAACCCCTAGAGTCCTTGGAAATATGCGCCAATCTCCTTGATACGCATTTATATGTATATGAAAATTTAATATTCAATCTCTTACTAAACTTCATGATAAGATAGGACGTGATAGACAGATAAAATATGAATGTCCTAAATAATAGCAAACTCATAATTATTTTGATAATAGATTTCGCATATAATCACTCATTATAAAGTGTCTTATACTAATTATACTATCTTGTTCGCAGGATAGCGATAAAAGTATTATAGTGGATCTCTAGAAAAATAAAATTTGGCGGCACCTCGAAATAAATATAAATATACTTGCTTTTCACCGCAGCTCCGCCCGCGTTAAGTTTTTCCCGTAGGAATGAGATATTTTCCCGCAGTAAAAAGTAGCCCAAGTGTTAATCCAGGGTGTCAACTAACTCCATACCATGGTCAAAGAAAACAAGGTCTTCCCATTATACCACGTGACTGACACGAGCCTACGTCATTTCTACGTCATTTTGCCTATTCATCCTTGTCCAATGCATGTAATAGACAAGGATGAACAGCGCAAAATGACGTAGACTCGTGTCAGTCACGTGGTCTAACGGTTAGACCTTATTTTCTTGGACCATGCTCCATACCAAATTTTATTATAATCGCTCCGGCCGTTTATACGTGAAGAAGTAACAAACATACAGACTCACAAACTTTATTATATTGGATTATTATATTTAATATTGGTGTGATTTATTGATCATAACACTTAATTGAAAAATTTAATAACCCCCGATACAAAACCGTTACTTGATCCTTTCAACGACTAGAAAAGAGCTGATAATCTTCAAATGGCTGAAGATATTTTCTTGGATCATAGCTAAGAACACCCTCGATTGTGACCCTTTCAAACAAAAAAAACTAGATCAAAATCGGCGCATCCGTTTAGGAGCTACGATGCCACAGACAGACAGACAGACAGACACACACGTTAAACTTATAACACTCCTCTTTTTCGTCGGGGGTTAAAAATAGATGAATTCTAGCGTTCCATGTCTCATATTCTAAAGGAAAAAAAACCTTTTGACAGCAATAGTTCCATTTCAGCCCATTCATAAAGAAAATGATCAATGAACGTGCCAAACTAAGATGGAGAAAGTAATCCAGCGGAACAAACTCTTCAAATACTATCAGACCATGTTTGTACAACAATGCAGTGGACTTTGTCCACCGTATGTAGGGTTGCCAGAAAAGAATTTAAAGTCCTGAGATTTTGTCGCAATTTATTCTTGCAACCGCACAACCTTATTCATGGACCGCATCATGATCTCTAATTAAAATTATTGTATTATAATTTTAAGGTATTTTTTTTTTTCATTTTGTAATGACAATATTCATGTCAGCCTAAAAATATGTAATGTTGTACTAAAATTTAAACTATAACCTCAGATTTCCTTTTTCAAATTCAAAATTATGAACTTTTCGAAATTAACAAAATCATTTTCAACGTCATAGGCATTAGTCTTTAAAAAGTAGCGTTTGTCTGTGAAGAAAAACAACCAAAATAAACTCCACATCATCTTGTCAAGATTTGAATATCATACTAATATTATAAAGAGGAAAGATTCGTATTTTTGTGTGTCTCTGTGTGTGTATGTTTGTAATGAATAAACTCAAAAACTACGGAACCGATTTCAAAATTTCTTTCACCATAGAATGCTCCATTCACCCTGAGTAACATAAGCTACCTTTTACCTCGGGAAAATGCTTCATTCCCACAGGAAAAACTGTTAACGCGGGCGGAGCCGCAGCGGAAAGCTAGTTTTATTATATTTCTATTCTTTTACACTTTACACACTTTATATTAGCTTCACTTGTAACTAACTATGTATGTAAGAAAATCTTGAAATCTTAATTTGACCCACTTCCCGGTCTTCGATTAGAATGAAATTTGGCACACGCTCTGAGTTCTGATGACAATACATGACTAGCTAAGAAACGTCACTACAAATTCAATATGGCGGCCGCCCCAATATGGCGGACGGGCTGTTTGAAATCCACCCCCATGATATGGGTATTAAATGTAAGGGTTGGCTGTCAGGAATACGAAAAAATAGTCACGTGACTTTTGTAATTTTTAATGCGTGCTAAAAGCGTGTTTGTTAGTTTTTAAAACTATTATATCTTATGTATCTTTCAAATCGTGAGGTATGGTAACCCTGTGCGCGTGAGCACAATGAATCGTCAGTGTGTGCGGACACACGATACGCCGGACGACCTTTGACTCGCGGACTGTTGTGAATTTGCATTCTCCGTTAGTTAGAGTACCACCGTACCTATCCGGTAATGGTGATATTTATAAAAGCGACTGAGTGAAAATTTATCTCTCTTTCTTTCTCACCGCAGTAGTTTTTAGAAACAGTTATACATATATTTTTTATAGCATAATTTGATAGTTCCTTTTTTTTTAAGGGAATGTCGGTAAATTAAAATCATTAGTTCGTAAAAGGATTTTTAGGGTTCCGTAGCCAAATGGCAAAAAACGGAACCCTTATAGATTTGTCATGTCTGTCTGTCTGTCTGTCCGTCCGTCCGTATGTCACAGCCACTTTATTCCGAAACTATAATACCTATGCTGTTGAAACTTGGTAAGTAGATGTATTCTGTGAACCGCATTAAGATTTTCTTACAAAAATAGAAAAAAAAAACAATAAATTTAGGGGGTCCCCATACATAGAACTGAAACTCAAAAAATTTTTTTTCATCAAACCCATACGTGTGGGGTATCTATGGATAGGTCTTTAAAAATGATATTTAGGTTCCTAATACCATTTTTTTCTAAACTGAATAGTTTGCGCGAGAGACGCTTCCAAAGTGGAAAAATGTGTGTCCCCCCCCCTCTAACTTCTAAAATAAGAGAATGATAATACTAAAAAAAATATATGATGTGCATTACCATGAAAACTTCCAACGAAAATTGGTTTGAACGAGATCTAGTAAGTAGTTTTTTTTTTAATACGTCATAAATCATAAACCGCAATTTACCTTTCACTATTATTAAAACGTCGATCAAAGTCACAACGAACTTCAAAAACTTGTATATTATGTTACTGGCTGCTAGGGAACCCTTCATGGGCGATTCCGACTCGCACTTGGCCGCTTTTTAATACTACTGGAAACACTTGGTAGTATGTTGATTCTCATCATATACCTACCTACAATACAACTTAAAATAGTCGTGAGTTTACCAACATAATAACCAAGACAGGATGTTTAAACGGCCATTTGACATTTGATTTTCATCCAAAATTAATGCCAACTAACCAACCGTTATGTTTGTTGGTGAACTCGCGCCTAAGTCTTCTAGAAAAAGATGAAGATCATTTTAGAGTATACGATTGTCATAATAGTATTATTGCTTTTTTTCTATAAAAATATATATTTATACTTATGTAATTATAGGAGTTACTATTTATTACCAGTAACTTAATTAATAGCTATGTTCATAATTAGACTTTGCCCCATCCCATCTGTTCCGTATTATTATTTATGTATTATACAATAAGTAATGATTGGTATTTTATAAACAGAGATAAAGAAAGAATGTTTCACCTACAGACAAAACAAAATCATTGTGATAGCGTGTGAATAAAGTGACATTGAACAAATTGTTTCACTAAAATATAGACAATTAATGCACACATATACGCATACATATGTTGTAACATACGAATTAATTAAAAGAAAGATGATTCCGGGCTTTGGAAGGCATGTAAAGCCGTTGGTCCCGGCTACTATCTACGGATGTAGTCGTTATATGAGCCATGTCGGAAGCCTAAGGCGGCTCGACAATTCCGACACCAGAGTTTGTGAGGTAGCTTAACCTCGAAACCCACTCGGTAAGCAAGCACCTATAGTTAGTCCAAAATAATTGCAATAAAAAGTCTAGTTCTCCAGGACAAATTTTACTGACTAGGTACATTATTTTTGGTGTCAGAAGTCAGAAGTGGGATACGAACTCGGAGGATATATTAAATGCTTTATCCAAAATAAAAACCAAAGGACTATGCTTTATGAATATAGTTTTCGTCGTAGTTAATGGAATCCATATTATGGTGTTTTTAGGGTTCCGTAGCCAAATGGCAAAAAACGGAACCCTTATGGATTCGTCATGTTTGTCTGTCTGTCCGACGGTATGTCACAGCCACTTTTTCCCGAAACTATATGCTGCTTTTTTTGGGTTAACAAATTTAGCTAAGTAGAAAAACCCTAAAAAGTAGGTACCTAAAACAATCCGTTACGTTTAATGTGGTCTATTGAAGATACTGACTGCAGCGTACTTGCATAAAATACATATTGTATATGTTATGTAAATGATTATGCTGAAATAATAATGAAGATATGATATTATGTGTTGTCAGTAACTTTATCTACATACATTAGTAATGACCCCGTATAATAACATTAAATTTAAAAAAATAATAACCCCCGACACAAAACCGTTACTTGATCCTTTCAACAACAAGAAAAGAGCTGATAATCTTCAAATGGCTGCAGATATTTTCTTGAATCATAGCTAAGAACACTCTCGATTGTGACAACATGCAAACAAAAAAACTAGATCAAAATTGGCCCATCCGTTTAGGAGCTACGATGCCACATACAGACAGACACACACGTTAAACTTATAATACCCCTCTTTTTCGTCGGGGGACAAAATAAACACAAGAAAAGAAAAAAAACTCACAACATGTCCCTCCTAAAGGTCCTCTTCCATATATAAACCCACTGGTATCTGTCGCCTGTCATCAGGTACGCAGTCAAGAGTGCCACGGCTCCCAACGCCGTAGTAGATCCTCTGCTAAGCCATGCCAGTACAGCACAAGTCACGCCGATTGACGTCAGTATGACACCCCGCTTCTTCTCCGCCTCCTCAAACCGAGCTTCAACCTTTCCTGTCATCCTGGTAGGTTTAAGTCCGGAGCATTGCTTGAAAAATCTAAAAAAAGGGATTAAAGAGGATGAGAACTTTGTACCTACGTTTTCATACATTTATAAACGTTTTTCTCCTTGATTTTTATTAATAGGACCAAATCTAATAAATACAAGACTGGTTTAGTATTAAAAACCGACTTTTTATTTGCACTCTATAAGTAAGTCAGAGGCTGGCGGGATGCACTTTTCTCTTCAAATGTACCTGCTATTGTTTGACGTAGAACTGAAAGATGGGTACTATACCGATACTATTTGGTAGGTATTTTGAGAGGGTGCCATAGCGAAACTAACCCTTTGGTCAGAGAGTCAACTTCAGTCTCTCCCCGTAAATATATAATAATCCAAATTTCGTATCCTTTGGAAGTGTTAAAGGAAAAACGAAGTTCGTCCGTTTCAATCAATTCTAAAAAGATATTGATCACGACTTAAGCTTTTAGTTTTTAAAAAGCCGCGTAGCCGGAATCCGAGTCTATAGGTATGCAGTCTGTCCCATGGAAAGCGGGTGCAATCTATGTTGCTTGCTTATCGAGTGGGTTTCGAGGTTAACCTACCTCACAAGCCCTGGTGTCGGAATTATAGAACCGCCTTAGGCTTCCGACATGGCTCCTATAACGACTACATCCATAGTAACCGGGATCAACGGCTTTAATAAAATGAATCAAACTCATCTTCCTTTTCGGACAATCAGGTGATTCAGCCTGCAATGTCCTAACCAAACTGAGGAAAGTCTCACAAAGTGATATTTGTTCGACGAGTCCCCACCGGGATTCGAACCCGGAACCTCCGAAACGTCAGGCGAGCTTTTGACCACTCGGCCACAGAGGCTGTTGCAGGCTGCATGTTATAAACTTGGATTCCGTCCCGCAGCCCGTGCTTTTCCAAATCTGTGGGTTCGCGGCTTAAAAGTCACTAGAAAATGTTTGATGCTCATAACTTTTATACTAGTCTACTAACTTATATATTGTATCTAATCTAACAACACATCCAAAATATATGAAATTTTGACCTTATTACGGGGAGAAAAAGTTTACCTCCTTTTGTTTAACCCTTTATATAGCAAAACAACTTTACAAATTGCATTCTTTTTCGACTTAATGTTGAAGGTTATAAGGTTAAAATTAAGGTGGAAAGATAGTGCCCAAAATCCCTTGTAAAGATTTAAAAACATACAGGGTAAAAGTAACAATAACAAATTCGTTAGCGCTTATACTGAATTACTTACTAATTTAACCTATGAATACGTATTTGGCCTTTTGCAAGTTCATTTTACATTAAAATTTGTTATCAAGAATAATTTACAACATCGTTTCAATAAATAAAACTTTATTTTTATTTATTTATGAAAGGATGTGTCTCAAAACCACTATCTATTTAACTAATAAACCGAACAAGATCATTGCATCCGCCTCTTTCTATTACAACAAAACAACAACACAATTACTTTCTCAACTAAGATTTTTTGTTTAAAATGTTAACTAAAACTCACCCAAAATTAAACCATAACACTAGTGCAACCAAAACACATACTACTGTTTTGAATACCAGTGATATTCTGTTACAAAAGTTATGATATTTATTACACTGTAACTTGTATCACGTACCGTATGTAATTGAGGACAGTTGAGGACTGACTGGCTGGAAAAACAAGGCCGGCGCGATGTGTGAGTGCAGGCCACAGAAACAGTGAAGGGAGTCACTGTTATTTGTAACTATTATTCTAGTAACAGGTAGATAGAATTGGCATAAGTAAAACATTAAATTTTTCATATTTACCTTTAAGGCAAAAATATAAATGTGTTGTAAAGTCTAAAATTGATTAAAGAAATAGAATACCTACAATGGGATCAAGAATCTAAAAGTTTTTAATTTTAAGTAACACTTTCCGGTTATTAAAAATATAATAAAACAGTTATTTCACGCTAAAGTCTTATAAAGTTTAATAGAATTGTAATTAAATATTGATAACATCCGTCCTATAACCATGGCCGTCCTATTACTTGCCCTTTCCGCCTTTTGTTCTACCAATATTTAAGGCCCGTTACGTCGCCCTGTTATAGCACTTATAGCTTTGATTACAAATTCTCCCAAGTAAAATTACCTCAAACATAATTTAAAAGGCCACGATATTGAAAAAAAGCAAGAACATTACAAATTATTGAAATATTCTTGTGCACACAAACAAAAAAATATTTGCGGAAAGATAAATACCCAATTATCTGAAAATTTTGTGGTTTAAAAAACTATTAAAAGAACAAGAAAAAATAATAGGTAAAGTAGGTATTTTCACATCACTAAGCCATTCGAACTCCCACACTGCGCACTGGCTGAGCTGTTTAGGCCAATGGCACCGACGACGCACGCGCAGAGCTGCGATAACATTTCTTGTATTCCATAACGATAAGATTTATTTTCCTTTGACACCAATTTTGTTTACTATATTTATCAAGTTATCAATGTCTAATCCTTCTTTATTTAAGGATAACGAAGAATGTTTTTGTTTCGGATAATGTTTTCATGATAATGACGTACTGAAAGTATTCTATAGGTAAGTAATTAATTACCTAACACACATTTACACGAGTTTTCTCCACAATTTAGTTTTAAATTGAGCTTACCGATATTAAAACTAAAAAAAACTACTACTACTAGTTACTATTATTATTATTTAAAACTCAATCCTGAAGAAAACCCGTGAAAATGTGTGTTGATGCAATAACAACCGCGAAAATCTAAGAATGTTCAATTAATTACCTATTGTAAAATTTAACGCTCACCATAGAGGTACGGAAATCAGGACGGTTGAAATAAATATAAACATCTTTCAAATGTATATTTCTTCAATTATATAAACTTATTCACTTAAATGATACAACTAACATTGAAGAATACCATTAAAATGGTTGAACTGTAAATATTAAAATATTAAAACTACTAAATATTAAGACTAATATTCACATCATCATGGTGATGATGATGATGATGATGTGAATATTAAAATACTAAATGGTTTTACTCGGGTTGCTGCATACAATATTCATAAACTCTTGTAAAACAATTAATTATTATATAACTTTATCTATTTTAATTTTTTGCACTAACGACCTTTTTAAAAATAACTCTTTATATCCTTTACTTCTTATTATAATAATGTTTAAAAACCTACTTTTAAATTCACCTATAGTAGAGCACTTAAATTTCATTCACTTTCTTAGTTGTAAAATAAGTATTAAAGATTTTTTTATCTAGCTATTACTACGATATTTTGAATTTAAAGGCATATTTTCTTCATACTTAAATAAAATTACCTACACTATATACAAAATTTTACTCTAATCTAAAATATGTACAATATTAACACATGTTGGGTAACATTTGTATCATTGGAATAATCTTAACCAGATGAGGTGATCTTTTTTAGGCTAACAAGACATACTTAAAACTAGATTTACTAAGATCGTCATCATCGGTACAATAATATATCATCATAATCACCGACGAGAATTTTTAGACAATCGTTTAACATATGTTTAAGTTTTTTGAGGTAAAGTAAATCCCTATAACCTAACTACTTTCCAAATATTTATTACACCTCCGTCTGACAAGAACATCTTGCACGGCGTCTATGGCTAAGCCTTTGGTTTCTGGTAAATAGAGGACGGAGTAGACAGCTGTGAGGAAGCTGACTCCAGCGAAGAGGTAGAATACTGGGCCAAGGCCGATGGCAGAGACGAGAGGGTTGAAGATGGCCAGAATGATGAAGCTGCAAAGCCAGCACCATTGGATCACCAACATAGACATCACGCTCTTGATCTAGATAGAAAAGAAACTGGAATTAATGTACAGAAGCCAGCACATGCGGTTGTACATGATAAAGGCTCTATGGTGATATGAAAGTACCTAGTTTTGATTCTTACATTAAAAGCAAAATTTGATAAACATTATGTTTGTGCAATCTTTGATAAAATATGTAATTAAAGTTGTAGTACGAATTAATAAATTTAATGTTCAAAAAGTAAACCTTCATATCGAAAAGTTTACATTCACTATCAAATCCAATTAACGAAACGAAAATTTTGGTTTTACTGAAATTCTGTTTGTTGACACCATTTTAACATTTATATTATTTTTTAAGTTATCATGAAGGAAACCGAAGTCAGCAAGTTAGAAAGAAGCAATTGTTTACCTAGTGGAGAGCTTTAAATTGAAATAGATCTTTTAAAGCGCGCTGGATGTGTTTTTATTTACATTAATAGAAGAGTCAACTTGCTAACTTACCTCAGGAAGAAACACCTCAGTGACCAAAACATAAGGCACTGTCCCAGCACCGAAAGTGTAGAATATCGTGAACAAATAGAGTAATACTGCTGTGACCCAGTGCGGTGCCCAAAGGGAATACAGTTGCGCTCCTAGTAGCATGCAACAAAGGCCTGTTGCTACTGAAGAGTAGATCAGAAGAGGCTAAAATGAGAAAAATATTTGTAAACAAAAGAATGTAAAGAACAATCCCTTTTTAGGGTTCCGTACCTCAAAAGGAAAAAACGGAACCCTTATAGGATCACTTTGTTGTCCGTCTGTCCGTCCGTCTGTCAAGACCCTTTTTCTCAGGAACGCGTGGAGGTATGAAGCTGAAATTTATATCAATTACTCAAGTCTACTGTCCCTTGAAGCTGTGAAAAAATCAAACTTCTAAGCCAACGCAATCAAAAGATACAGCCGTTTATGCCGCAAATTTTCGACACTTGCAAGGGAATCAAAACCTACAGGGTGCTTCCCGTGAACTCAGAATCTTGAAATTTGGTACGAAGCAACGTCTTATAGCATAGATAAAGGAAAAATTACGAAAACCATAAATTTTTAGTTACATCACATAATATATATTTTTTCAATAATTTTAACCTTACTACCCATTTCCTCATAAACGCGTAGAGGTATTAAATTGAAATTCATACCAAATACTCAGGTCTATAATACCTTTAAGCTGTAACAAAATCAAACTTCTATGTCAACGCAATCAAAAGAAACAGCAATTTAAGCTGCATATTTTGAAACTCGCAAGTACTCGCAAGGGAATCAAAACCTAAAGGGTACTTCCAGTCGACCTAGAATCTTGAAATTTGGCATGAAGCAACGTTTTATAGCACACATAAAGGAAAAATTCCGAAAACCTTAAATTTTTAGTTACATTACAAAATATATATTTTTTAATAAATATAAACTTATTACTTTTTTCCTCATGAACGCGTAGAGCTATCAAGTTGAAATACTTACTTAGTACTTAGTTACTTAAACGATAAAGAGATCTTTGTCTTAAATTTATGCTCCTCCATCTTTTTTAATAAATATAAACTTATTACTTTTTTCCTCATGAACGCGTAGAGCTATCAAGTTGAAATTCATATCAAATACTTAGATCTAATTGCCTTTAACCCGTGAAAAAAAAAAAAATTCTAAGTCAACGCAAAAACGCAAAACGCAAAAGTACAACCATTGATACCGCATATTTTGAAACTCGCAACTACATGCAAGGGAATTAAAACCTAAAGACCACTTCCCGTTGACATAGAATCTCGAAATTTGGTAAGAAGCAATAGCTTACAGCACAGGTAACAGAAAAATTCCGAAAAGCTTAAAATTTTAAGTAGTTATACCACCAAAAAAATTGTGATTGTAAACATAATTGTAGTTACAGCAATGACCGCGAGTTATTATACTATGTATGGGGAGGGCAACATTTTTCAAACGGCAAAGACGACCTCACTTATCGTCATTCAATCCCGATGTTTTGGTGAATGTAGCTGTATAATCTAAATGCGTCCTAACTGCTTAAAGTGTTATACTTATAATTAAATGTTAATAAACAGTAGCACTACACGAAGTTGTACAACTATTGATAACGTTTTTTCGAACTTCAATGTACAATGTGATACTATTCATAACTTTTTCAGTCAATTTAATACTTAATTAATATTTTTGAACCAGATTTCTAAATAGCGACTAAAAAACTTAGTAAATAAATAACTTTAATAAAAGAACTTTCGCAAGTCTGCTGCAAGGCTAGTATAAGTGTTTTTATTATATTATAGATAAATGATATGTATTAATATAAAATAAAGGATTACTTAAACGATAAAGAGATCTTTGTCTTAAATTTATGCTCCTCCATCTTTCCCCATTGTAATGTTATGAATTTCATTTTGCAATAAGATTACCATAGTTATGACTCGATTGTCGTAATGAACGAACTTTGTAAACCTTGCAGGTTTGTACGGAACCCTCGGTGCGCGAGTCCGACTCGCACTTGGCCGGTTTTTTGATAAAAAGTTCCAAAAAAAGACGATATCAATGATACCTATTCTATACTACACTATGTACTAAAAATTCTAAAGTGTGTTTGTTTGTTTACATTTCTGTAATACTGAAACTAGATCACAAAGCGCGTGAGCACGTTTTGATTGACAAGTCAATCCTTTGCTCAATCAAGATTTTTTGCACAGACATAGAGTGCTAGAGAAATTGTTAATAGTCTAGTTATAAAAACATCTTATTCCCACGGGAAAACTCAAAAACAACAAGGGCGTGGCACGCCGTGTCGAAGTAAAAAAAGGCTTTTGTTTATTTCTGATACGTCATGAAGAAAATGAAGTCAGATTACAGACGTACCAATGCTAATGTTGGTTATAAACGTTCAGCGTAGCATAACGATAGAACACTACTTCTTACATTAGGTAGGCTATCAATGTTGTAATCAAGTAATTGGAATTTAACTCGTCGTTATGGGCATATCGTGACATAACCAATTAACAAGTTCAGAGTTGCATTCTTGTTTATTTTGCTATGGTACTTGTTAGAGCGTCGGTGGCCTAGTGGCTAGGCCCGTTGACTTCCATTCCGAAGTTCGCGGGTTCAAACCTCGGCACGTACCAATGTGTTTTCGATTTTCGAATTCATATGTACGTTTATTCGACGCTCTTACGGTGAAGGAAAACATCGTGAGGAAACCTGCACACACCTGCGAAGAAATTCAAAGGTTGTGTGTGAAGTTGACCAACCCGCACTGGGCCAGCGTGGTCGACTAAGGCCTATTCACCCTGGTATCAGGGTAGGCTCGAGCCCCTCGGTGGGGACATACATGAGCTGTTAACGAACTTGTTAGGACATCTTGTTTTTGAGACAAACAATACTGTGATACGAATAGGTAGGAAAGAACCGAAAATGATTATTTCAACAGCAACTAAAATAATTTGGATAAAGATTTTCGACCTTCCGAGAAAATATAGGCAAGATGAAATCAAGCTGATTATTTTGAACTTTGCACCTTTGGACAAGAAACTGCATCACAAACGCGTATTCTAGACCTACCAAGAGAACATAAAACTAAAGAGACTTACCCTTCGTCCAGCCAAGTCTGACAGATACCCAGAGATCAAACCAGCGATGGTATTGATCAACGCCTGTACGACACTGCATACAATAGGAGACATACTAGGTACAGCCTCTTCAAATAAAGGTTTAGCATAGACCTGAACGACCAATAAACCTTGGAAAGTACCAGCTGTGATGAGAATGGCCGTCAAGAGTGTTGCTCGACGTGTAGATTGTGAGTTTTCTGTGGAAGGTAATAAAGATAGTTTCAAAGATAAAAGTACTGAACCAAAAAACGTATAAATTATGAACCTCTGAAAGGGTTATAATTACGTATCTGTCTGTAATTTAAGTGAGGTTGCTCTTAAAGTATATTCAGGCGTTTGTGCCTTAAAGATAGAATTTACTTGTCGTCCACCCTTTTCATGGTAGGTAGGTACTGTTTACTTGTGAATCTGATGATTGTTTTTTTATTGAACTGATGATTTTGATTCAAATACTGGACTTCTAATACAGAATTTGAGATCTATTCTTAGAACCCATTTTCGATGTGTCATGCAATATTTAATTTGAAATGTCAATAATTTAATGTATTTTCAATAATCCATTGTCTTCTGGCTCTAAACCTAGATATTCGTAACTCTTGCTATTTTTGTCTGGTGTATGACTAAGATTTCGTGTTTCATTGCCCCAGTCATCTTTATCTTATCTCCGTCTGATCACATTTAATCTTCGTATGGTTTCCTTGGTTTAAAATATAACTTACTGAAAATCTTCCAAACAGATAGTTTCTTTGGCGTAATCTCTTCAGGCTTCTCTCCAGAAAGTTTCTCTTTTTCAGGAGCGTGTTCTAAAAAATAAAATATAAATTTTGCTTTTTCAGCATTTTGGAACATCGATCGGAATGATCCTTGGGAGATTATTTATTTAGCAGTGATGTTGATGATGA
This sequence comes from Teleiodes luculella, assembly GCA_948473455.1. Lineage (NCBI taxonomy): Eukaryota > Metazoa > Arthropoda > Insecta > Lepidoptera > Gelechiidae > Teleiodes > Teleiodes luculella. The sequence continues at coordinate 3,326,362 of OX419603.1, forward strand.
AGATTCATATTAATCTAATTAAAATTATTTTTCATAGTAATAATAAGGTTGTATCCCACACATCTCAAAAAGTTGGCAAATATGGAACCATAAAAAAATTTTGAGAGCGTGTTGTATACTATCTTTACTTTTCGGTTTATAGAAATCCGTTTAATCTTGAGACAAGTACGTTGAAAAATTTTTTTATTTATACATGTAACGACGCTGGATGCGGGCAGCGCAGGACCGATCATTGTGGAGATCCTTGGGGGAGGCCTTTGTCCAGCAGTGGACGTCTTTCGGCTGAGATGATGTAACGAAGCATACCATCTTCCTTCTCCATGTTAATAGCTCTTCGTAACGCTTCCATCTCTTCCAGGACTTCCTTGGAGTCAGGACTCACTCTTCGATAAAACGCAATGGATAATGCAGCTTCCTGCAAACGAATGATAGGTTTTTGATGTCTGTTTTTGATTTTCCTCAACAGCTTAAACTTTTTTTTAATTGTTGGTCTCTTATAAATAGTAACTAAACTATACGGGTATCAGTGGATCCCTTTCGGTTTTCTAATTTACTGTACCTACCATGACCGAGAGGTGGAGACAAGGCGTTCAAATAGTACGGGGTCTACTCCTACGGGGTTTGTACTCCTGTTTTCCACTACGATAAATCTAACAAATATTATAATTCGTAAGTAGATACTTTTGTATTAGGGAAAAATAAATAAATTAAAAAAAAAACTAGTACACTCTGTATACGAGTAGGTAGGTACATCAATTTATTATGCTTGTATTTACGCACCTACTCACCTAATTTAGATCTAATAATAGTTGGGTTTCCCTAACAAGTCTTAGTATTAGATAACGTTTATTGTTGTTCTACCTAGATTTGGCCCTTTCCATGAGAACTTTGTAATATAATGTGGCGTAAGTTACTGATTGAGTTAAATAGTAACATCATCTTATATTCTTTCTTTTGTAGTACTGGATGGTAAAAGATTCTGTTATGATAAAACAAAGGAATTTTTTTGTTGGTTTTTACGTTCAGCTTTGCAAAATACGATTTAATAGCACCGTTAATATTAAATTTCATCCTCTCACTACACCCTTTACGTTTGAAGACCACACTGGCGTCTTTCAAGCGTCCGTTGTGTGTGAAGTTGACCAACCCGCACTGGGCCAAAGTGGTCGATTAACCACCCTGATTTCGGTACGGACAATATATGGGTTATCAACGAGCTCCCAGGGCAGCATAAAACAAAGAGTCTGTATAAATAAAAAAAATGTGGTAGGCATAGAGCACGCCTTATCAAGTAGGTATGCACCGTAAGTAAGACGGGTATGCACAGTCTGAATATCTTCAGCGCGTTTGTTTAGTAGGAAATGGTTATCGGAGCTGATTGTTTTTCGCGGTAAAACTAAGTAATTTATTAGGAGAACATTGTGAAATGTGCAGTGATAAGTTGCAAACATGACTCGAGGAACAAATTCAAACAGAAAAATGTTATTGATTTCACCGCCCATACAACATCTGCTTACGCTTGGCATAAAGGCAGCGGAACGATGCACGTGCTCTGTTTATTTATACTCTAAGGTCTCTATATTAAAATATTGCTCTCACTTTCGTCAACCCCTTCTTCATCAGGTACGTTGGGGACTCCTTCAAAGGCCTCAGCAGCAAGACTCCAACCACAGATATCGCCAGGCAGACGTATACCATGAGCTGGTAATCCAAACTGCCCCCTAACACGTAGGACACAAGGCTTCCTAATGAGTAGAACACTGCTGAACCTGAAAATTTGTTTCTTGTGTAATAATAAATGTTAGCACCACCGACCCGCCCGAAACGTCCAACCATGGCAGCGCGACACGCCCGTAACGTCCCGGCCGGCGCAAGCGCAAGTTTTTGCGAAATCGAGCGGCGGCCCGGCGCAGAAAAATCATCATAGTTTAAAAACTACAAGGCTATTCTTCTTTAAAAAAATACAGTCGATAGCTATGGACATGGGCAACATATATGCGCAGTATTAAAGATTTGAACTGTTATTTGAACACTTTAAAAAAATAATTACGGCATAACCTAACCTAACCTAAAAAAAAAAAGGCCTATTTTTAGAACGGATTTTTTCGCGTACTCACTTGAATCATGTCGGAATCCTCCAAAACACTCATTACTTAACACTTCACGATTATTTTGATATAAAACACACACAGAAATACAAAAAACTCATTAATATTTCCACAAGATACGACAGAGTCCCGATTGTAAACAGATGACGTCAGTTTTGACTTCGAAGAAAAAATACTCATCGAAAAAAAAATTACACCTGCCACCTATCATTTCCTTCGTAAACTATTTGAGAAGCTTTCCATAGAGGTGTCATAGCAAACAGTTTGGTATTTCATGCACAGATGGCACTTAAACACACAGATGTAGTCGCGGGGACCCGAGTCCCCGACGCGTACTCCACTTTTTTGACCGCGGGGACCCGAGTCCCCGTGACGCTCCAATGGGTAATATTTGTATGTCTTTTCGTATTTATTTTTCTTTGTTTAGTTTATTTAATATTGTTTAGGCACAATCGCAAGCTTAAGTTTTTTTTTTTTGTTACAAAGCTGTGCCATTTGAATAGAATCTTTATTGCACCTTTTTCTAAATTTTGTTATCGCTTGTCGTTTTGTATTTTTGTGGTGTTTCTTATCAATAAATCTTTGTGTATCTAAAATAATCTAAATCATAGAATTAAGATTTAGTCAAGGTTACTAGGTAGACTAATTAGGAATTATCCTAGTTACTATGCTATAACTTAAAACCTATACATCTTTTACACGCTTTTAAGAACGAAAAAAGGTAGGTACTTATAGACAAAATGTTCCTTAGTAGTCGTTTTTAAATAGTTTTTGTGCATTTGATTTCAGACGCTTCTTATTAAGAACCAAAGACAGACGGCTATGGTCCTTATTCGCTTTGACGGAAAATAAGTAAGTAATAAGTATTTGGTTATTACATTGCAGGCTGAATCACCTGATTGTCCGAAAAGAAAGATGATTCCGTGCTTTCGGAAGGGTACTGATGTAGTCGTTATCGAGTCATGTCAGAAGCCTTTAGCGGCTCAACAATTCAGACACCAGTAAGCCTACTATGTAAGTAGCGACAGGCTCGAGAAACTGTCAAACGCGACATAGTGACATTAGAGCCATAGTAGTTCTGTCAATATGTCGCGTTTGATAGCTTCTCGAGCCTGTCGCTACTTACATAGTAGGCCTACACTGTAGGCCCTACAGGGTAGATGAGGTAGCTTAACTTCGAAACCCACACGATAAGAAGCATCCCAAAGAGAAGGTATCACTACATAGTATAAAACAAAGTCGCTTTCTCTGTCCCTATGTCCCTCCCTATGTCCCTTTGTACGCTTAAATCTTTAAAACTACGCAACGGATTTTGATGCGGTTTTTTTTAATAGATAGAGGGATTCAAGAGGACGGTTTATATCTATAATACATGCATAATATACTCAAGAATAACCCACAATAACCATTTTCCCGTGCGGAGCCGGGGCGGGTCGCTAGTTATATATAAATAGTACGTACCAGTAGTCATGGCACCCCTAACACTTTCCGCGCATATTTCGCTGACGTACACTCTAACTATGAGCATGGCAGAGGCACCCAGCCCAGCTATAAACACAGCCGTCAAAATAACCTCCACTTTTGTAGAAAATGCTATGAGACCCCATCCCACCTGAAAAATGTGAAATCATGGTTTAATAAATTAACTGCGGCAATGGTAGCAATTCTGCAAAGCCACATTCTAAACTTAAAAGGTCTGTAGTCTTTTTCGTTCATATGGGAATTAAAAAGGACGGGTGATGAATGAATCTTATTTTGAAATATTTTTAAATTAATTAATTTTAAATAAGAGCGCAGCTCTCTAATTAAGCATTTTCTCGTACTTATCTCAAATTAAGTATTATACTTTTTCAAACTTTCACGGTTGTTTTCATAACTATTAAGATTTAAACTGGGATATTCACCGTGGTATTTGTTTTGTGGTCTGGTCCGAAGTGGATGCAAGTGGCAGGGGATAGAAAGTCGTGGAGGGCTTTGGAGGAGGCCTATGTACGAAGACAGATGATGAAAGGGCTGGGATGATGAAGTATATTTATTTTCTCAAAACTCACACTTCAACACTTACCACATAGGTAAATGACGCAAACACAGCACAGTTTTTCCTCCCAACAGTATCCAGGAAATAGCCAGCGATGGGAGTGCTAATCAGAGCTCCTATGGAAGATAGGCCGCCAAATAAAGCAAGCTCTGTCTCCCCCATGACGCGGTGTAGCGCGGTGCTGTTAGACTTGAACATAGTGATGGTACAGGAAGGCCATGCGACGATGATGCCCATACTCATGGATAAGTAGCATACTGGAATTGGCAACGTAATAACAGTAAGTAAGTAAGTAAAACGTTTATTGCATTACACAAAACACATATTATAGACATGTCACATAATTAACATTAAAAAACAAACAAAGAAATTACACATAATAAACATAAGACATGCACATTGCACATGTCATGTGTGCGCAGTAGTGAAAGGTGGTGAAAGACAGATTGCATTCATTACCATACATAAGTACATACAGCCAATAGGAGCCTACCGGATAAGTAGGCACAGACCTCTTCCTTTCAAATGGAAAGAAGTGGTCCCTACCCTACGCTACGGATACGATCTAGACATACTTCTTTCGCTTCATCCACATTCATTTATCTCATCCAAGCTCATCGGTTTAGAGTACTCCTGACTTGCCTTTTGTCAGAACGTCCCCGACTTTATCCTGGAACGTTCGTCTTGGTCTTTCCGTTTCAACATTTACTTTTACTCTCGCAACACAAATCTGTTTAGTCGCTCAATTGCATTACCACAAATTACAATAAAAATAAATCGAACTTTTTAAACACAGCCAGATAAGCCCTCAAAATCGTTACATTTCGGAAGCTACGATGCGACAGACAGAAAACACACATCAAACTTATAACACCCTTATTTTTACGCTGTCGGTTAAAAAACAAAGTTCTCATACTTACTGATCGCAGTGCACAAAGCTTGAAACGCTACACTCATTTTTACAAAAAAAAAAACTTTCACATAAAACTAAATATTAACCGAAGTGCTCTCGATTTTCGCAAAAAAAAAAATAACACACGTCTTTATACTCACAACAATACTGATTCACAAACTGTTTTACTATCACCAAGACAGATAATATATCAAAGTGCTAAATAAATACTACAGACGCGGTTTTGTATCGAAACAATAACACATCTAGTGTTAGTTGGGCCCTGACCTTTATGTAAACGAAATCATTGATAGAGTGCGCGTGAGTGGAGAAGAGGTGGCCAAGTGGCTTAGGCGGTTGACTTTCATTCGGAAGTTCGCGGGTTTAAACCTCGGCACGTAGCAAAGCGTTTTGCAAAATTCATATGTACTTTTATTCGACGCTCACGGTGAAGGAAACGTTTGCATCTTATTCATATGTATAGTAGCCAGCACATGCGGTTTGACATGTTGACCTTGAGAGCGCCCGTATTCTGTAGCGGTAGGGGGGAATTTCAAAGTGCGAATGTCCAACCGCATGTGCTGGCTTCTGTACGTTTATTCGACGCTATACAGGTAAGGAAAACATCGCGCATCGTGAGGAAACCTGCACCACATACCTGCGAAGTAATTCAAAGGTTGTGTTTGAGGTTGACCAACCCGCACTGGGCCAGCGCGGTCGATTAAACCCTATTCACCCTGATTTCAGAATAGGCTCGAGCCCCTCGGTGTGGGGGCATTCGCAAGTCTGACCGCTAATGTTTTTTGTTCAAAACGTCTTCTGCGCTTTGGAGGGCATGATTATTTACTTTTGAATGAGACTATTTTGTTCCACTGAAAAAGCAGAATTAGTTTAACCCACAATACAAATAAGAAACAAAAAATATTCAGTATAAAATAACTACACGAAATGTGACTATACCTCACTAAATCTCACTTTAAAGACCTGGATTTAAAATACACATCACCATCATCATCATTTCAGCCTGTAGACGTTCACTGCTGGACAAAGGCCTCTCCCTAAAATCTCCACAAGGATCGGTCCTGCGCTGCCCGCATACAGCGGGTTCTCGCACAGTTAATCGTCATTTTTAGACTTTTTATTGTGTCGATTCGGCGACAAAATGCTTGAACACCAGATCTACGGATATAACATTTTCCGTAGCATTTTTCGTGGTCTTCGCTAGTGTTGGGACACGATGGGCAGGACATTCAGTGATCAACAAATAAGTGTTAAATTATTTTTCATGAGCCGTTATTCTACTTTTTACTTACAATAGTTATTCGAAGACAGGTCTATTAATAATTTATCTGTTGTAATTTCTATGGCATACAAGATTTACTTTGGGTCGCCGCCGCCGCTGAGCCATTTCTATGAAGGATTTTAAATCGTCTTTCATTTAGCCTTATTTTACACTAACCCACGTACTCTATTTCATTTTGCCTTATTTTTCATTAAACCACGAACTCTATTTTTCTTAGAGTCCTTCCACAATTCAGAAATACCTCTAGCGTCTGAAATAAAATATTTTTCCGTAAAAGTACCTTTTCATGAAATAAGGAGATCATTTTAAACTGGTTACCCATTGAAAGTGACTTTATTACCCGTGAAAACATTGAACAAATGATAGTTCCAAATGTTTCAAAACTATTTATATTTGTCATTTTGTCTCTTGGTCTACATAACATACAGTATGATTTTCTATTTCCCTTCACTATCGCCCAGCAATTAAACTGACGCGACGTCAAATTATAATAAGCACGGAAACAATATTATTCTTCTATCATTCTGCTTATAAGATTTCGTGACTTAACGGCTTAATAGATTTCGATGATATAAATGAAGTATCTTTTTAATCTCATCTCTAGATAAATAATCTCATCTCTTATTTGTGGTAAAACTTGTTCTTGTATACCATAACATCGTTTTAAATAATCTTCTAAAATAACTTTTAGTGGAATAAAAAAAAATACGACCCGAAATATGTCGGGCGACAGTCAGTATGAAAAGATTTCTTTTTTATTTCGGAAAAATTATCTTTGAAAAAGTTGATCATAAGGTCTATTAACTGACTGAACATGGTATTTTAAAATCTAGCTAAAACATTCTGTATACGAGTTATCACATCACATTTATATTATTTTAAATGTGATAATAAATAATACAGGGTCTGTCTTTTACGTTATTATTACAAAATTTAATTACGATTTAAATCACGCTGTATATTAAAGTTTAGTTACCTACCGTATTACGTAGTTTGATAACAACTATTTAATAACGTTGCTTTATCGCAACGTCGCATTCAATGTTTGTATTTTAATTAAACTTTTCCTACTAGGACACACCTATGCTACAGGTCGTTGACCCTAAAGTTATTTCACACTATCCAATATTATATATTTTTTATGATAGTTATTTTAATAAAAATACAATAATTCATAAGGGGTGGTCCAACCATAGTGCACGATGTTAATTGTAAATAAAACAAAAAGTTTTCAGATTATTATCTTAATAATTATTATGTTTTATTATTATGATAGAAGGATATTTATGGTAATTATGTGTGAAACCAAATATAGGCCAAATGCTCACCGCGGCTTCGCCGTCATACCTATTTCAATATCTATCCGATGCCGATGGTCCATATTTTCAATGACTCTGCCGTTATATTAATTAGGACTTAGCACTTTTTTCCATCCATCCTTTTTGTTGTTGTTTGTTTTGTTCTATTATTGCACATAAACAATACAAAAATTTGTTACAAACTTAATTGCAAAGGCGAGCTTATCTCTACAAAGAGATCTCTTCCAGCTAACCTATACGCTCGTGAGAAAAAAGAAGAATAATTTTGAGAGGTAGACAAAAAATGCACACAACAGTTACTACTAATTCTTGAAATTAATTCCTATTCCTTATCGATAACGTCGCATAAAAATAAAATATAATAATATTAATAATAATAGCAATAAACCCGTGGTGTAGGTAGGTACAATATGCACGCACGTTATGTTTGAGTTCTAGACGAGAAATATGATAGTCTACATAATAAAACTGTAGAGGTCAAATGTCTGTACATAGAAAAAAAAAATGAAATCCGAGTCAGGAGGATGTAAGAAGTGAAATAGAACGTATCCAGACATTTTTTTTTTGTTTCTCTGTTTTTTGTCTGTTTGCACGGGCTAATCTCCGAAACTATTAGACCGATTTGAATTATTTTTTTCATGGTGGTTCTTTACATCCCAGTAATGGTTATTTTCTTATTAAATAAAACAGTAAAATTGTAGTACTAAATAGATTTTATTTACATTATACAGTATTTTAAAACTAAAACAAAATTAAACTAAAAAGGTGAAACTTATAATAACATTATCTATAATGTTAGTAATCTCACTATTATTATGAATACGAAAGTAAGTGTGAAAGTATGTTTGTTCCGCTGCTGTAGTCACGTTAAAACGGTAGAACGGATTGTTATATTTTTAGGAACATACATTACACACATACTTTCAGTCAGTAAAATCTAAAAAATCTCGGGCAATGCCACAGACGGGTTACAAATCATATATTTCACGTCCCCACCGAGGGGCTCGACCTCGAGCCTACCCTGAAATCAGGGTGAATAGGCCTTAGTAGACCACGCTGCCCTAATGCGGGTTGATCAATAACTTTGAATTTATTTGCTGGTTTCCTCACGATGTTGGTTGATTTTTTTAATAATGTACACTAACCATCTTTTGCGAGAGAAGATTTGTTAAAGGAAGCTTTTTGCGAAGGGATTTTTTTAAAGGACGTTTTGTGAGCGGGTATTGCCCGCTAATTCGACTAATTAAAAAAAATACATTTATTTCCATCAGCACAGACAGTACCGCTTAAACTAACAATACAGTTTTATTGTTTAGAACTATAATGTATAGATACTTGCTTACACAAAATAGGTAGGTAATGGTTCCCTGCCCCCAAACTAGAATACTCTGTGCTATGGGTGCCCAAATCTATCCTTAAACATATAACAGAGTGAAGGTAAATAAATTAGCGCACAACATTTAAAGGGAGAATTCATAGGTAGAAACTGAATCATTTTCCCTAAGGAACGTAAACTGAAATGAAAAAAATAATAATCTAATGACCTCACAGTTCACACTTTCATCACAGTTTTCTTCTCTTTTTTCATAATTCAGCCTATATTTCTTAGGGAAAATTAAGTGTCATGACTATGGTCATTCAAAGGGTCAACCCTTAAAATATTGCGCACTAATAAAAATACAACCTATAATACAGTAATCTTATTATCAAATTACAAATATGAGCCCTATTTCATCGTCTTAAAAACAATTTCTGAATAGCATCGACGGGCAATCCCTTTGTCTCAGGCAGGTAGATGATGGAGTATACAGCTGTGAGGAAACAGCATCCAGAAAACAAATAGAAGGTGGATCCAAGGCCAATGGCGGCCACTAGAGGGTTGAAGATATACAGGATCACGAAATTGCAGAGCCATGCCCACTCGATGACGAACATTGTCATGAAGCTCTTTACCTGCATAAGCAACAAAGGATACTTTTGAAAAAAGTTTTATTTGGTAGGTTTATCAGGATCTCCGAAGGCGCTTCTAATGGGCAATGTTATCCTGAAATATAATTGGTTTCCACTAAAAGTCTAAGGGCTCATAAAGGTAGGCAGAAACTAAGCAGTTTAAAAAAGTCTGAAGGTTACTAGCAAACAAAAGTTTCACCAAATCTCACCTAAATACTTTAGTTTCCACGTTTTTTTTTATTTATACTCTAAGTTTGTAAATTATAAACTGTCAGTGAGTGTGTTGCTAATTAGAGTGTGACAGGCGTTTATACAGCTTGACAAATTGAAAATCATCACCCCATTATTATTATCTATCTGTGGCTTTACCATTAAGCAAATAAATTCATTTAAATATTAAACTATCGTAAATATAGGACATTCAAAACAAACCTTTGACCTAACTACACTTACTTCAAATAAAAATATTAATATTTGTTGTATGTTTGTTTATAATAAATAAGTGTCGATATCTGGATAAAAATTATACAGATTTTCTTATTACAATAAACGACAACTTACCAATATAGCTTTCTCAAGTTTGTACTTTCAGGCAAATTAATTTTAAGAAAATAATTATTATAATGAAAGAAATAACATTTAATAAAAAAAATACCCGCCACAAATCTGCTGAAAAAAGAGCTGATAGATAATGTTTAAATGGCTGAAGATATTTTCTTGGATCATAGCTAAGAACACTCTCGATTATGACACCTTGCAAACAAAAAAATTAGATCAAAATCAGCGCATCCGTTTAGGAGCTACGATGCCACAGACAGATACGTCAGACTTATAACACCTCTCTTTTTAATCCCCGACGAAAAAGAGGAGTGTTATAAGTTTGATCTGTGTGTCTGTCTGTCTGTGGCATCGTAGCTCCTAAACGGATGCGACCCGATGCGACGATTTTGATCTAGTTTTTTTTTTGTTTGCAAGGTGTCACAATCGAGAGTGTTTTTAGCTATGATTCAAGAAGATATCTTCAGCCATTTGAAGATTATCAGCTCTTTTCTAGTTGTTGAAAGGATCAAGTAACAGTTTGTGTGGGGGGTTATTAACATTTTTAATTAAATGTTATTAATGCGGGGGTCCAGCAGTGGACGTCTTTCGGCTGATGATGATGATGAATGCGGGGGTTAAAAAGGAATGAAATGATGCCGATGATTATGATTCTTAGCAACTTACTTCAGGCAAGAAGACCTCGGCAACGAGCACGAAAGGCACGGTGCCGGCTCCGCAGGTGTAGGCGGCGGTGAAGAGGTAGATGATGAGGCCGGTGACCCAGTGCGGCGCCCACAGCAAGTGGAGCTGAGTACCCAGCGCCAGGCAGCAGACGCCGGCCGCGGCGGACGAGTAGATCATCAGCAACTGGACAGGTTACCGGGTATTCATATTTTAAAACTCGAAAAAGAACGTTTTATTCGAAGTATGACTTTACAAATAAATTTTTGACGTCAAATGACGTTAATATCGTCTTATCGTCTTATACCAAACAATAAATAAATGCGATATTAGTTTGAATATAACTGACATGTTGCATAAATGACACGTTCTCATAGTATTTTTACCGAACAGCAAAATGTGTTGCTTTGTTTGTGTGTTGTTCACTGCGGTATTAATGGAGAAATGTACATTTTAATAATAACAAATTTAATAATTTGTAGGTTTATTTTTGTAATTTTTAAATGAACGTATGAAACGCAAATATTCACACCAACAACTGGGCTCACTGAATTGATAAATGACTAATAATACCACTGAACGACTAGAACATGTAGAACAATCTCAAAATGACATTTGTAGAAGTGCCAAAATCTAGGCCAAAGTACCAGGACAACATAAAACCAAGTAGCCTCACCCTTCGCCCAGCCACGTCAGTCAAATACGCGGCAATGAAACCAGCTATGATGGTCACGATGGAGAAGATGGCACACGCCACGGTGGTTGACATATTCGGAGTAGCATCATGGAACAAGGGCTCAGCGTACACTTGGAGGACGACCAGACCCTGGAATATGGCTGCGGTCACCAGGGTTACAGTCACGTACATGGCTTGACGGGTTGAGCGGGATTTGCCTGAAATAAGACAGTTATAGATCAAGGTGCCTACAGACAACAGCTATAATATACTTTAATCACAGGTCGGTCACTCCATACAGAAAACGCGTTTTGACAAGCTACTTCTTTTTGAGTAACAACTGAATATCAACTACAAGTCAATGGCTCTAGGCGCCATGTAAAACACCCCCGAACACCCCTGATATCGGGCGGGGAACTCATTTTGGCGCGGGGGGGTGAGTGTCCTTTCTGTACGGTTTAGTACTATTATTTTCATCTGTGCTCCTATTTTTCTGGTCGGGCTTTTATTAACATTCCGGGATGCTTGACATACAGATATCGTGCCTCACACAACATTGGAAATTCATCTGTAAAAATATTTTATTTTATTTTATTTTTTGCCTATCTTAACCCGATTGTCTTTGCTTTAGGCTCAAATTGAGTCTTTCTCAATTTTTTTATATCATTCGCTCTATTTGGCAATAGAGCTGTTGCTCATATAATGTCCCCACCGAGGGGCTCGAGCCTACCCTGAAATCAGGATGAATAGGCCTTAGTCGACCACGCTGGCCCAGTCAACCCTTGAATTACTTCACAGGTGTGTGTAAGTTTCCTCACGATGTTTTCCTTCACCGTAAGAGCGTCGAATAAACGTACATATGAATTCGGAAATCGAAAACACATTGGTACGTGCCGAGGTTCGAACCCGCAAACTTCCGAATGGAAGTCAACGGCCCTAGCCACTTGACCACCGACACTCTCATTTATTAATTAGGGGAAAAGTAAATACTCACGAATGAATCTCAATAAGGACATTTTCTCCGCTGGCCCTTTTATTTCCAAAACTGTGGATTTTTCATCTGGGTTCAGCTTCTCTTTTTCTGGGAGTGTCACTGAAATAAAAATGAGTGTTCATTAGATTTAGACCAAAATTTAAATTTTCTTATTACCTACTATGGATAGATAGACTAGCAGTCCGCCGCGTATTTTTCTTCTTTTCCTACAAACAGACAGACATACAGACGGACATTTTTCAAAACTTGTATTTTTCGCCGATCCCTCAGTTTTATTATAGTACCCATAGTCCAAGAAAACAAGATCTAACAATTAGACCACGTGACTGACAATAATTTTGCGCTGTTCATCCTTGTCTATTACTTACACACATTCGCCAAGGATGAACAGGCAAAATGACGTAGAAATTACGTAGGCTTGTGTCAGTCACGTGGTCTAATTGTTAGACCTTGCTTTCTTGGACCATGATAATAAATAGATATGTTTTGTAGTCACTGCCACGTGACTGATCTCAGAGCCGAGCACATGTGCGCATGTTATCGCCTATTTAAATATTAGCAATACTATATTATTGTATTTGCAGATCTTGATAAAATTCTATACTTGGCAATGAATATCTCTATATTAACCATTCTTTATTTAGTTTGTCTGTCTGCAAAATCCAGTATAAATTCCATTTAGATCACATACAGGGTGAGCCGTTGACAGACGTCCAAACTAAAAATTTAATCATCATCATTACCAGCTCATATTTTAAAAATTTAGATGACATACATTAAGGGGCTCTACCACGCTAAGTGGCGCCGCCACCCTTTAAAAAATAATAACTCGGAAAATAATCAATTTCTCAAAAATCCGGTCCACGGAACTGGAGTCGGGGTGCTGTAGGATATATAGAAGCTATTAACTTTATTTATTGTATCTCGCTGTAGTTAGAGACAGGAAATTTGCGACAAACGGCCACTTTTCGCATTTTTTCTATCTATAACTACATTGAACTATAATAAACATATGTGATTGCTTCTATATATCCTACAGCACCCCGACTCCAGGTTCTGTGGACCGGATTTTTGAAAAATTGATTATTTCCCGAGTTATTATTTTTTTCAGGATGGCGGTGCCACTTAGCATGGTAGAGCTAAGGGCATACCCCTTAAGGGGTATCTGAATTACCCCCATGTATGTACCGCGATTATTGGTAGTTTAGGAGCTACGCATTATCAAAGTATTTTTAATTTTCACCTTTCTTTGGTTTATTTTCTTAACTCTTGATTAATAACCGTTATGGGTGCTGTTTTTTGTGATAATCAATTATTGTTACAGCTGCTACCACACAAAAAATACGATTAACCAAGGCATTACGAAACTTAATTAAAACTTGGCCCAAAGTTGAAAATTACTGTTCGAGCTCAGTACTTCAGTCCAAAAAATTTTTTTTATGAACATTGGTAGCCAAGTTGGCTTCCTTTCGAAAGTTCGTGAGTTTAAACTTCGGCACGTACTAATTAATATAATGAATCATCGACTTTCGAATTCATTTAATGTACGCCGGCACATGCGGTTAGATATTTGCACTATGAAATTCATCCTTGCCTATACGAAATATGGGCGCTCTAGAGGTGTATTATTTTTCATATTGGAGTGAAGCAAACATTAAAAGATATTTATAGTGAGCGAGATGACAAAATATAACAATTACCTAGTTATAAACGCTTATCGCGCTGAATTTCATAGTCATGTTAATTAAGATGTTGCAATCAAACTGTAAAACTATTGTTTAATATGAATGTTAGCTGTAAACATTCTTAAACTTTATTGCATTTTACTACAGGATTTGTGGTTTTAAAAAAAAAAGCTGATAACCTTATTTGTTCATGCTGAAGATTTTGTCTGTCATAGATCAAATCCCTTAAAAAGATCATAATTTAAGTTACACGTATTTATGCCTCGATAATCGTTCGTAGACATTTATTCATCACTACATAGTATAAAACAAAGTCGCTTTTTCTGTCCCTATGTCCCTCCCTTTGTACGCTTAAATCTTTAAAACTACGCAACGGATTTTGATGCGGTTTTTTTTAATAGATAGAGTGATTCAAGAGGAAGGTTTATATGTATAATACATGCATAAGCATGCTTATATTATATATATATAATATATTATGCATGTATTATACATATAAACCTTCCTCTTGAATCACTCTATCTATTAAAAAAAACCGCATCAAAATCCGTTGCGTAGTTTTAAAGATTTAAGCGTACAAAAGGACATAGGGAGGGACATAGGGAGAGAGAAAGCGACTTTGTTTTATACTATGTAGTGATTATAATGTATATAGTTATTTCATCTCACGAGTGCAGGCGAGCCTTACTTGTAGTTGTGTGCGTATAGATACGCGCTTTTGTGTGCGTACTACTAAACTGAGCGCTACGCACACAAACACAATGTGCACACACAAGACGCACACAAGTATGGCTTGCCTGCACTCGTGAAATAAACATCTGTTCCACTAAGGGGCTCCGCAAATAATTAAAGAGGCGATGCGATATTACTCGTAGTTTGAACAAAACACAATATGTGCCCAGGTTTGAACCTACGCCTCTCGATTTAGATGACCATGGTCCTTGCTAGACCACCGACGACGCCACGTTCAGTTATAATTTGGTAATAATTAGTCACATCTATAAGCATTCTAGGTTTTCTTTATCAATCAGGAATCACTACATAGTATAAAATAAAGTCGCTTTCTCTGTCCCTATGTCCCTATGTCCCTATGTCCCTATGTCCCTCCCTTTGTAAGCTTAAATCTTTAAAACTACGCAACGGATTTTGATGCGTTTTTTTTTAATAGATAGAGTGATTCAAGATCACTACATAGTATAAAATAAAGTCGCTTTCTCTGTCCCTATGTCCCTCCCTTTGTACGCCTAAATCTTTAAAACTACGCAACGGATTATGATGAGTTTTTTTTTAATAGATAGAGTGATTCAAGAGGAAGGTTTATATGTATAATACATGCATAATATACTGAAGGATAACCCACAATAACCATTTTCCCGTGCGGAGCCGGGGCGGGTCGCTAGTGTTTGATAAAGCAATAACCGATGGAAACAAAGAATGCTAGGTATATAAACCTTATTTTACTGTTTTAGGAACAGATAGTTAGAACGCAAATAAACAAGATATTTAAACGTTTAAACAGGCATTATAGTTTCGGCAAACAATTCAAAACTGTAAAACAACAACAACAACAAAACATTACATAATTACCTAAATAGCTACTTAAACGTATGTATGTGTGTCCATCATAAAGGGCTTCACACACAGCAGCTATAATGTACATCTTTACATTATAGCACGATACATCTCATTACATCTTTCCATAGAAATCGCCAAGAGACAACACACAGCAGCTATAATGTAACGAAGAATTTAATGTACCTTAATATACATTATAGCTGCTGTGTGTGAAGCCCTTTATACACCATGAAAAACTTAAGCCCAATACACACGTAGCTATAATCTATATTAATATGCTCAGCTCTAACTTATCTCTCGCCACCACACACGGTAGCTGTATTGAAATATATAATTTCACCCTTACTGCGTCCACTTACGAAATACCTTCAATATGTCGAGATTTATATTAATATACCGTGCTATATCGGTCGCTTGTTGTGACGTCACCAAAATATGTCGACCGATATAGCAAGGCATATTAATATAAATCTCGATATATTAATATAAATCTCGACATATTATAGGTATTCCGTAAGTGGACCCAGTAAGGGTGAAAATATATATTTCAATACAGCTACCGTGTGTGGTGGTGAGATGTAATATGTTAGAGCTGGGCATAATATTAATATAGATTATAGCTACGTGTGTATTGGGCTTATCCGCAACACAGTTGTAGTACCCATGGAACTGAACAACTTTTCCTAAGGAACATACGTTGGAATCTCAAAATTAAAATTCGGAATACAGTAATTGCTGCGCGCGCTGTACCTACATGTTGATTCAAAATTATTTAATTTTACGTCATGGTTTTATTAGGGTTCCGTAGCCAAATGGCAAAAAACGGAACCCTTATAGATTCGTCATGTCTGTCTGTCTGTCTGTCTGTCTGTCTGTCTGTCTGTCCGTCCGTATGTCACAGCCACTTTATTCCGAAACTATAATACCTATACTGTTGAAACTTGGTACGTAGATGTATTATGTAAACCGCATTAAGATTTTCTTACAAAAATAGAAAAAAAACAATAAATTTAGGGGGTCCCCATACATAGAACTGAAACTAAAAAAAAAATTTTTCATCAAACCCATACGTGTGGGTTATCTATGGATAGGTCTTCAAAAATGATATTTAGGTTTCGAATAACATTTTTTTCTAAACTGAATAGTTTCCGCGAGAGACACTTCCAAAGTGGAAAAATGTGTGTCCCCCCCCCTCTAACTTCTAAAATAAGAGAATGATAAAACTGAAAAAAAATATATGATGTGCATTACCATGAAAACTTCCAACGAAAATTGGTTTGAACGAGATCAAGTAAGTAGTTTTTTTTTAATACGTCATAAATCGTAAACCGCAATTTACCTTTCACTATTATTAAAACATCGGTCAAAGTTACAACGAACTACAAGAACTTTTATATTATGTTACTTGCTGTACGGAACCCTTCATGAGCGAGTCCGACTCGCACTTGGCCGCTTTTTTATTTTATTGATTACTAGCGACACACCCCGGCACCGCACGCGAAAATGGTTATTGTGGGTTATCCTTAAGTATATTATGCATGTATTATACATATAAACCTTTCTCTTGAATCGCTCTATCTATTAAAAAAAACCGCATCAAAATCCGTTGCGTAGTTTTAAAAATTTAAACATACATAGGGATACAGGGACATAGGAACAGAGAAAGCGAGTTTGTTTTATACTATGTAAGTACTCGTAGTGATAGTGAAGATGTTCTAAATGACGGGTATATAAAATTGGGGTTCGTTTTTTAGGACTCTTTAAAATGCACGGTGTGTATTTGTAAAACTTTCATACCCTTACCGTTTTCCTGCGTCTGTGCACTGAATGCTCTTCGGAGGTTGTCCATCTCCTGCATAACTTCTTTGGACCCCACCTTCGCACTACGATAGAATGCGAACGATCTTGCTGCTTCCTGTAATATTTAATTGTGCAATTTTTCCGTGCGCAAAATTTAACTTTCATAATTTTTCAGTGTAGCTTATTTTCACTATTTCAAACCATTATCATATGTTTTTAAAATTCTTGCATTTCATTAAATTCAGTTTCCTTAAGGCAGAAACTTTGCTCAAACCAAAAGCAAGCTCTTTTTACATTACACTAGCTTTCCGCCGCGGCTCCGCCCGCGTTAACAGTTTTTCCTGTGGGAATGAGATATTTTCCCGCGGTAAAAGGTAGCCTATGTCACATGAATGTAGCTTTCTAATGGTGAAGAAATTTTTGAAATCGGTTCAGTAGTTTTTGAGTTTATTCATTACAAACATACACACACACACACACACACACACACACACACAAAATACAAATCTTTCCTCTTTATAATGTTAGTATGATGACTAACAGAATAAAAATGCTTTTATTTCTGTGTCCTATTTCATTAGAGGTAATCTTCCATTATCTAAGGTAGGATTAAATGCCAGCTTTCTGCAACTGAGCATAAAGCTATAGTGTCCCATTTCTTCATACCTCTTCCAATCCCTTCTTCATCAGGAACGTGGGTGTCTCCCTTGGTAGAGTAAGCAGCATCACACCGACCACGGCAAGAGTGAGACAGATGTATGACATCGTCTTGTACTCCAACGTGCCTCCCAAGACGTAAGATATCAGCATCCCAATGGCATAGAAGACCATGGAGCCTGGGGGGAGAGAAATATCTAAGTAAAGACGTATGCTATGTCTCGCTGGACTACGCGCCCTGATCGAGCGTGTAGCTATCCATTGATGGTTACAAAAGAAAGGTTAAAAAACACTCGATAGTGTAACCGTCGATAGAGTAGGCAACAAATAAGAGCGCTCCTCACCACGGACCTTAATAGTTCGGTGATTATTCTGTCGTCAAATGTTAAAAAAAATAAACGACTGGCTAGACAAACCAACATGGATGAGTAGATTAAACCGTGGCAAGGTGGAGAAAGCTGCTAAATGCGACCAGCATAAATATGGTCGTGGTAATTTTTGCAGAAGCTCTATATCCAGTAGTGTACTTTGGGCGTAAATGATGATGATTTTGCATCGACAGTGTCTCAATATTGTATTCCTAACGCTTTTTGTCGCCGAATTGGTAATAATTACCCTTCAGGTAACGCCTGTACACGCCGGCGGGGGCGCGGCCTTAACCGAAATCAAAATTGATAATCAGAGACGGAGCCCCTCAGGCGTCGTCTCCTTCACGATGTTTTTCAGTATTAATGCGCTAGGCCGTGGTCCGAGGCTCCCTCGAGCCGCCCCTAGACGCGTTGGTATATGACTTTTTTGGGGTAGCGTCTTCCGCTCCCCCGCAAGTCCGGTGAAGCTTGATTGGTCGTACCTTTTCGACACAAGCATAGGTAATTTAAAAAAAAAAAAAAGCGTATGTGTGTGTTTGTACCTGACGTCATAGCTCCCCTTATGTTCTCCTGGCAGATCTCGCCGATGTAGACCGGGATGGAGAGGATGGCGCCGCCTCCGAGGCCCGATATAAAGATGGCCGCCAAGACCACCTCCACTCGTAAGGAGAACGTTATCAGCACCCAGCATAGCTGCAAACAGGTGTAGTATTACAAACTCAACATTTAGTGATGCTCTATAAATAAATGCTTCTAAATCTTAATCAAAACTTATGAAAAAAAACACTTCTTGGACGCAGAAGAATATTGCAATTTAAGATCCGTTGATATGTTTTGACCAATAGAAAGACAAACAAGATATGTTTTGACTAATATAGTAGAACATCGCTACTTCTCATGAGATACATATAGTAGGATTAGTAGGTACCTAACCTACACATCCACAAGGTACCTTTTTATTACACATATTGGCCGTGATTTTGGGCGCTTGTTTATCGTTTATAAGCTGAGAGGTTTTGCTTTATTTCATTAACACATTTATATCGTGAGAAGTACAGATTATTTCTCGTCCAGCAACTCCACACTTACCAAATTCGCGATCATAGACATGAGAGCGCAGTGTTTCCTGCCCACTACATCCAGCAAGCAGCCCACTATTGGTGTGCTAATCAGTGCTCCGATAGAAGAGAGGCTCCCGAATAGAGATACTTCTGTCTCTGTCATCGGCCGGTGGAGGACTGTCTCGTTGGATTTGAAGAGACGGAGGGTGCACGATGGCAAAGCGAAGGTAAGACCAACGCTTAGGCAAACGTAGCATGCTGGGGAAACAGTTTTCTATTAGTTGTTAAATTACTTTGCTATTACAACCATCACCACCATTCGACCCTTAAAGTATGACTTGTCGTAAACGCTATTTTGGCCAAAATGAGTTTTTAATACCATTGGAATCAGCTTTTCAAGCTCTATCGATCTGTATTTTTAAAATCTTTAAATTCGAATAAAAGTGTCTTTTACTCACTCTGATTTATATCCAAAACCAGTTTTAGTTTTTTTAATTAGTCGTAATGATCAATTTTGACAGTGAAATTTTAAAAATTGTGTTTTAAAAGACAAAACTTGTATTTGTTTGGCTTATACTACATAATGCTAGTAACAACACAAAAAAAAATTACAGAATCATTTTGTCCTAATTACCACAATAGTTTCCATAATGACTTATCCTCGTAAGGCCCAACCTAATTTTAGGTCAGTTTAGGTGACGACCCAATGTACTAATAATAGGTTCAAGTGCTTCCGGCCCAGAACTTTGATTTGCGAAAAGAGTCTTTAAATGTATTGCTATTGATATCATTCTTTTATGAGCTATGTTTAGTGCCTAAAGCTGACTATTCCATATGAAAAAGACGTCGAAATCGTATGTACTTTTTTTAGCACTCCGGGACATAGTAAAATAAAAATTTACTAAATACATAAGTTATAAATACCTATAACTTTGTTTAAACTTGTTTTTATTTACATTATTTACCTACTTAATTGTTTAGGCATTAAAAACATCAACAGTAACTAACTAATATTTTTCAAAATCAGTATAATTTCTAGTAAACAAATCCATTTGCTTGCAATTATTAGTAGCAATAATAATGAGAGCGTCGGTGGCCACGTGGGTAGGGCCGTTGGCTTCCATTCGAAAGTTCGCGGGTTTGTACCTCGGCAGTCGGCACGTACCAATGTGTTTTCGATTTTCGAATTCATATTATGTACGTTTATTCGACGCTCTTACGGTGGAGGAAAACATCTTGAGGAAACCTGCACACACCTGCGAAGTAATTCAACTGTTGTGTTTGAAGTGGACCAACCCGCACTAGGCCAGCGTGGCCATCTTAGGCCTATACACCCTGATTTCAGGGTAGACTCGAGCCCCTCAGTGGGGAAATTTATGAGCTGTTGATGATGATGAGAACCCAACGACCTTATTTTGGGACGAAAGTTTTCTGCTTCGTGTAGTATTTGACAAAAAATAGTTTACAAAAAAATTTGCGCGTACTGGCAAAATATAGCATTTCAATAACCCTTTACAGTAAAATGCATCATTCGTAATGCAATGATTGCGCGGATAAACAAGGATTTAATGACCTACTTTTAGCTAGGACCCCGTTCCACACAGTTGACACGTGAAAAAAGCCAGTTTACTTGTTGTATCTGTCAAAACTGCCAATGAGAAGTTCGGATACGTTCAATGGTTTGCAATTTTTATAGGTGAATTGGAGTTGGCGGGACTATTTGAAGTGTGAAATGGGTTACAATATTATGTCATAATTTTAGAACGCTGGGCCGCAAATTTTTCTTTTAGATAAACATCTTGGGCCGGAGCAGCCAAGTATTTTTTTCTAAAAATAGGACGCTTGGGCCTTACGAGGTTATAGGTATAGGATAGTAAAGCTTTAACTACAAAATAAAACTGCTCTCACGGGCTTTAACAACAAACTTTTCATGTCGACCTAATAGTCTCTTGTAAATCATTTTAAAAATAATTTTGATTTTACCAAAGAAAAACTCTAGGAAATGGTAAGCGATTTGACATTATACTGTATAAAACATTTACACAGTTATTCTTAACTGAAATTCATAAATTTGCTTTACTTTTTTGATATTCGTATTCTAGAGTAGGCACTGAAAAAGTTTAGCTTTCCTGTGAAATTTTAAACTTATTGCACAAAAATTTGTTGGAAATATTTGTTTTATGTAAAATAGTGGTTTTTAATGGTAAAAACTGCCTTTAATTTTGGTTAATTAGTAGAAAAAAAAAGTTTATTTTATTAACAGGTACAAAAATTACCAAAAACGAATATCAACACAATAAGTTATTAATTAGCAGCTAAATTATGATTTTTGATTACTGTTTAGATACAAAAAACAAGTATTTTACTGAAAAACCTATATTAAAACGAATATCTATCGTAATTTTACTAGGGTCTTTTATGAAATTATATAGTCTGTTATAAGAGGCCAAAAGCCGTTTATTTGTGTGAGTTTTGAGGCCATTGCATAAATATTTTGTACAATTTAATATCAAACTGCTAAAAATGTTCTGCATTTACTACAATATATTACAATCTTCTTTGATAAAATTAAGGCTAAATACCCTTTTGATACATTATACACTGTTATTAGTGGCTATTATAACAAAATTAACAACAGACGAAAACCCCGTACCTTAAAAAATATGTCGTTAGAGCCAGTAAGAGCAGTTTTATTTTGTAGTAGAAGCCATGCTATCTCTGAAACTATTAGAGCTACAAGAAACTAAGTTTGTTATTATGAAAGGGAGTCAAGATCTAAGAAAAATGAACCTATCGGGGTCAATATAACTTTGTTCCTTCAAAAGTTATGAATTAATTAAATTTGACCATTTTAGTTTTTTGCTCCTCCTGTAAAGTACCATTTTGGCTTTTACTACAAGTCATACTTTAAGGGTCATGAACCTCAGGTAAAAATGCCCGCACCCGACAATAGAATTAGAGACAGAGCGAGGCGACCGCGACGTCTCCTTAACGATGTTTTCCGTATCAACGTCGAGGTCCAAGTTTTTTTTTAATTGACCTGTGCTTGTGTCGAAAAAATACGTAGAAACAAGCTTCACCGGACTTGCGGGTAAGCGGATGGCTCTACCCCAAAGTAGTCATATATCAACGCGTCTAGGCGCGGCTCAAGAGAGCCTCGAACCTAGGCCTAGCGCTTGATACGGAAAAACATCGTGAAGGAGACGACGCCTGAGGGGCTCCGTCTCTCTCTGAATAATATGATTTTGGTTTGCCGAGCCCCTGCCGGCGGGTACGGGCATTGTTACCTGAAGAGGTTCAGGTCCGATCCGTTCCCTTGGACCGCTCTTTGACGCATTGATATTTATGACTACTTTGGGGTACCTAGCCCCTGCAAGTCTAGTGTAGCTTACATGGTCTAAGAAAGCAAGGTCTTGCATTCGGACCACGTGACTGACATAAGCCTACGTCATCATGCGCTGTTCATCCTTGTCTATTAACACGCATTCGACAAGGATGAACAGCGCATGATGACGTAGGCTTGTGTCAGTCACGTGGTCCGAATGCAAGACATTTTCTTAGACCATGGTATCTTGATAAGTCGAATGTTTACGATGATTTCTTTTTTTTATTGACCTATCTTCACCGGACTCCATTATCTCTGTTTATACGTTGTTTAATTACCTATTTATTGTTATTTAGACTTGTACGTTCATTTGAGACGAAAGCCGGTTTTGGTTAGATCTTCTTTTCGTGCCGATCGACAAAATTAATAGAGATTTATTTTAAAATCCTATGAAAGCTTATATACCCTACATTAACCAGAATAGAATAGAATATACTTTATTGCACACCAGTACCGTGACGTGTTGTTTATTTGTTTGTCAATCTGTACAGGAAGTGACTTTCAGTCCTCATGTTGTTTTCCGGGTTTTGTTTGTTTCGTTTTACCTTTACATAGGTAACCGCATTAGAAAATATTTACCTCGATCCTAACCGCATGAGACGGTTAATGAGAATGAAGGAATAAGAATGGAAGGAAATAATCTTAATAATAACAAATACCTAACGACATCTCACACACGGGTGACTAACCCAACTAGTTAGAGTTTGTACAGTAGCCAGCACATGCGGCTGAACATGTTGACCATGAGAGCGCCCGTATTCCGTAGCGGTAGGGGTGAATTTCGTAGTGCGAATGTCCAACCGCATGTGCCGGCTTCTTGACACCAAGTAAAAATTGGTAGTATAGGTACGTACTTGGATGTCCTGCTTCTCAAACTAGAAGGAAATCCTGTGTCTTGCTTGAGAAAAACAGTAGAATACATTATAGATAGAACAGACAAGACAAAGAACAACGCTGGTCAACCGCCTATGCCCTTAAAACACCCTTCGTGAGAGTACTAAGGTCCTTTAGGTACCATTTACTGATGGACTAATCGTTTTGGATTGCTCTGAATCACTTCTATGCGCCTGGTACCTACAAGTAACCACTAAAACCACCGTATAACAGTCCATTATTGGTCTAAAGTTGGGAGCTGTAATGTTGTCATAATCCCCACTCTTGGCACAGAATACCAAATAGTAGTCCCTACTCTTGGCAAGCGCGTTAGGGATCGCAGTTGTTTTTACACTTTCTCATATAAATATAAACGTGTTACATGTATAAATAGGATAGACTGAGCTTGCGGTGAAGATTTCGAATTTGTTATCTTATGCGGAGTTCATAACCTGGACTTTATTTTTAAAATATGACAACTAGAAATGCAGGTACGATTAGATATGCATCTATTACTTTAATCTCCTTCCTTACACCGCAATCTATAAATCTTTAATGATATATTATTGTAATTTGACACGTCACGTTCAAGAAATAGGGCTCAGTTCGACCTCGGTGTTTTCGAAAGCCCTTTGTTTGACCTTAACATTGCCCTTTGCATTGTGGTTATTGTTTGGGTGCACAAATATGCGGAAAATAGTCCAACAAGGATCTAAATAAACTTGGACGAGGGCGCTGCTCGCTATACAAAAGAATGTCTAAAATTTCATTTCGTATGGGTTAGATAATAGTTCCCTTTTTGTCCACACCCAATAATATCCTTGTTGGTCTCTATCGACCACTCACGCACTGCAAGTGTCATACGGAAAAGCTTATTGTAAACATGGTAAGTCAGATGTAAGTAGTAGGTACCTAAACAATATTTTTTCTCTAATATAGAAGTTTGATTTAGACCTTCAACTAACAAAGATGTAGGGTCAAACGTTTGTAATAGAGAGTAGTGAGTAACCGAGAATGTCTGAGACCAACAATTTAAACGTACTTTTCAAAACACAAAAAATATTTTTTAAATCGCTAAGTCTGAATGCTTCACAACAAGCGCTGAAATTTCGAGTGATGTCAAAAGTCAAAAAGTATAAATTACACTCATAGAGTAGGTACAAATAGAAAAAATTCTGTATATTTATTATCTAAGATTACACTCTTCTGTACCTACTAGTCATACAAATTTTTTTTAGTTTACTATGTCTAAAATGTTTTTTTGTGTAAAGCCTGACTAAAAAAATAAAATTCTGCTCCAATCCGAGACACCATAATATTATGATTTTCTTTGTCTATGTTGTAAATACCTAATTAATTTAATTGATGAGTTATTTAACCTGTGATCCCCGTTTCAAAATGGCCGCTGTCGCAGAAAGGGACAGCAAATACGAAATAATGGCCCTAAATTTCATCAGTAAGATGCGGAACTACCATTTGATTGATAGTTTTAGATAATGTAATTTTATTACACCAAAGAATGAAGCTTAAACAAGGCCCTTGCCAGGGCTAACTACTTATTGCATTTTTGATAAGTTTTTTTACGTCCGTGATCGAGGTAGGGCACAAGGGTATAGATAATTTTATTTGTTCGATAACAGAATACGGTTTGTTTACTAAATAATCATAAACATACTAACTAATTAGGAAGTCGTACGATATTAAAATTTACCATTTGAGACTAATTTACATTTTGAGCCTGTCAATCGTAATCTGTTCCTGAACCGCTAGTTTGAAGTATACTTTATTGATATCAAAATCCACAGTATAGAAGAAAACAATACAAAAATACATACAAGAGTCAAAAGGCGGCCTCATCACTAAAATTGCAATCTTTACCAGACAACCTTAGGGTGGAAAAACAGCGCACAGAAAGGATCTTTGAAAAAGGTCAAGCTAAACACTTTGGGCTGAATAGTTTTTAAATCCGTCTTAAGGGACAAAATCCCTAAGCTGGTGTTCAATTTTATCATTTCAGCCTGTAGACGTCCACTGCTGGACAAAGGCCTCCCCCCAGATCGAGCCTGCGCTGCCCGCATCCAGCGGCTTTCCGCGAGCGACCCTCACCAGATCGTCGGTCCACCCTGTGAAGATTTCAACTTGACCTGTTCTAATCGTGCAGTAGCGTTAAAACGCGCAGTAAACTATCTTTTTTTTACCTATGTTTGAGTCGAAAAAGTACGACGGATCAAGCTTCACCGGACTTGCGCGGGAGCGGAAGACTCTACCCCAATGTAGTCATGTACCAACGCGTCTAGGGGCGGCTCGAGGGAGCCTCGGACCTCGGCCTAGCGCGTTGATACTGAAAAACATTGTGAAGAAGACGACTATCAACCACTGCGATCCCGAATTCACCTGCAGCCTTCCTTTAAGGGAGAGGTCTTTGTACAGTAGTGGAATAAGGTGGTTACTGCAGTTACAAAATCATTTTTAGCGTCATAGTTAATAAAAAAAAACCATGAACCAGAGCTGTCTGTATTGGTTAAGAACGACTAGAAAAAACTTTATATCGTGTCTCATTTTAAATATCCCATGTTCCCGTTAATAGCTCATATATGTCCCCACCGCGGGTGTCCTGACATGTTAGGGTAAGCCTTAGTCGACTACGCTGGCCAAGTGCGGGTTGGTCAACTTCCCATACAACCTTTGAATTCATGTCGCAGGTGTGTGCAGGTTTTAGGCAAGTTTTCCTTCACCGTAAGAGCGTCGAGCAAACGTGATATAAATTCGGAAATCGAAAACACATTGTACTATGCGTGCCAAATAAGAATAGGACTGTCAAGACGCCATTTTCACAGTCCCTCCTTTTCTTATTTGGCCAATTAGAAAAGGAGGGACTGTGAAAATGGCGTCTTGACAGTCCTATTCTTATTTGGCACGCATAGTACGTGCAGATGCTTGAACCCGCGAATTTCCGAATAAAAATCAACGGCCCTATATGGTTTGTTTCATATGAATCCAGACAAAAGGTTATAGACGCCTTCATACAATACGCAATTATTATTTTTCAAACTATACGATAAAACTATTAAATTATCCCAAAATACGTAATTTGGCATACCGTAGTAGAAGACGGGGTGGGCGCGTGACCTTGCCAGACA
This sequence comes from Teleiodes luculella, assembly GCA_948473455.1. NCBI lineage: Eukaryota > Metazoa > Arthropoda > Insecta > Lepidoptera > Gelechiidae > Teleiodes > Teleiodes luculella. Next base: position 3,353,407 of record OX419603.1, read on the forward strand.
TTTTGGCGTTACATTATTATTATAACTTTCAAGAAAATAAAAAGATCAATGAACTCCGGATTTATATGAACCAGACCATAGTCACTTGGCCACCGACGAAAATATTTTTTTTGTCAATTTCATGAAAATATTTAAATAGGTACTTAATTTATTTATTAAAATATTTAATACTTAATACTAAAACCACTAATATAGTCTTATTTATACTTGTTACTAACCACTAACCGATTTATGGAATTTTATTCTGAAATAAATGTTTTATTATTATTATTATTATTATTATTTAACACTCACCTATCAATGTACACAAAACTTGTCGGACGATACTCATGACGTCACACTTATTATTCCCACAAGTGATTAAGTATTATTTAATTACGACAAGATATCTATGAACCACAGAAACCTCAGTCGCTAATTAGATTTACAATTTTATAGTCTTCTATCAAAATAATAATTTTTAATTCAAATTAAAAAAAATAATGACCAGAGGTGGCCTTCTAGAATGACATACTATTACAATAAGTGGTAGGTATTTTATTTTTATTTATTTTCTGCAAATTTTGATTAAGCTAAATAAATTTTATTCAATTGATTTTTTATTTTCACAAACAGTTTTAAATCAAGGCAAATTAAATTTCTTCTATTAAAATAAGTCGCTGAGCCACTCTAGTAAGTAAGCAAGCATCTAAGTAAAAAAATATATTATTATTTATTCTTCTGCCGCTCTCTAGTCGGTGGAGTCAACGCCAATGGTTCATTTTATTCCGTTAATTTTTTTTAAAAGAACACTAAAATTATTATCTGCCGATAGGCCGAATATTTAAAAAACTTAGTTATACTTCGATTTTAAAATAAGTAGAACACTGAATTTATCATTCACTTTAGCTTATACCCTGCCAACGGCTACTTCTAAACTGGCCTAAGTTTCCTGAACGCAAAGCAATAAAAGCAAACAGTCAATCTAATGGAACAACGGATCGTCAATATAATAAACTTGTAGCCTTTAATTGTGCTTGGATTATACATTATACAGTTTAAACAAACAGTTGACAGATAACATACCAGGTATAAACAAATTCTTGTTACAATTTCTCAGGATCTACGGACAGTTTGAATCTTAACCTTACTATCTTACTCATATTCTAAAGAGGAAAGATTTGTATTTTTGTGTGTGTGTATGTTTGTAATGAATAAACTCAAAAACTACTGAACCGATTTCAAATATTATTTCACCATTAGAATGCTACATTCAGCCTGAGTAATATAGGCTACCTTTTACCGCGGGAATTGCCTCATTCCCACGGGAAAAAATGTTAACGGCGGAAAGCTTGTCTATTTATATTTTTCTTTCTTCTATCTTTATTTCATAATACTAGATGTCTGCCCGCGGATACGCCCGCGTTGTTTTCCGACTTTTTCGTAGTATTTTTAACTATCCCGCGGAAACTTTAATGTTTAAAAGTATCTAAGTTATTGACTGGGGATATAGGGTACCACCATGCAACATTTTATTCATTTATCTACTCGTTTGTTTTCTTTTATTTTTCTTTAGTTCATAACTGTTATACAGGGTGTCTCAGAACGATCCAACTATTACAATGCTATATAGTTAAAATAAAAACTTTTTGTAACTAATATTTATTAATACCATCAAACAGAAAAATAATGAAATTTTACTTTTTAAAAATGACATTGTTCAAATGGCGTCCGTTTAGTTGTCGGCATTCCTCGAATCTTTCACGAACATTACGGAAGATTTTTCTTAGAAGTTGTCGAGAAATCAAGCTTATCTTTTCTTCGATATTTCTTTTTAAATGTGCCAAATTTCGTGGATTGTCCTCGTAGACAACGCTCTTAAGATAACCCCATAAAAAAAAATCTGGTGGGGCCAGATCGGGGCTTCGAGGCGGCCACTCAATGTCACCCCTCCGTGTCGGAATAACCGTCGAACACGAATCAGAGATCGATTGTTTTCATAATAAGCACTAACACAAAACGAACGATGTTCTCCCGCGTAAATCATGGCGGCAATTAAAAATTTAAGAACGGATCAGGCACAGGACACTCACTACATACAGCCAATTCGCTTAATTTGCGTTTCGTTCACTCTCGAAATAGTCGGATCGTTCTGAGACACCCTGTACTTCATAATGAATCGATATTTTCCAATGTTTTTATTTTTTGTGTTTTTGAGTAAAGTAAATTTATTTCGGATACAGCCGTCATCTCTTTAGTACCTACGTATACCTAAGTAATATAGTATATCGGGTTTTTCTTCGAGAAACTACCACGTGTTCTTCTTTTGTTCTTCTAGATATGATTTCACCACCCAACTTTTTTTTAACAATAATGGTTGATTTGTCCGTTGAAATGATCAGTGCTATCCAAACACTACAAATTGATTTATTAATCGAAGCCAAGATCCTAAGACCATAATTATTAAGATTTGAAACGGGGTATCATAATTAATTGAGTAAACAACCGTGAAAGTAAAAAGTATAATAACATAACTTTATTTACAACATTATTTTCTTATCTCACAACTAGAATACGCAATTATGGTTTGTTTCATATTAATCCGGACAACAGGTCATTAACTCCTGCGTACAATGCGCAAATTATTTCGATACGATAAATCTATAGGAAATTATTACAAGAAAAAAGAAACGATTTGGCATACCGTAGTAGAAGGCGGGGTGAGCGTGTGACCTTGCCAGACATTTTCGCGTTACATTATTTTTAATAACTTTCAAGAAAAGAAAGAGGTCAATGAACGTATATCCGGATTTATATAAAACAGACCATAATAATATACTTCGTGCCCTAACTTAACCAATATTGGTTCTCTTCGCAAACAAAGTTTGGATGACATCAATAGGAAGTCCTTTAGTCTCAGGCAGGAAGAACATTGAGAATCCAGCTGTTAGGAAGCAGATCCCCGCGAAGACGTAGAAGACCTGGCCCAGGCCTATCGCACTGACCAGAGGGTTGAAGATGAAGAGCAGCAAGAAATTGCAGAGCCACGCCCATTCTATTACTACCATTGACATGATGCTTTTTACCTGTAAATAGTTTTATAGTAAAATAGTTGTAGTAAAGTAGTAGACCATAGAGGTAGATTTTGTTTTTTGCTGCACTTGCTTATCGTGTAGGTATCGAGGTTAACCTACCTCGCAAACCCTGGTGTCGGAATTATAGAACCGCTTTAGGCTGTTTTTCCACCAGAGGGAGCTAAGCGGTGTGCGAGGTAAAAATCTACCAATAGAATCACTAGGCTAGGAAAATGAAGTGATTCTATTGGTGGGTTATTTCCTCGCTCACCGCTTAGCTACCTCGCACAGCTCTGGTGGAAAAGCAGCTTCCGACATTGCTCCTATAACGACTACATCCGCAGGTAGTAGCCGGGACCAACGGCTTTACGCTTCGCAATCATCTTTATTTTCGGACAATCAGGTGATTCAGCCTGCAATGTCCTAACCAAACTGAGGAAAGTCTCACAAAGTGGTATTTGTTCCCCCACCGGGATTCGAATCCGGAACCTCCGTAACGTCAGGCGAGCTTTTGACCAACCGACCACGGAAGGTGTGTTGCACTTATTAAATCGTATATCTATAGTACAGACAAATATAGATAGACGATTCAAAAATGAAATGAAATCGTTTCGAAGGAATTGGTGGACAGACAGACACACGAGTGTTAGAGCTGGCACTCCGTCCGATTTCGTTCCGAATCCGAGAACGTTCATACAAACTGTGTCGGACGGAACCAGTTTTTGTATGAACGTTCTCGGATTCGGAACGGATTCGGATAACGGAAACGGAATCGGATAAGACTATTAACACGGTTTTATTAGCTTCACTTGTAACTATGTATGTAAGAGAATCTTGGAATTATTAATTTAACCCACTTCCCGGTCTTCGATTAGGATGAAATTTTGCACACGAAACGTCATTTCATTACAAATCCAATATGGCGGCCTCCCCAAGATAGCGGACGGGCTGTTTGAAATCCACCCCCATGATATGGGTATCAAATGACTTTTCATTGTGGGTTTGCTGTCAGGAATACGAAAAAAATTGTGCGTGCTAAAAGCGCGTTTTTAGTTTTTTAAACTGTTATTTCATATTTTTTTAACAGTTACATCTACCAGGCGCCCAGAAGTGACGCAGAGCTTACCTCCGGCAAGAAAACTTCTACATTTAGAACGTAAGGCACGGTCCCAGCGCCTATGGTGTACGCGATTGTGAAGAGGTATATGAATAGAGCTGTGACCCAATCAGGACCCCATTTCAGCTGTAATTGGGTACCCAGGGCGATGCAGCAAAGACCTGACGCGATTGACGCGTAAATGATGAGAGGCTGCGATACAAAATACAATTCAAATTATAAAGAAAATGGCGGCGTGTCGGTGGCTATTTTTTTATTCGGGACATTTCAAGCAATGTGTTTAATTTTTTGAATTTATTTGGGTACGTTTAAACAACGTTCTTATGGTGAAGAAGAAGACTGTGAGAAAACCTGCACACACCTGCAAAAATAATCAAGGTTATGCGTTAAGTTGACCAACCTGCACCATGCTGGTCGACTAAGGCCTTTACCGTACTTTACACCCTGATTCAGGATCAGTATCGACATGATCGTCTAAATAGCGGCGTTGCTTGCTTATCGTGTGGGTTTAGAGGTTAACCTACCTCACAAACCCTGGTGTCGGAATTGTTGAGCCGCCTTAGGCTTCCGACATATAACGACTATATCGAAGCACGGAATTATCTTTCATTTCGGACAATCAGGTGAATCAGCCTGCAATGTCCTAAGCAAACTGGGGAGAGTCTCACAGAGTGATATTTGTTCGACGGATTCCCACCGGGATTCGAAGCCGGAACCTCCGTAACGTCTGACGAGCTTTTGACTACGGAGGTTGTTGATAACGGCATTTAACGAGCCTTTGTATACAAATTTTGAAATGAAACTACCAGGGCAGCATAAAACAAAAGAGTCTCACCCGTCTACCAGCAAAGTCCGTCAGACCTGCAGCTAACAAACCGAAGACAATGGTCAGAACACCCATTATCACGCTAGCTACCATAGAAGACATGTACGGCACCGCTTTCAAAAAAATAGGTTCCGCGTACACTTGAACTGCTGGCAAACCTTGGAATAACGAAGTTGTCATGATGAAGAGAACTGCTATCATTGCTTGACGAGTTGCGCGGGATTTTTCTAGAAAATGAATACATAATTTCAGACATTGTCTTAGATACTCGTAGAACGGTACAGATAATGTTATGAGATTAAATAGCAGAGCCTGCAATAATAAGTATACTTACTAATAAAGTTCCAAATATTTACTTCTTCTTTTGGTTTATGGTTGTCAGTTGTGGTGAAATTCAATCTTTTTTCCTCGGCAGGTAAGTCTGAAATAAAAATTATTTAAAATATCTTCTAAACAAGCTTAAGTCATCCAAATCTGTCCGTCGATTTAGTATACATTCGTTACCTTTGATGTTTTGTCAAATTGCGGATCATTATAATAATAATTAAATTAATTATTACGGTGGCGAATGTATACCAAATCTGGCCATCCTGCTTGCATGTACTGTAATTTATACTTTGGTCTTTGTCCATCTCTGATGACGTTGCCTTGTTCCGTTACATCACTTAGGAAAATACATTATCTTCATAGACTAATACATTAATGATTGTGGCAAGAAAAATTCGTTAATCAAAAGACTGCCTCATTTATACGTTACGTAATACATACCTACCTATTTAATATTATCGAGCTAAGACCCGTAAACTATTGTAATAATGTGTAGTAAGCGCGAAAGCCTCAAACAAACACTGCCTCATTTATTTGAGATACAGAGAGAAATATTCTATGAAAGAGCTATAGTAAAATCCACACGTGAGGATTTTATTCAATCGTTTGCGTACATCACAGAGTACAGAAGTAAATGGATCTACCAAGGCAGCAAAGTAAATAAATAAATAATATGTGGAACATCTCACACACGGCCATCTGACCCCAAACTAGGCAGAGCCTATACTATGGATGTCAGATAACTGATATACATACATATATAAATATGCAACATCCAGACACAAGGCAAACACAAGTGCTCATCACACGAATGTTTGCCCTGGGCGGGATTCTAACCCTGTGCTCAGTAGGCAGACGTACTACCAACTTGGCTACGGGGCCGTCACGTATGTAGTCGTTCGTCGTTAAGTACAATAGATTCTATCATCAGATCAAATTTATAAATTTTAAACAAATTTATCAATTCAAAAAATGTTACCGTCATCCAGATCAGTTTTAAACGCTCGATGCAATGCGCTCATCTCCTGAAGAACCACCTTGGAGTCGAACTTGGCATTCCGGTAGAACGCATACGACCTCTGTGCTTCCTAAAACACGGTCAGTACTTTATACTTGCTTATCGGTGGGTTTCGAGGTTAACCTACCTCACAAACCCTAGTGTCGAAATTATTATTCTTTACGTGCCTTCCGAAGCACGAAATCATCTTTCTTTTCGGACAAGTAGGTGATTCAGCCTGCAATGTCCTAATCAAACTGAGGAAAGTGTCACAAAGTGATATTTGTTCGACAAGTCCCTACCGGGATTTGAACCCGGATCCTCGTAGGTGAGCTTCTGACCACTCGACCACGGATGCTGCATACTTAAATTGTTGAAACAATTTGTACATTATAATAATAACTGTACCCAGGGCACTGGTCGGTCACTCCATACAGAAAACGCGTTTTGACAAGCTACTTTTTTTTAAATATCAACTACAAGGCAATGGCGCTAGGCGCTATGTAAAACACCCCCGAACGCCCCTGGTAGAGTCCCGCGGCGCCTGCGGGGTGCGGGGCTTGGGACGCTATATCGGGCGGGGAACTCATTTTGGCGCGGGGGAGTGAGTGTCCTTTCGAACGTAACATGCAGTGCGTGGCAGTGCTATGACAAAAGTTTGTCGCACATTCAATTGTCAAAAAACCCGCCATATTGAAATATCCTCCAATAAGATAAGAGAATACGCACGACAAAATTATGTCTGTCACGCGTGGACCGGGCATGTAGGGGCTGTACGGGTTAGTACTATGATTTTCTTCTGTGCCCAGGTGGCCCAGGGCAAACATTCGTGTGATAAGCACTTATGCGCCATATGTCTGGATGGATGATGCAATTATTTGAAACTAGGTACAGAGTCTCTTTAAGATGATTCTGAAGATTATGCCTCCTTACCACTTCCAGTCCTTTCTTCATGAAGTAGACTGGTGTCTCTTTCACGACCACCAGGACTGCCACTCCCACCGCAGATAGCGACAAAGACACATACACCACATTGTGGTATGACAGTAGACCGCCCAGAATGTATGATACCAACATGCCTGAAAATAAAGAATAGAATAGAATTTATTTTGGTGTCAAACGCGGCATAGGGACATAGCAGGCATTAATAGTTCAAAATTAAAAGGTCTTTATTCGAAGTAAGATTTTACTTTTTGGGGCAGAAAGGTTCTTGAATGGCGGCCGCGCGCCGGAAGACGTAGTGTGGGGAGGCCCCACACGTGGTGGACCGACGATCTGGTGAGGGTCGCGGGAAGCCGCTGGATGCGGGATCATTGTGGAGATCCTTGGGGGAGGCAGCAGTCCAGCAGTGGACGTCTACAGGTTGAGATGATGAAGATTTTACAAACAATTTTTCAATTTCAAATTTTGATGAAGTCAAACCAAGGCTAGCACTCGTCCCACACTATGAAGAATAAACTTGCGATGTTAATTTGAACAGAGCTGGCAGGTTCGCGCAATGTAATGTGTGCGCTGCTGTGGAGAAGAACCCGCCAAAAAACTTCACAGAGTCGCATCTCTTGTTCTATCGTCTTTTTTTAAATTAATTATCATTACAATATTGCAGGGCTCCACTATGCTAAGTGGCGCCACCCATATAATCATCACTACATAGTCACAGACATAGTATAAAACAAAGTCGCTTTCTCTGTCCCTGTCCCTATATATGCTTAAATCTTTTAAACTACGCAACGGATTTTGATGCGTTTTTTTTTAATAGATAGAGTGATTCAAGAGGAAGGTTTATATGTATAATACATGCTGTAAATCTCGATGCGGAATTTGGATGGGCAAAGCAAATTAACACAGAACTGTTATCGACAGGTACAATTTATTTGAAAGAGAGATATTTCAGCTATGACATTCTTTTTATATAATCGGAGCAGCGCCATCTATTCAATAAAGGTCAAACTACTTACTTAATTGAGCTACCACGATGATCAAGGAACGATAACATGCAATACATACAGCCTAAACCTATAAGTTGTTAACTGTTAGCAGTGACGTCTCATAGATGGCGTGCTAACACATGCATAATATACTTAAGGATAACCCACAATAACCATTTTCCCGTGCGGAGCCGGGCCGGGTCACTATATAGTAATATAATAACACGGAAAGTTATCATTTTTTCAAAAGATAGATATAGTGTGTGACCCTCGTGAACCTTATACGTACCTAAGGCGTAAAATATCATCATGATAGCAGTCATGGTTCCCCTGATGGACTCTTGGCAGACCTCGCTCGCGAAGACAGGCACTATGAGCATGGCGCATCCTCCCAGCCCCGCTATAAACATGGCCGATAGAATCACCTCCACTTGGTGGAAACAGGCTACCAGCACCCAGCCTACCTGTAAGTCAGTTTTTTTCAAAAATCCTTTATTTATGGTATGGTTTCTTATTTGCGCAACCCTATTAAGTGTTATTAATGCCTAGTGAGGGTTCATTGGCAAATGGTAATAATTTACATACTAACTTAGTTGGAAGTAGGGCTTGAAAGCTTTGCTCAAACTAAGGCTGAGTCTCCTATTCAATTATTTGGAGAATTTAAAATTTTACACTTGAGAAAATCAAAGTAAGAAACGTCTATTTAATCTCTGACACTCGAAAAGGGGGTTAGTAGTTGGTACTGTAAAATCACAATATTTCTTCATCGATTTATTCTATCAACTGATGAACTTTATGGACGACCCTTTTACAAAGGCTGCCAAATGCCCTTATCTTTCAAACTTCTGAACAAACTATGCAGACATCCATTACTGTTGCTCCATTACTGTTGTGGGAAACCTGCCCATACTACGTCTTCCATAACATTTAAGTACTAGGAGGACAGAAATACTCACATGTTGTGCGAGCGCAGCAGCTATCAGCGCTTTCTTCCTTCCCACTACATCCAACATCATGCCAGAAAGAGGCGTGGAGACCATAGCCCCGATGCTACTTAAAGATCCGAAGAGAGCCAGTTCGGTCTCTCCCATAGGCCTGTGCAGAGTCGTGTTGGAAGACCTGAATATATTCAGGGTAGAAGACGGCCAGGTGAAGAGGATTCCGACTACCATTGCGCTGTAGCATGCTAGGGGAAATTGTACAGGATAGCTTTACAAATACTGAACTTGATGATCTGTCAATGGTACTGTCTGCCTAGTTTGGGGTCAGATGGCCGTGTGTGAGATGACCCACGTATTTATTTATTTATTTTATTGTGCTACTTTTCAATTTTTTTCTCGGAAACGAAAAAGTTAACACACCAAAAACCACCACTAAGCCTAACTATTGTCTTATAAAAAATATATATTCTACGTGTATGGTTTTAAGCCATGGTAATTAGATTGTAGATGCAGGCTTGTTTTAACCCCTGACGAAAAAGAGGGGTGTTATTTATAAGCTTGTCTGTCTGTCTGTCTGTGGCATCGTAGCTAGCTCCTAAACGGATGCGCCGATTATGATCTAGTTTTTTTTTTATTTGCAAGGTGTCACAATCGAGAGTGTTTTTTGCTATGATCCAAGAAAATATCTTCAGCCACTTGAAGATTATCAGCTCTTTTCTAGTTGTCAGAAGGATCAAGTAACGGTTATGTGGTGGGGGTTATTAAATTTTTTAATTTAATGCTATTATTAATATTTATAAATAATTTGTAATAAAAATACTTACCAATTAATGTACATACAACTTGGTTGAAATAACCCATGTTTATGTAGTCACTTCACTAACTCGTCAATAAAGTTATTATGGAAATAACTTATTTATGATAATCTATAACTAAGTATATAATAAATATATAAATACTTATAAAGCATATATAATAAATACTTATAAACGTAAACCATCCATTGCCATTGAATAAAAAACTATATTTTTGTTTAATTCGAAGTGTAACAGGCACGCGCAAACTTTCGCTCAAATTAGAGTAATCTTGAATACTGCCATACACCGATGATAATTTTGCAAAACGTAATTTCTTTACAGAAGAAGAATACTTTTTTTTAAATTCTTTTTACGTTCAAACAAATATAATTCTTAAAATGTTTACTCGGTTTAATCACAACAAACAGCGATAAGACGGCATTAACCACCATGTTTATCACTAGGGATTTTTCTATATTTTACTGGCTTTCCGCCGTGACCCACCCGCGCGCGCGTTAACAATTTTTCCCGTGGGAATTAGATCAATTAGATTTTCCGGTGGTAAAAGGTAGCCTGTATTCTTTTCAAGGTCTATTCTATCTATGTGCCAAATTTTATCAAAATCGGTTCAGTAGTTTCTGAGCCTATTCGACTTATTCTTGATTTGATAGAAATATACCTTAGGAAAGAACATAGGCTACCTTTTACCGCGGAAAATTTCTTATTCCCACGGGAAAAACTGTTAACAAGGGCGGAGCCGCGGCGAAAAACTGGTATTTAGTAAAGAAAATTTTTGCTACATCGTCAAAAAAAATCTGATAAAATTATTCTATTAAAGCCTGACCAAAGAATTAAGAAACCTGCTCTGGGGGCGCCACGCGTATATTTTTTTATGTTTATGGCAACAATATTTTCCATTTCCAATTCCATTATAAAATTTGTTACATTGAAATTCCGCAATATGGCGAGGTTTCTTATTTCTTTGGTCAGGCTTTATAATAATATGAGGTAACGCCGCGCGCCGTATAATTATTCAACAAAGCTGGATGTATATATTTAGATAAGCATTTATAAAATCTTAATAGTGCGATATAAACGTCAGAACTGAGATCAACAGGTAATAATTGTAATCTTAGCAATGTAACCAACTACTTGATAAGAGAAGTTATCTTAACAATTAATAACAGTTTTGTAATTTCCTTAAAGCAAAACGTCATAGGCACTATAAAGTGACATAGAATGAGGGATTTAATCAAAGAAATGGATTGTTTGTTGGCGTCAGCCCAGCATCACCGTGATCGAATTTCGCGAATTCAACTATACAGGCCTTTAGTCGATAGTAAAGTAGATTTTGTCATATTTTGTCAGACTTTGTCAGCCAGTCGTTCAAAAGTTATAAGGGCGAGTTACTGTCTCCGCTGGGCTGACGTCAATCCAGCATCACCATTCTTAATACTCCAAAACTACAGCACCTAGCTCGAATTGGATTGGACGAGGTTTTTGTCGCTACTTTGTCAGGCTTACATACAAAAATTTAGACTTCGTCGTTACACCGTTTTAAAGTTATACGGTTGTGTTACTGTCTCCGCTGGGTTGACGTCAACCCAGCATCACCATTTCTTATATCTCTGGAACTACAGCACCTAGATTGAATCTGATTGCACGAGGAGTTTGTCGCTACTTTGTCAGGCACAAATGCAAAAATCTAGACTTTGTCCTTTAGCCATTTTGAAGATATCAAAGGTTATTTTATTCCTACTGGTACAGTCATGTACAAAATAAATCATTTAAACCAAAATATTTTTAAGGCAAATGTGATTTAATTATTTACATTTGGTGCCATTTACTAATTGCAAGATTGGCTGTGAATATTTGAATACCTACCTAAATTAAATACGTACCTAGGTACCTAGTTATAATAAATTTCAATTTTTAACACATTCGTTCGTTTTTGTTACCTATCTAATCTAATTCATTCAGTTTTTGTTTTTTAATATCCTAGTCAAGAGAAAGGCAAAAGTGGTGGCATATACAGCCATGTCTATCCGATCCTTATTATTATTTTACCTTTCTTCTTCAATAGATAATTCAAACCTACCTTGAGTTTGTTCACGGTACCCGCCGGAGGTAGTTTATTTCATCCAATATCTTACAACCCAAATTGATAAGAATGAATATTGATGAAATGTACCTAATACCTAGGTACTATATACTACCCGCTAGTAGTAAAGTTGATTAAAGCCTGACCAAAGAAATAAGAAGCCTGCTCTGGGGGCGCCACGTGTATATTTTTACAACTATGGCAACAATTTCCCTTATAAAATTAGTTCCATTGAAATTCCGCAATATGGCGA